>JAVSCE010005764.1:0-234653 GCA_032199065.1 Smutsia gigantea | reverse complement strand
AAAAAAAAAAAAGACACGTGCCATGTGTATACATACCACAGACAGCATGACTAATATCCTCACGAGACAAATGTCTTACATAGCGTGGTGGCATTCAAACAGCATGACACAGAGCACGACTGACACCGAACACACACCAAAGTGCGGGAGGCCTCAGCCGCGGAGCAGCGCCCCTCCCCAGGTAAAGGCCAGTGCAGACCCTGGGCACCTGTGCAGTAAACGCCAGCACAGCACGGCACGGCTCCTCCCACTTGACAGTGTTGCTGATGAGGGAAACCACAGCCCACCCACCCCTCACCCAGGACTTGGCACACCCAGGAGGCCAGGAGCTACCAGGAACAGCAGCAACTGAGAGCAGCTTCCTTTCTCAGGCTAGAGGAGGAGCTGCTTTACCCTGGAATACTACTACCGTTAAGGTGTTCCCAAACTCCTCGCACAAGGGGTCTCTGCTTCAGAATCCAGGGCAGCAGGAAAAGCAGAGCAGCCAAACACACCTCAGGGCATTTCCAACAGGCCCACTAGTTACGCAAAGCACACACACCCAGTAGCCACTGGCAGAAATTCTTGTGCAGAAATCACTGACCGTTTGTGCTTAGGACTCAGTTTAGACCAAAAGGTCCCTGAGCAGTGCAACTGGACCGCTTCATGAACAACGCTGACGGCCACACAGTAACCGTCACAAACACACAAAGTACACGCAGAAGTAGATTAGAGACGCTTCAGCAGTCCTGCACTGGAATGCAGGGTCACAAAGAGTAAAGGTGCTAAAGAGAACCTGACCAAGCCTGGGGCAGTCAATCCTACACGTAAACGCCATCAAACAGGTTAAGAGGCCCACCTGTAGCTCCATCACTCACCAGTAATCCCTCAGGTGTTCCACACACGTCAGCCAGCGGGACATTTCTGAAACTGGTCCAACCGCTTACACCCTTCCCCGATTTTCCACCAGGCCCACAGGTGGAGGCCCCGCCACGCCCCACAGGAAGCCACCCTCTGGCAATATTCGTTTCTGGGAACTTCCGGAACTCCCGTTTGGCCCTCAAGTCACGCACTTTCCTCTTCTAGTCCGCCCCTCTCACTCACCCGCTCATTCGGCCAGCTGTTTGTTTCTGGTCGCCCCAGAAACTCAGCTCCTCAAAGACAGTACCTCTGTCTGAATGTTGGTCACCACCGAGTCCCCTGCACCTCACAGGTTAATAAGAAAGGCGGATGAACCCATGCAGCAGCGCCCCCAGGGCCTGGGCCTGCAGGCGGCAGGTGCCGTCTCCTGGGCTTACGGCCTGGCATGACCCCAGGTACACCTTGCCTGCGGAGGAGCCCAGAGACCAACCCTGGCTCCCCCAGCCGTCCGGCGGCCGCGGGGACACCGACCACGACCAGCCGTGGGGCGCAAGCAGGGCTATCGGCGCTCCTTCCCGCCCCCGAGTCCACCCCCGAGAGCCCCGCCGGGGGGCCGAGGTGCGGCGACGCGAGAGAACAGTGTGCCCCGGCGGGCCGGCCCCGCCAGCCCCTCCCCCGCGCCCCTCCCCCGCGCCCCTCCGCCGCCCGCGACCCCGGCCTCTACGTCGTCCCGCCCTCACCCGCTCCGGGCGACTTCTGCGCCGCGGCCGTCGGAAGGAGGAGCAGGAGCAGTGCAGCGCCGCCGAGGGACGGGCCCGCGCTCGGTGTCCTCCTGCGAGCCCCGCGGGATGCCATGGCCGCGGCTTCGCCGCTCGCTCAGCCGTCGACGGATGCGACCGGACCCCGACGCTGCCCAAATCGGACGCGGCGTAAACAGTGTCTGCCCGGAAGAGCCGCGCCGACGTCGCCGGGCGGGCACAGGCGAGTGCGCAGCCACGGCCCCGGCTCGCCCCGCCCCTCACCCTGCGCCGCTGGAGGGCCGCGGGGCCTCCTTGGGGTCAGTGCGCCTGCGCGGCTGGAAGGCACCGCCCCCCGGGCGGCGGGGCTGTGGGCGGGGCTCGCGGCTGGCGGTCAGCGGGCGGGGCTCGGGAGCACGTCCGCGCCGGGCATCCCACGCGCGCCTGGAGCTGGGTCTTCCTGACCCCGTCGGCGTTCACGTAATAATACTGAGGACGCAGTTGCGTTGCGCGTTAACCCAGACGCCCTCGCCCGGCCTCAGACTTTCACGTAAATCCTGAGGCAGGCTGCGCCTCCCGCCCTCGTTTTCTCGCGGAGAATGCAGTCCCGAGCTCACCTGGACCGGGAGGCCGCGCCCTGAGACCGCCCCCCACCCTGAGGAGGAGCCGCCCCCGTGCCCACCTTGGCCACCACCTAGTGCCCTCTCCTAGTGCTGGACTGCCTAGCCTACTGTCTTCAAGTTCAGTAGAGAAGGTGCGAACTTCTTTGTTAGGGTGCCTGAAAAATGATAAAAATATATAATGCGGGAGTCCCGGGCTTTCGTTTTAATATTTCCTTTCATAGCCAGAATGTTAGAGGCATAAAACTAAATGTGATTTATTCCCAGAGGAATTAATGTACTGACAAAAAGCGCACGTGGTGAAGTACATGTCAGGAAGTTGCTCAGGCTGAGAGGGGGAAGGAAACTGAGAATGAATGGGCTGCGCCTATTAGGGGAAAAAGAAGTTTTGAACCAGCCAATAAAATTATGATAAAAGTAAAGAAAGCCTAATATGGGCATAACTTGCCTAGGCAGCCTCCGGGAAAGACTGGATCCTGCGGTCCTCAGCCGGCGAGGACCCGGGCGAGGGACTCGCGCGCCGAGGATGAGCTGCTCCTACCGCCCGAGTGCGCCTGCTCACCAGGCCCCTGTCCTGCACGGCCGCCGTTAAAGCCCCGCTGCGCTGTTCTGTTTGTCGCAGGTCCACTTAGTTTGGAGCAGTGAGCACGTTTCTCACAATTGTAGAGTGGGGATTTGGGAATCCTTCCGGGAAGCTGGAGACCCACCTCCTAAGCTTCCTCTCCCTGAGGCTGTGTGGTCAGGCAGGGTGGGAGCCCAGCCCTTCCCAGCTCAGAAGGAGCAGCTGGTGAAGTCTGCGGGGATCCCACGGCTGTCACAGGGGGGGTGTCTGCCATTGGTGACCCTCAAGACCCCAGCAGTCATTTACTGGGCCACGGTCCACTGCTGTCCCATGCCTACCTCAGCCCACAAGGGAAGCAAGTGCTGCGGTGAACTCCAGGCAGCAGCTTTGCAAGGGTCTGATCCGGGGATCTCGCCAAGCCTTAAGGCTTCACCATGCTAGCGGTCTGTAGTGAGGCCTCTCAGACCTGCACTTCCTCTTCCTGAGACGGCCTCAACGCAGGTTTTAACTTGCCCTGGAGCCCTGTGGCCAGTGCGGGAAGACCGCTTTCCCAGGGCAGGGTTGGTCACTGTGTTTGTGCCTCCTTTTGAGGTAGAGCAGGGACATGGGACAAGCATCATGATTAATGTTTCCTGCCTATGATGAAAAATGCTGAGATATAAATAGTATAGTAAGAACAGAGGGACACCATCTCAAGGCTAGGATTCCATTTTAAAAACCAGGGAGTTAGGAGGTAAGATTCCTAACATATTTTACAGTAAGCCGCCAATAACTGACCCACCCTCTCTTAAGGCAGGGCAAGCAGTCCTAAATGGTACGTCCCCGCTGCTTGAGGGTCGCCGCTGTCTTGGAGAAGAGCAGGACTAATGGATCCCTTGTGTCAAGTTTGCCTGACAGACATCTAGAGGGCAGACTGTGGATGGTGACATACTGTCTCTCCCCGGAGACAGACGTCATGAGAGCACGGTCAGCCTCAGCTCCCTGGCCCTTCACCCCATTCCTGAAATCCTTAAAAACCCAAATCCTAACCCTTTAACTGCACCTCCTCCCTGAGGCTGCCGTGCTCCCGTCTGAGTTTATCTCACTTTCTTGTTGCACAAGCCGGTCGCACTTTGTCTCCACTCTTCTTCATGATAAGACAGAACTCACCGACCTCCACCTCCAGAGGTAAGTGTCTTTCTGTCACTTTGCTGTTTCACTCAATTTTCTCGACTTAAGCACATGTCTTCTCTCTCCCTGTCCTACTTCAGACAAGTGGGGAAGGGCTCCTGAGGGCTCTGACTGCGGCTTGCAAGTTCCTGTCGCCCAGGTGCCCGAGAAGGAATGGCAGCTCTATGATGGAGCTCTTTAGCAGCCTGCTGGGAAATCTCTCTGCTTTGGGGAGTTCCCAGAACATCACCTCGCTCCATCCAGTGCTCTGCAGCTCCCTCAAATCCTGGGTGGCAGGGGCATGGTTCCCAGGCCATGCACATCAAGTGGGCACTGGATGCCAGGTGACCCTGGATCTAGGAGTTGGCAGGGGATCCGCCCTGCGCTGAGCAGGAGTTGAATGAGCTTCCCTCTCCTCCCTCTGCTCATCCCTGCACTCTGCTGCCTGCACGGCTGCTGCCATTTGCTGCTGCTCCCCCTTTAATGAGTTCTTTCCTTACCTGCACTCATCCAACCTGTTCGCGAATTCTGTCTCAGTTGGTCAGGGAGACCTCCCTGGATTGGACTGCCTGACAACACTGATGGGCAAGGATGGAAAGCAGCATCTCCTCATCCATCCTCATCTCGCAGTTATGGAAAGCCAGACCCCAAGAGGTTCGTGACCGCAGAAGGTCTCAGAACCAGAAGACACGTCAGGGCCCTGAGGTCGGCATCCCAACCCTGCCAGTTCCTACCTCTGTGACCTCAGCCAAGTTACTCAGCCTCCATGAGCTTCAGTGGCCAAGGCTCAGCTCACAGCCCTGCTGACCATCCCAGGATCACAAGATCGTGCACAGAGTACCCTGAGGCCTCAGGTCATACCCCAGAGCTAGCATCCCAAAACTTCCTCTTGAGGACAGACTCAGTTAGCTCAGGTCCCCAGGGTGCTGGCCTGGCGTTGCCCAGAATGAGGTTCGTGACATTATAGCAGCGCCTACATCAAAAGCTTTAATGAGCATGTCTTTGACTTTGCCCCTTGTAAAGTGACAGTTCTTTTCTGTCCCTGTGAGGCAGCAAAGGGCCCTTGACCACAATAAACTGTCTGACCCACCTCTTCCACTTCAAATACTTCATTTCTCCATTTGGATCATCTGTTATATAAAAAGATGTTTAAAAACTTTCTTGCCTTTGGAAACAGTGACCGCCAGCCTGAGTTTAGAACTGTCCCCAGAAACCAACCATTTTTCATCCTAACATACAACCACACAACAATTTAATGAAAATTGAAGGACACTGGACATTTGTGCATGTCAACCAAGACACCGGGAACTACTCCATTTAAGACAGCACCACCAGCCATGGCACTTGGAGATGCAAACGACTTGTGGGGCACTCAACAAGGCAGAAGTTCAAAAAATACTCAGTAACTAGATCCTAAATTCCTGTTTTAAAAGGGGAGGACAGGGTGTCATTATTTAACACACTGGATTGTCAAAGAGCTTCAAGCTCGTAGGAAAGACCCAAACAACACATTACGAGAAAATGCAAACTACAGTGATTTTTCAGAAAAACAACAATTACTGTTTGCAGTCTGGAGTTGAAGAAGCATGTGGTTTTTCCAAGAAGAAAGATGGTTAAGAATGAGACTGGAACAATCACAACTGTGTCAATTTAGGAGAAATAATCATTGAATTGAACGATGTGGAAAGGGCTGCCCGGGAGCACACATCAGCGGATGGGCTGAGCCAGAGTCCCGGTGACCCTGGAATTCTAGGGCCCCGCCCCAGAGTTGTGCAGGCTGCAGTCGCCAGCTGGGCATTTTCACCACTGTCAGTGTGCTGTCTTTTTTTTTATCATTAAACATGCAATTCCTTAGTCAGTTAAAGAACTGCTTCCAGAAGGGCTGTGTAAAAAGAGCAAAGCTGCTCCCGGGAGGTTAGATCACCTTGATCATTAACACTGGGCGATGTTTCCAGCTCTGGGGAACAAACACCGGGAGGCTTGGGATTCTGCCATGCCCTGGAGGACTCCGGGAAGGTCTGTGGTTGTGTGTAGACCCGCAGGGGAGCTCTGGGCCGAGGGAGGCAGGGGCTGAGGAGCCCATTTGCCAAGGCGGAATTAAGGGATGGTACAGAGCGTGCATCACGGGTGCGTGGGATGGCTCTGGTGGGGGTGAAGGCAGCTGTTCGCTGTGTGGGTTTGGACCTGGACCTGTCTCTGCCATGCCAGGCCTCTGCAGGCCCAGAGATTTGCCCTGGATGGAGGCACAAGACACGGGCACCCCTGGTCCCCATTCCCTGTGAGAGGCCTGGTTCCCAAAGTGCTTCCCATGCCTGCCTCTCAGGGTCCTCAGGGGCAGGTGGAAGGGGGCCTTAGTGACCACTCCACCTGTCCTTTGACAAGACACAACACCCAACGCAGCCAATGACAGGTGGGGCCGAACCTGGACCCCAGGCTCAGCAGTCTCAGCCCCCCACCCCAGACAAGGTGGGAAAGGTTCAAGAGGATTATTTGAAAACTCCCAGAATATGTCACCAAACCAGGAAACGGGCTGAGGGTCACTGACCATGCCGTATGTGCTTCTGGAGCGTCACCCTGGCCTCCGCGGCGTGGCCGAGAGGACGGGGCTTCCATGCCCTCTGCAGATGCCGCTCTCCCCAAAGCTCCCAAGGGCACGGCCCGGAAGCTCTCTGAGCCCCACCCTCGGGGTCTGGGGAGGCCCCATTCCCTGGGCACGAGCGATTGAATCACGGTCCTTGGGGACCCGTTCAGCCTCAGCCTGGCTCCAAGTGTGTCTTTGAGACCACAGGAGGGACAAGAGCGCCGCTGGAAGCAGAAGCCGCGTGTCTTGGCGTGTCTTCAGGCCTGACGGACCTGCGCCCTTGGAAGAGGACGCCACCTGCCCCAGCCGGGGGGTGGGGATGGAAGGAAGCGTCAAGACCAGCAGTAGGTCAAGCCACCAACATTTTTTTTACCAGGTGGGGCGGCGAGGATGCCCAGCATTGTGTGAAAGGAAGCCTGTTTTGTTCAACTGGGTTTTAACATTTTGGTTGGATAAAATAAAGCCTGATTTTTTTCTTAGGCATGAAAGAATGAGGTACCACCAATATGGTAAAAGGTTGATCTTTGGCCATTCTGTTTCAAATACACTTGTTTACGAGTCAGACAGTCTTGGGGTGGAAATGAGTGATGCCACGTGATCGCTAACAGGTGGGACCACACCCCAGCCGAGGGGGAGAGGTGTAGGGCCTGGGCAAGGAGACAACATGCCAAGGCCCCCAGACACGAGGGGCAGGAAAGGGTGGTGCTGTCAGGGCAGCCGGGCTGGGCCAGCGGGAGTCCCACACATGGCGCCTGGGAGTGGAAAGAAAGGGCTTCCTCTGGGCAGGAGGAGGGCAGAGGAGCCCCAGGAGAGGGGACTGTTGACAGCTGAAGTTTAGTAGGTGGTACCGTTTTCTGTATTCGCCTTCCCAGCGCGGGCCACTGGTCATTTTCCTGGCTGTGTGGTTACCGTGTGGGGCTGAAGGAGGGCGAGGGAAGCATCTGTTGGTGCCACAGTTTTTTTCCCAGGGACTGGCACGTACCAGTGCTCCATTCATGCTTTTTGAGTAAATGGGCGATTTTTAATCAAGAGCTATGATGAGATTTTAATAAAGAATTAGATATTTTTAGGGAAAGAAAATAAGGGCAAATATCATCTGAAAGTATGATCACGTACACAAGTACAGATGCACAAATACGCTCCTCTGTGTTCACACCCATCCGCCTCTCTCACGTCTGCAGTCTGGAGATGAGCATGCCAGCAGTGAGGTGGCCGCAGAAGCTGTTAGAGTATCGGCACCTGGCCTTCTCCCGGGGCACGGGCTCTCACTGGCCGCACCCGGAGCCTGGCCCACACTGGGCCTGCAGATCCGTGCCAACGGGCAGGCACTCACATGTCCCAGTTATCACTGCTGGACACATACACATACCGTAATCACACGAGACAAGGCTGGTCACTCTGGTCCACTCCACAACGTGGCCCTGGATCAGTGTGACTTCCAAGCCACCCCAGGTGTCGGCATAGGAGAAACAGACTTACTCTACAACTCCCTTCTTGGCTTGCCTTCTGCTACCCCATTCTTCAAGAGCAGGTGTAGACACCAGATAGGAGGTGAGAGATGCCCATTTCTCAGGGCTGCCCCGGTGTTCTGAAGGCCACGTAGGGCAGGGACAGAGATGGAGAGGTGCCATGTATGCACAGCCAACAGGGGAGGAAGGATGAAAGGAAATAGAAACCTGAGCATGGTCTGAAGTTGCCACGGGTCCTCCGAGTGAGTGAAGAGCAGCGGTGGGCGTGTGGGGGGAACATAGCAGCACAGAGCCCAGCTTCCGTGGACAGCCTCTACAGAAGCTTTATTAATCTTTTTCTATACACATGATTGGGGAACAGTATAATCAACAGGTATAATTTTATACCCTGAGTTAAAATATAAATAAGTCTGCACTACCTTTAATCAGATACCATCCTAATTTTTACACAGGAAAACATGTATTTAACCTGGTAAAACTCAAGCAATTCCTTTTTCAAGACTCTACCAGGAAGTTGTACATATCAGAAGGGGGAGGCTGTTCCTTCTGATCAGTTCATAGAATCACCTGTACATAGCTGTCATTTTGAGGGCAGAAAAAAGGAGTGGATTTTTTATTAATGGCTGAAATTGTAAGCATTGTAAGCCGTGTCCACAGGGTAGGGTGGCAGGTGGCCAGATGGAGGCGGGTGTGGCAGTGGTCCCATCCGGCTGCTCCAGCTGGCATGTCCTCACCAAGCGCCCCTAACTCTCAGCAAACTTAGGGTTCATCACTGTGGTGGTGGCGCTCTTGAAGAGGGGGTTATCCTAGAGACAAAGGCAAACCTGACTCAGTGCGGGGAGGGGGATCCAGTGGGGGTCTTCCCGCCCCCCGCAGAGCTTGCCCACAGCTGTGGACACTCTGAGGACAGGCTGTGGGGCGGGTGCAGAGAGGCTGGGGGGCAGGAGGCACACCCACTGCCTTGGCCCCTCCCCAGACCCCGCGGCCCCTCACATTGTTCCACTGGGACTTAAGCTTCTCCTTCTCGAAGCGCTTATATTCCCTGAGGTCGCTCAGGTGGGTCAGGACCTTCCAGATGGCCAGCAGGAGGATGCCGAAGAACACGACCCCCGTCACGGTGCCTCCCACGATGGCGGCTATGGGCGGGCCCTTCACACACTCTAAAGCGGGGAGGAAGTGCACGCACACAGCGTCAGGCCCTCCCGTGCCCCTGCCCTGTGGCTGGCCCTGCAGGGAGGCGCAGAGCTGGAAGGGGGCCAGGCCCTGCAGCTCCAAGGGAAATGCACAGGTCCACTTCTACCAGGAAAGAAAGTAGGGCCTGGCCTGCCAGTGGCCTGGGCGGAGCCTGGCCAGACACCTGCCTCCTGACCCACAGTCACAGCCAGCCGGGAATGCCACTGGCCCGACCACCAGAGCCATTCCTTGCGCAGGAGGTGATACCTGAGGGTGCCCAGCCAGCCTGTGGCACACAGGAGCAGGTGCTTGCCTGGTGAAGGCATTCTGAGGCAGCCAATGGCAGCAGCCTTGGGATGAGTGGCTGGGGTCCCAGTTCCCCAGGGGGCTGCACCAGGTCTCCTCCTGAGCATGAGACGGAGGAACTAACTCTTGGAGTGCTCCCCCTTTGGGCCTGTGCTCCGTCCGCCCTCTGGCCTCTCTAGGTGGGTGGCCTTCTTGTCTTTGCAGAGATTGCACAACATGGCTAAGGCCACACCAAACCAAAAGTGACCCCAACCTGCCCACCAAAGAAGCCGAGACAGAACTGTCCTCTCTGGCAGGCCAGAGCCTGCAGCCCTGTGGCACAGGCAGGGAGCTCCCAGCCACGGGGAGACCTGAGTCCAGCCTGCCTTCCTGGGATCCCATCTGGGGAGGCGGAGCTGGGAGCAGGTCTCTGCCTTGCAAGGGCCCTGGGATTGCTGGCTTGTGCCTGGACTGGTCATCCAAGTGGCCAGGCCTCCCAGCCTCTCTGAGAAGGAAGGGGGTAGGGGTGCCAACTGTCTGCATGTGCCACATGCCCCCAAGCACCGCTTGTCTAATGCCCTAAAACCCACCCCACTGTGGGCCTGTTTAAAGACACTGCACCCCACTCACACCTCGTCATGTCACCTGGCACCCATCCTCGAAGCTGACCCAACCCCCCACAGCTGCTAGGGGCCTGTGGGTCTCACACCTGCCACTTGTCTGTCCTGATCCCATTCCATGCCCCATGCAAGAGTGGTCTCTGCCCATGGCACCCCTTCGACCCCACCCCGGCCTGCTCCCGCCCATCTTCTCGCCTCACTGCCTAGGGTGTGATGTGGCCTCTCATGGTCTGCATCTGGCTTTTGAAAACACTCTGAAAAAGCTGTGAACAGCTTCCTGGTGCATTTGGAAAAAGACTTGCAGGCCTCCCAGGGCACACAGGGCCTCTGAAGCTCAGCTCCTGGTTCTATCTGTCCAGGAGCTCTCATCCTCTGCTCTCAGCTGCAATATGGCCTCCTCTGTGAGACCTGACCTCTGACCCTGGGTATACCCCCTGGCTGTGGCCTTTGCCCCCCAGACGACCCTGGCCTCAGCCCCCATGCTCTGTCAGGCTCTGGTGTTCTGATGTGTTTGTTGGCCAAGTGTGTCCCCACCCACCTTGGAATGAGAACCCCATGAAGACAGGGTGGGTGTCTCCACGTCCTTGGCCATTACGGGGCCTGGTATGGACAGAGTCTCAAGGACAGACAGGTGAACTGTGTTAGGAGACCGGGGTTCCTGGGACCCTGCCGGCTCTCCAGAGCTGGGATCTGAGTACTCGGATTTTCAAAGGCCCGCGGTAATCCTGCCACGGCTGCCTGTGGGCCGTCTCCAGGGGCCCATGGCTCCGAGCCTGGATCAGCCCTCAAGAGGGTGATAACCAGGCGCGCCTCCCGTGCGGCGCCCTCGCCTTCTCTGCAGGCCCCGGACGAGCCCCCGCCCCTGCCCCGCGGGACTCGCCTGGGCTGCCGTCCACCCGGATGAGGTATTTGTCCCTCCCGTTCCGCAGCTGCAAGGCGAAGGTGATCCAGCAGCCCTCCGAGTCCCGCTCCTTGCACGTGCGGCCGTCGCCCAGGGGCTCCGTCTGCAACTTCAGGCTGCTGCACGCCGCGCTGCAGTTCTCGGCGAAGGGGCCCTTGTGGAACTGCAGGCACTCGGCGCAGGAGCTGCGGAGGAGCGGCCGAGTGAGCGGGCGCCAGGGCGCCCGGCCGCTGCCTCCGAAGGGCCTCGCTGGGCGCACGTCCCGGCACTCACATGTAGCGGCCGCAGGGCACCGGGCAGCCGGGGCAGGACCAGCAGTGGGGCTGTTGGTAGCCGAAGTCGCATTCACACACGTTGCAGCTGCACCGGCCGCGGCCGCTACACACGTATCCGTCCTTGTTCACGCAGCCCTGGGTGGAGTTTGCACACTGGCACGCCGAGCCCTCGAATTCCGGTTTGCACTCACACTTGCCGCAGTTGCAGCGGCCACGCTCTGGAAGAGAGGCCACCGCACTCGCCACCCGCCACGCAACCCTCGCCCCAGAGCCCCAGGCCCTCCGCAGCCGTGCCAGACGCGGGGTCTGTGCCCCGCACGCCCGCGCCTCCACTCACTTGGGCCCCCGCACACTTGGCCCTCGAAGCGCTCACAGTTGACGTTGTCACACTGGCAGAACTGCCCAAAGATTTGCTTGTTGGGCGTGTCGCTGCTGTAGCACACACACTGCCCGCACACGCAGTCACCCAGCCCCGAGCAGACAAGGGAGTTGTTGTCCTTCCGGCAGTGTCCTTCCAGCTCCTGGCTGCTGCGGCCCTGCGTCTGGCACTCACAGTTCTTCCCAATGTAGCCAGGGTCGCACCTGGGGCAGAGGTTGCAAGGTCAGGTGCCCTGGCTCTTGGCTCCAAACACCTGCCCCCTGGCGCGGCGCCTCACCGGCAGATGCCGCACTCCATGGAGCCCTTGCTGCTGCAGAGGCCGCGGTCCTCGCCCACGTCCCGGCACTGGCACTCACACTGGGCAAGGGCCTGCACAGTCACCGTGTCCGTGAAGCCCAGGGCTCGGATGACAAACGACTGCTCCTGGATGCACTCCGTGGCCGTGACCTTCACCTGGAAGGTGATCTGTGGCGGGGGGAACAGCAGGGCTCAGGCGCTGCCCCCCTGGCCTGGACACAGGGGCTCATCTGGAATGTCCCTACCGAGTGGGTGCCAGTCCTCGGCTCCCAGGCCTGAGGGGCAGCAGCCTCTGGAGGAGCCCCGGAGGGGGTGGTTCAGGCTGGGGGAGGGGGAACACACAGCACACTTGGGGCTCCTCCAGGACTTGGGGCTTGAGGTGAGAGACAGAGAATGAACGGGAAACTCAGAGTATGAGGTGCCACAGCCTGGCGGCAGCAGGCCTAGCAAGCTCTGGGGAGCCCCTGGTGCTCCCCCCGTCCCATCCCTGCCCCCCATTCCCCAGTCTTCTGGCCTGAACTTGGGGCCCGCTGAGGTGGGCCACGGTGTCTTTAGAATACTTTTTATCATACATGTGTTGAAAAGGATTTTAGAGTAACTTTGTAAAGGGTCTGCATTTTCTCTATATATTTTGTCCTTAAGTCCAGTATTCTAAGGTGCCAGAATCCCACGGGAGGCCCTGGGTCCTGGACATGGACTTGTCTTCTGACCCTGAATGAAAGGCACAGACCGTGCCCAGGAAGGGCCCCGTGGGACAGAGCAGAGTCCGCACACTTACACGGCACCTGCAGCAGCCCTGCACAGCTCCAGGGGGCATCCTGCTTGCAAGCCACACCCCCCAAATACTGTCCGTGAACTTCTGCAGGTGCCTTAAGCTGGAGCTCAAGGAGCAGGAAGAACAGGAAAGAAGCAACCACCCATCATAAGATTGAATAAATTCCCATGTGCATCACCCAATATGAGAGAAAGATATTTTGGCAAGTATTCATACCCAACGTTTAGTTAAGTAATATATTTGAAGGGATTCCAATATTTATATTAATTTATATTGAAAAATGCAGTGGAAGTAAGCATTGTGCTGAATATGTGTTCACAGCCAGGAAAGGAGTAATTTAATTGTTATGGTCACAATAAATTTAAATTATTACAGAAATAATTAAATACCTGTTTCTAATCATCTGTGGGGCCCACACTTTAATATCTTTGCCAAAAAGCAAAGCAAAACCATAAATATTAGGAAACAAAATCAGAAGTGCAGGGGGAAGAACTCCCTTCTTTGCTGGAGGCGCTGTGTCCAGCATCTGCCCCCAGGGGGCGCTGCCATCCTGGCGGTGGCTCCTTGGACACTAGGGGTGTCTTTTGTGTTTATAAGGAGGATGCCCTATGCCACGGAGTGTGCCAGGCTTGCCACTTGCCGCTCTCCTGAACACGGGAGACATGATCTCACACAAGCCACGCCTGACTGCCTCAGAGGATTTTAAAGAAAGGCGACTGGACAGGCCAGGGACGTGGGCTCCTGCCGCCTACCAGTTCCAGTGCCAGCCCATTTGCCGGGGTGCACTTCTTCCAGCTGTCACTGGGAGAGAGCCTTCCAGAGGGTTGGAATGGGGCCTCACCGGGACGTTGATCTGGACGCCGTCACAGTCTCCTCTGGGCTGGTCCACCCGTGACACTCCGTTACTGCAGAAGGAGTCATAGGTGACCTTCAGGGTGTCGGGGAGGGTGCTGTGATCCAGAAAGACTCTGGAGGAGAGTTTCTGTGGGCACAGAGAGGCTTCCCATTAGGGAGGGCCATCCTGCTATCCGGCCCTTCCCTCGAGGGCTTCGATGACTTTCCATTTCTCATCCTCCCCTCTGCCAACATGCCCACTGATCTGGGTAGGCACCAGGTCCTGCACCCCGAGCAGGCAGTGGTGGGGTTACCAATGCCAGGGCTCCCCCAAGACAGACCAGTCAGGGGATCGACATGGAGATGGACCACCGCCTGTGAGGATGGGGGCGTGACAGTCCCACCTACTCCTGAATGCCCAGTGCCAGCTCAGAAGGGGCTAAAAACTGTTTAATTGAACAAGAGAGAGAGAAACAGAGTCAGAGCGAAACAGAGACAGACAGACAGAAATGAATGAGCCAGTGGTGAGGGAAGGTCCAGATGAGGATCTGGCATGGCACATACCACACCAGCCACCAGAGAGGACATGGCTGGCCTGGAAATGCCAGGGTTCGTTTGTCCAGAAGGCCTCAGGGTGGCCCACAGGAGGCAGGGCTCTTCTCTCCAGACCCCCTTCTGTTGACCTGCAGCCCGCAAGGCATCTCTGCTGATGCCCTGGGGTCCCCACGGAGCACCCAGGACACTCACATTGTAGGCATTCTTGATGAGCTGCACCACGTTGCTGGAGTCGTCCGACAGCTCCCCGACAGCCGACTTGGGGATGATCTCCGTGAGTTTCTGTCAGGCCGGAGGACGGGTGGGTCACAGCAGGAACCCTGGGGTCACAGTTTTGTAACGTCCCAGAGGTTCCTTCTCATCATAAAATGCTTACATTATACCCAACACTTTACTGTGTTTTAGTTAAGGCAGCGCGCAGTCAGTGGTGCGCTGGGTAAAGTTTAACAACTGGCTCTCAGGAAGAAAAAGCCCTGGGTTATAGTGTTTGCTGATTTCCTTGGTATAAAGACTCCACTGTGGCCGATTTCAAGCTCTTGACATCACTGAACGCAGAGTGGGGAAGAGATGTGCCCGGCCACTATTAGTGTCTCTACTGCCAGCCGAGACGGCACAAACAAGGGCTCAGGTAGTCGTGAAGTGCACCACAGCCATGGGGAAGGATGAGTTCTGAGCACTTAAATGAGTTGATATAATGTAATTTTAATGACTCTGTTAAGCCACAGTGTGGGAATTGGCTCCGGCAGGCCAGTGTTTGCTGGTTCAGTGACGGCCCCAGGCAGGGGCCCCCATAAAGCACACGGGCCTGGGCCAGCCTCGGGGTCACTGGTGCCCCGCTCCCCCACACCTTAGCCCCAGCATCACGCCGTCTTTGTGGGAGATCACACCATCACTTCACCTTACAGACTGATGGTTGCGTCACCAGCCTGCCCAAACCCTTCTGTGAGTCCCTGAAATGGGGTCCAGTTACCCCACAGGCTCATGAGGACCCTCGCAGCCTGGTGCCCAATCCCTTCTTCTCTCCACTGCCCTCTCCCCTCTGCCCCGGCCATGGGGCCCCACCATGGCTGCGGGGAGCTGGGCTCTTCCACATGAGGTCCCATCCTCGGTGCAGAAACACCAAGGAGGGCCCAGCATGTGCTGTCCTTACAGGGGATGGGTGGCCTTCATGCCTCTCACCCAGAAGCCCTGTGAGTAGAAGTCACAGGCTCAGAAGGGCCTGTGACCTGCCCAGAGCACTGTCCATGCTAGCAGGGACAGGGTTTAGGGTTCAGGCCTCCTGTCTCCAGCTTCTGCCCCATCACCACCTTGTCTCCTGGACCACGAGTTGTCCTTCTAACAGCATGTCCCTGGGACCTGCTATAACATGGCGAGGAGTGGATCATGTTGTCTCATAATGTGGCCAAGGCCACAGTGGCTCTGAGGTCCTGACCTGCTGCTGCTCATGCAGCAAATGCGGTGGGCAGTCGTTGAGCCTGTGACGCCGTCTGCCCTGCCCTGCATGGAGTCCCTGTCCCTGCGGTTTGGTTCCAGCCACCCCACCCAGGGGTCTCCTGGACACATTCCCTCCCCCTCCCCCCGTCCCCTGTAGAGTCCTGTCCCTGCTCCAGAGTCTGGGAAAAGTGACAGCAGGAATTGCTGGTCTCGCTCTTGGCTCCTGGCAAGTGCCCCACGCCCCCAGGCAGAGGTGACAGCAGAAGGCTGGACTCAGGGGGACGCACCAGCCCATCTGAGCTGCTGATGGCCCCTCACGCTTGGCCTCAGCAAATGACAACACAAAGCAGCACATAAAACACAAACACAGTGACCGAAAAGAGGGGAGGGGGGGATGGAAGGGACACGCCCGGAACAGAAGAGTCTGCAGGAGGATTTCACCTACGGAAGAACTGAGTAGGAGCAGTACTTCACTAGGTTCAGGACAGACCCAGGGTTCCTGAGGCAGAGAAAAGGAAGGGTCGGTTGCTGTGGGGAGAGCGCTGGCTGGGGGGCTGCTCTCAACTGGTTATTGTGTGGCTTCCTTGAGGACCCCACAAAGCCTTGGCTTAAGGTCATGACCTTTCCCGGATAGATCTTATACTTCATGAAAAGTGCTTACATTCAAGTGTATATAACTACAAAACAAATTTCCTTAAACAGAAGGATCTAACCTGCAGACCCAAGAGTTGCTATGTTGTAGCAAAAATGGAAACATCGTGACAAATCCTGAGACACCTGCTGTTAATACCAGTGAAATTCACCAACAGGGTGAGACCTAAATGTGTCCTAGAAAGGCCTCCCGCTCCTCAGCAGCTGCGCTCAGGCCCTGGGAGCTGCGGCCCGGGTGGCTGCCTGCCCTCACTCTCAGCACACAGAAGCCGGCGCCACCTGCGGGGACCCAGACGCCACCATCTGGCTGGAACGCCTGTGCCCGCTCCCGGCCTCCCAGTCTCCCAGCCTCTTGGCCTCGTGGCCTCCTGGCCGCACTGACCTCATAGGTCTTCACCATCCCCTTGGTCACAGCGAAGATGGGCTGTATGTTGCTTTCGGCCAGCTTGTGTGCCAGCTGGCCCACTGACGGGTAGTCCTGCGGATGAGATGCCGGTCAGCTGGCCCCTGAGGCCGGGACAGGCTGTGCAGGCCGCCCATCTGCTCCCGCCCGGCAGGAGCGCAGCGGGGCCCTTCTGAGCAGTGCTGACAGATGAATAAAGTAATGGGATTATGGGGGAAACTCAAGTATTGACGTGCAGTCAAGAACATGAGAAGCTGTGGTGTGCGTTCATCGGTGCACTAAAAAGAAACCTGGTGGCTCCCAGACGTTCACAGTGCAGATGAGAGTGAACAGTGTTTCGAGGGGTCCACGCTTGTGGGGCGCTGGGAGATACCTCTGGCTCCTGCTGGGGGCAGAGCCGTGGTGCTGCCCAGCACCTGGCACCTACTTTCATCACTGAAGGACACGCTCAATATCAGGCAGAGGCTCACTGGGACCCCAGGTGTCACTTTTTTCCCTTCACGGGCCCCTGAGCTGTATCCACAGCACCCCTGCCAAGTCTGAGGCTCTAGGCAGGTAACCCCATTCACGTGTCTCTCAGGCCCTCAGCAATGCCCGGAGTTCAGGACATCAGGGTGCAGGGCGTCCTTCCACTACAGGTTGGGGCAAGCCCCCATGAAAGGAGAGGTGTGGAGGCCCACAGCTGCACCCCCAAATCAGAGATGTCTGACCTCTGTGTACCCCCAAAGCCCCTCCAGCTGGAGGGAGGGAACTCTCTCCCTGAAGCTCAGTGGGAGGCTTGGGCCCCTTCCGGCCCTGGACTCCCAGCCCTGGGGCAGAGCCACAGACCTCCTCCCGAGGTCCCTGTGCAGACCGCACCCCTCCCAGGACACATGGGGTGGGGGTACGCACGAACTCATTGCTGCTCTTGTACACGTTATCCTCCAGGTGGCAGTGGCCGTCATTGGGGGTCAGGATGGCGCCCAGTTTCCCATCCCCTGCAAAGTGGAAGCCGTCGTCTGTGGCGAACACCAGCAGCCGTGTGACGTTGCGCCAGCCGATTTCCTCCTAAGAAGAAGATGGCGGGTTGCCTGCCTCGGTTTTCCTAGTGGAACCCTTGCAGGGACAAGGAGAGGTGAGGCAAAGCCCCTCCAAACCCCGGAGTGTGGCGGCCTCGAGGCTGGCACTGCACCACCCCCGCTCCGGTGTTTCCCAAGACAGAAGCATCCAGGTCAGGACCCAAGCAGGGGTCAGCTCCTCGACTCGGGGCCCCCACTCCCAGCCCAGGTTCCAGCACCCAGGGGCACTCCAGAAACGTCTGTGGGGTGACGGCTTCCCTTAAGTGCATGGAACACAGGAGGGGACGGGGGCTGAAATACATGTTTAAATTGAAGAAACATGTGTCCTCTGTGACCCAATCAGTTCAGACCTGGGACTCAAGGAAATATTCCCGAGAAAGTAAAGAAAATACTCATAGAAATGTTTATTACGATGCAAAAATATCACAAACACAAAGAGGAAGAACCTATGGGGACATGGCAACAGGGGGCAGGTGGGCAGCAGACGTCGGCACGCATGTCCTCAACTGCGACTCACAGAAAACAAAGCATGTGCTGCCAGTACAGCGTGCATGCCTGGGGACCCGCAGGGAAGCTGGGAGGCTGGAACCTGCCGAAGGCAGCAGGACTGTGGAGTGGGGTGGGGCGTGGGGGGCATTGCCTGTTTGCATCTTAAATGCAGCGGGTGGGGCAGAACCAGGCAGGGCCACTGGGCAAGGGGTCAGCAAGGGGCACAGGTGGAAGGCGCTGGGGGGGAGGGACAGGCCGCACCCTGCCGCTGAGAGCTCATGATGTGGGAGAGCCCCCTCTTCCCTGAGGGGCGCTGGAGCGGCTGTGAACCCGCCAGGACCCGGCTGCTCAGTGGTCTTTTGCTTATATTTAGGCTTTAAAAGGTTTGCCCAGGATCCCAGCTGGTCATGAAATCTGTGACCTGTTACCACCCCAAACCCAGGCTGGTGGGCCCTGCTCAAGTCCTGAAGGACAGCCAGTGCAAATGGCCTGTGGCCAGGGATGAAGGCCCCCAGGTCTGGGGAGACTCGGGGGCCAGACTGGGACAGGCCTTACCGGGCACGCGGCAACTTGCATCATGGCATCCAGCCCACCCTCGGGGGCGTCCAGGTTTCCAGAAATCAGCTGCTTGCCAACCTCTGTCTGGAACTGGCTGGAGTTGTCAGTGAGCTTCAGCACGTGGCGGAAGGTAAATGGGGGCTGGCATTCCTTCTCCTTGTTGGGGCACGGGTTCCTCAGCTTCTCGGGGTGCGTGTTGACGAAGGGGAGCACCGTCTTGTCCACAAAGGACCCGAAGCCTGAGGGGCAGTAGGATGAGTGGGGTGGGACCGAGGCAGCAGGCAGCTGGTAAGCCTCAGCCTCCCTACTCGCACCAGGGCAGGAGAGAGCGGGATGGTGGTATGTGTGGGGAGTGTGTGTGCACATGTGCGATGGTGTACGTGTGCGTGCATGGGTGTGTGAGCCCCTGCTCCTGGGGCTCAGTGTGTGCACGTGCCTCCCTGCACATGGAGACTTGGCAGGAGGTGCAGGGGACAGGGACGTGCTGCCTTGTCCCTGGCCGGCGCGTGTGTCTGAGATCCCACTTTGGGAGTGAGCCAGCGCTCACCAGGCCTGGCAGCTGGGGCCATGCAGTTTGCTGTGACCACTTCTTCGGCAGTATGATTCCTGGGCAGCCCACGTGCTTTTGTGGTCTTTATGTTTTTAATAAGTAGCATTGTAGAACTTTTGTCTTTTAAGCATATCAGAACACAAACAAAAGGAGAAGGGAGAAGAGGAGAGGCCGTGGGGGTGCTGACGGCACTGAAGGTGTCGGGGGGGGAGCCGGCGCCTCAGGGAAGCCGCACCAGGATGCCCCCACGCCCTCCCCCAGCACATGGGTGCGTGGAGGCATGTGGACAGCGGGGCTGGCAGGGTCCAGGAACAGGACTGCAAGGGTCACCTCACCAATACGGCCAGACTCGGTGATTTCGTTGAGTGCCTGGAGCAGGTCGCCTCCCAGCTTCTTGACATTGATGAGGTCGTCGAGCATGGAATAGGAGAGATCCATTAGGTAGTACAGGTCGATGGGGTAGCCCTTGGCCCGCCGGAAGGTCACGTTGAAGGTGGCCGCCTGACCTGCCAGCAGAGACGGGGAGAGTGAGGCCATGCTGGGGGCACGGATGCCTGTTCAGGTCTTGAAATGCTCTCACCTGCCCCCTTCTCCAAGGCCTGCAGTCAAGACACAGGGTACTTGGGTAGATTCGAATTTCAGAAAAAGAACACACACTCTCAGATAGAAAAACGGGGGTACTTGTACCAGAGTACTTGCTCATCGGCATTGCTGAAATCCAGTCTCCCTGGGTGTGCCCAGCAAGCCCTTCCCACGGCAGGCCACCAAGCACGGCCGCCCTGGCCCAGGAAGGCCCCCGCCTCATGAGGCCCCATCTCCCATCACACCCCCCGGGGGCCTGCTTTTCACCGTTCTGATGACTTGCTGACCTGTCAGGACAGGCAGCTGGCACCCCAGCCCCAGGACGGTGCCTGGCACATAGTAGGCGCTCAGCAAACAGGCAATGAGTAGCTGAATGAGCGCGTGCGGGAGGGCTGACGCAAAGCCCCTCGGCCGGCCCACCCTGCCAGCCTTCAGCACCCAGCTGGGGGGCCCCCATCCTGCCCAGGCCTGTCCATCATGTCACCTCGCTCCTGCCACCACCGCCACCCCCCTCCAGGGCGTTTCTTGGCTGTGTCCCGACCCAGGGACCGAGTCAGCTGGGCAACGCTGACTTAAATGGTCACTCAGGTTCCTGGCTACAGGACTTATCGGAGTCTTTTTTTTCCCAAGAGGCCCTGGCCTTCTGAGAGCGGGACAGAGTAGTGTTTTCAGGTGGTTTGTGCTCCATCCCAAGGACATGGAAAGGACACAGGGCTAAGAGCGAGACCAGGCACCCAGCCCCAGACAGTGGGTGTTGGGGCACCCTTCTTTGGACAGAGGGGAGAAGGGCCATGGGGGAGCCGACTTTGTTCTTGAGGGTCCCAGCAGTCCGTGGGCCTCAGCTGGCCAGAAGCCCCCCAAACCGCCAGCACGCGGGTAGGTGCAGGCTCACGGCCAGTGGAGGCCAGGCCCACCTGGTCTCAGGTAGAGAGTCACTTTCTGTGGGGACAGCTGCTTCCGGGCCCCATCCTTGTCCTCGTGGGCCTCGGTGAGGCTCTGTGGCTCCATGATGTCGTCAGAGGCGCAGCCCTTGCTCTGCAGCTGCTTCCGGGTGTCGCAGCGAACAGAATCGGGCTCCCCCGGCCCAGTGAAGTTCTAGGGGGTACGGAGGAGACAGAGGAAATGTGGGGGCCACACTGTGGCTGCCACTCAAGACCGACCCTGAGATCACTCGAGGAGGCTGACCTCGCATTTGCACTCAGGGTTCAAGGCAGATGTCCCTGTGGGGCTGGGCTGCCAGGAAGTCCCTGTCCCCAGGTGGCCTCTCCAGGAGGCCCCCCAGCTCACACGAGCCTGGGAACCAGCAGTTGTCTCCCATTGCCTCCAGCAGCAGAAACAACTCATCACAACAAGTCTGCAGCCAGAGTAACCCCGGGGGGAGCCCTCAGTGGCCCGGGAGCCCTAGTACTCAGGCCGAGGCTCTGGGCCAGTGGGGAGTGTGGGGTCCTGAGCCCAGGGTGACCAGGTTGGCCCCATGAAGTACCCCCAACGTGGTTTGGAGAGGGAAGAAGCCACCTCCTGTGAGTCCTGGGGCTGGGCCCCAGCCTGCTGCATCCAGGGGAGGGCGCGCTAAGAAGAGTCACTCAAAAGCATGCACACGTCTCCGCTTCCCGGGAGCAGACTTGGGAAGAGGCTGGTGGCTGTGGGGCATGGGGCCAGCACCTCCTGACCGGCGCTGGAACCCTGCTAATGCGTTAAGTGCTTGAGAAATAAAATGAACAGAACTGGAGAGGGAAAAACCCCTAAAATGTAATCCACACAGATTGTCAGATGACTACAATAAGCTTGAGAAACGGAGGGGAGGCCGCCCGCTGTGGCCACACCCCAGCCAGAGGGGGGACACCAGCCCTGTCCTCCCCAAGGCACTCACGCTGCGACTCTCAAAGCACTTTCTGTTCATGGTAGGACTGAGAAAATGAGGAAACATTGTGCTTGTTGAGAGCCAAGCTTCTCATGAGGGGAACCAGGAACCCCCTCTGAGCGATGTCTGATTCCGTGGCTGGGCCAGGAAGCTATTAACAGGCCTGAGTGTCTTCCTTTCTCAGAGAGAAGGAAAGCATGCAAGAAAATGTGATGGCCACACCAACAGGACACAGAAACAGCCTGGAGGGGCTCCCAGGAGGCAAATCTGGAACATTTTTGAGATCAAAATGACAAAATGATAGTGAGAAGCTACTGAATAAAATAAAAATCTATGGGTCTATATGGGTGAGAGAGAGAGAGGAAGGGGGGAGGGAGAGGGACAGAGGAGGGAGGGAGGGACGGGTGCCGCTCTCCTCACACGGAGACCAGCAGGCGTTGAGGCCAGAGCAGGGCCCTGTCCTCCCTGCCATAGCGGCCGATTCCTGCACATATCAGCAGTGGGCGCCCAAGCTGGTGGGGGTAAGCTTCCCCACAGCAGGTTGCTTGCCAGCCTCTGAGCATCTCCCCACAAATGACTACTAATGGCAAAGGGGACCCCGTGGCATCCGGGTGGAGAAGGCTGGCAGACGCCGCCTCATGGGGCAGCACCAAGGGGCATCACCAGACTGGGACACAGTGACAGGGTGCCCAGAGCTGTGCCCTGAAAAATGGATGTCCTGGATTCCTCACAAAGGTCAAGGATGCGAAAGACAAGGAAACCCAGGCAGGGGGCAGGGGGTGGGGGCTCTAGATTCAGGGAGACTGAAGGGAGAAGACATCGGAAGGTGGCAGGTGATCCTGGATCATATCGACCAGGAAAACGCCATCAGAGATGTGATGGGACACTCAGCAACCTGCACACGGTAGATGTGAGCGGAGCACGGTCCGTGTTCAGGCCTCTTCCACAGGAGTGCGGTGCCTCTGTAAGGGAGCCTGGTTCTTAAGAACAGCTCTTGAAATATTAAGGGACAAGGGTCTTTGTGTCTGCCACCTACTCTCAAGTGGTTGAGAAAAATAATGTGTGTGCATGTGTATTTCCAAACAGGCCTGCCATGTCAGGATCTGAGGGATGAGGGCCCCCAGGGCAGGGGTCCCTCCGGGAGCTGGGTGGACCTGGGAGGGGCCACCTGCAGGGACCAAGGAGTCAGCCTGTGCCCTGGTGGGCCTGTGCCTCTCTTTTCAGGGGCTTCGCACTTGAGACATAAAAGTCCCTAAGGCAACAGTACTTTTCCCATCAGTCCTACCTAGAGGACCAGGGTCTGGGGAGACACTGGCCTGCATGTGGGATTTGCTGCCAGTGGCCCACAGTCTGTCGAGGTCCCAGCGGGAACGTCCCCACACCTTATGTGTTCTGAAAGCTGACCTGCCTTTCACTTCCCCATGGGCCCTGGGGCTGCCCTCCGGACAGTGCCTCTTCTGGTCCCTGGCCAGGGCACCTGCCACACCACAGCACGTGGCTTTGGGTGTGCCCTGAGGCAGCTGGGCCTGTGTGTCTGTCTGCTGAGACAGTCCTGTGCCCCTGGGCTGCTCTGGACCCACTGGGAAACCAAGCGGTGGTGCTCTAAGCACCAGCAGCTCCAGAGGCAGAGGGGCGCAGCCCTGGAGTGGGAAGGCGGGCAGGGCGGGCCAGCAGGAGAGCCCCAGGGAGGTGGTGCCATCCAATGCGGCTCTTACCAGCATCTGGCACCAGGCGCAGCCAGGCCCTGACACAACGCAGTCCCGGCAGGTGTTAGCCTTGTATTTGGTGCATTCCTGGGAGAGGCCTGGGGAGACGACAGGGCTCGGTGAGCAGTGGGGGAGAGTGGGGCCCCAGGAGGACCAGGAGGGGAGGGAGGGGCACTCCAGGAAGGTGGGGTCTTCCTCAGTCCTACACAGAGGGATGGGGCCTGGGGGGACACCAGCCTGCTTCTGGGACTTGCTCCCAGTAGCACACAGTGTGTCCCACGCCACCCCGGGAACTTAGGCCAGGAGGAGAGCCGGACCCCCTTCCCGCCTGGATGTGACGAGCGAGTGCCTCTGCAGAACTTACCGGACCTGAGGCAAAGCAGAGCTGCCAGGGTGAGCCGCAGGGAGCTCTGCCGCAGCATGTCCTGTCGGGGGGACGGGTGTCGGTGGTGAGGACTCAGACCCCGACTCTAGGGCGGACCACCCACCAAGCCCTCCAGGCCAACCTGGACACAGCAGAGGCCTGTCCCTGGAGGGGTGCCGGCTGCAGGCCGGCTGGGATGGGGCCACCACGTGCAGAGCCCGCCCGGCCTCCAGGGACGCGTGGGGGAGCCTGTGCCATGCACGCATGCGTGCGCACACCACACATACCGCGTCACACATGTGGTGCTGCCCCGTCTGAGGGCCGCGGCCTTCAGGCGCCCCAGTCCCCAGGGAACTGAGCGTTGACTGGGAGCAGAGACTCAGTTGGCCCCGGCCTCCGGGCAGGGGCAGAACCAGGGGAGGACGCACGAACCTGAGCGCCCACCAGGTGCAGGACCAGTGGCCCTGCTCAGACAGCCCTGCAGGCAGGGTGAGCTTGGCTGTGCGGGGTCAGCGCCCGCTTCGCCCGAGGCCACCGGCTCTGCGGGATCCGCATCACTGTCCTCAGAGACCGCGCCAGGGCAGGGCACCGACAGGGGCTCAGCCCAGTGGCTGCTCATGTCACGGAGTGTCCCGGCTCTGCGGCAGGGTCGTGGAGGCGGGGTGGGAGGCCTTGGCCTTCTGGTGCTCGTTCTGGTTCAAGGCTGAGACAGTGCCTTCTAAGCCTCCCCCTTGCTGAGATGCGGCCCCCACCCCAGCCTCCCCAGCCCCCCAGCAAGCCCAGGCTGGGCCCCGAGCAATGACGCCCTCCCAGGGCGGCTCCTGCCTGAGAATGCAGAAGCCGGCTGTGAACTTTTCATCTGACACCCAAGAGGCAGTGAATGAGGAAGCCGGCAACCCAGAGGCAGCAGGCAGGAGGGGCCAGCATTTCATCGGAAACAGTCAGCATGCTTACCCTGAGGATTCAGAATGCCAGCCCCTTCCCCAGGGTGGACCCTCTGCAGCGGCCCCACCCTAGGCCTGTTTGAGGGGGTCCCCGCAGCGGGCACGGGACTCTGGGTACACCCAGCAGGTGGGCCCCGGCCTCGCCTTCCCTCTCCCTGCCTCTGCACCGGGGCTCTGAGTGGAGCAGGACCAGCCAGGGGCTCCCACGGAGGACCTGCTGCTTAGAGGCCTTGCCCAGCCCCAGTTCCTGTCTTTCTGGAGGTGATCCTGCTCCCTGGTCCCCACCAAGATTATAAATGGGCCCAGGAATGTCTAAACAGAGCACTTGACCCTTCCCGTTCAGGTCAAAAGCAAAACTTAGGCCCAACTCAGGCTTTCTAGGCCCCTGCAGCGAGGGGCCAGTTCCGGTTCCCTCCAGGCCACACATCTGTGGAAGCCCCCGGGTCTCCTCGCCGTGGGCCGTGGGGCTCAGGCCAACACTGGCTGTGGCCAGCTCTCCATCTGGGTCCCTGAAGTTCTGCAGCTGGGCTGCCCGCCCACCCAGCACTGACAGGCATGGCCCCCTGCACAAGGCTCCATGGCCTAGCGATAGCACCCCACTTCGGAGCCAGAGGCTGCTCCAAGCAGTGGGCGGGAGCTCCCTCCTCAAGAGCCCTCTGTCATGCTCTGAGTCCATGGGGTGAGCCGATCCCACAATTCTGGGGAAGGACCGCTGCCTTCTCCTTGGAAGGAATATTGGACCTTCCCCCACCCCCTGACATTCAGGGCAGCCAGCAGGTGAACCCCAGTCCTGCAAGGGGAAACCTAGGCCTGCAGTGAGCAGTGGCAGGATGCGGGCGTGGCTCTGAGTACACCCGATACATCTCTTCCCCGCAGAGGGGGGTGACCCTCGGTTACAGCAACATGACCCACAGGCCACAATGTCCTGAGCCTGACCACAGGAAGCAGGCAGGGTCGGAGGCTGCCCTCTCCCCAAGCCGCTCCCTCATTGGTCCACCACCATGGACGCCCCACCCCAGCCCAGGGCAGCAGGGAGCCCGAGGCATGGCATCCCTGGGAGCTCTCAGCGGAGGGGGGCACAGACAGGTGGAGGGACAGAGCATGGAGCCTGGCAGCCAGCCTTGTTCTCGGCCTCAGGCAAGCAGAGCCAGGGCCAGCTCCCTCCGTGCTGGGCCTTAGGGGCTGCAGGTCATGTGAATGTGCCCAGCAGGCCAGACCCGCGTCAGAGCAGGGCCTTGCCTGAAACAAGCCTCAGGGCGCCTCACAGATCAAGGCCCCCTCTGGGCACTCTCTTGTAGCCTGGGCCCTGGGATGGCCCTGGGCAGGGTGCAAGTCCCGGTGGAGGCACACTCTGCTTCAGTCCCTCTCGGGGAGGACAGGCTTGGACAGGGCTCGTATGTAGAGGGGCGCTCAGCACCTGACATGCGGGCACTTGGCTGGGCAAGGAGAGATGGTACGAGAGCTGGAGGGCACGCTGGAAGCCCTGGGCTGAGCTGCGGAGAGGGGCACCCAGGGAGGAGAAGCAGGTGCTCCAGCCAGGCCCCCGGAGCCCAGGCCAACTGGCCACCCGAGGCGCGGCACCTGCTCCCCAGATCTAAGGACGGCCCACACCAAGACTCAAGGCGCAAAACCCTACTACGTCAGGGGGCCGGTGAAACCCAAGGCCCCACAGGCCTGCGAGGACTTTGCGTCAGAGCCAACCTTGACCTCAGGCTGCTGGTGCGACCCAGGAAGCGACCCAGCCCTGGGTCCCTGAGACCCGGCCCGGGTGCCCTCCACACCCCGCACTGAATGAGCACAGCTAGCGGGCACCACACCTCAGGAAGAATAAGGCTCTCTGCCGGCAGGTTCTGCGATGTGGAAAGAGCATCAAGAGAAAGACAGAACATAGTCCTTCCAAATCCCACTCATTCACACACAAAAATAAAATCTGCATTTGGTAAAACCCTGAAGAAAAGGAGGAAACAGCTGAGAAAGAAAACTGAGCAAGGGCGGAGGAAGGCACAGCTTTGAAGCAGGTGCCAAAGCAGGTTTCCTGTCGAAGGCGAAGGTTCTGAAAAGGTGCAAACCTTCAGAAGAGGCCCCTCGGGATCACGGGGATCCCCGACAGTCAGGCTGGGCGTGGGGGCCTGTCAGGGTCCGAGTATAAGCCCACCCGGGCGCTGGCTTCCAGGGGGCTTCCCTGAATCAAGTGGCATGCGGCAGTGAGTATGAATGACAGCAGAGGTGCCCCCGGGAACTGGGGAGGGAGAGGCGACGGTCCCCACACACCCATCCTGGGGGCTGGAGGGTTCCCACCAGTCACAAAGTAAAAAGCAAACGTTTGTCATGCATCTGAAATAGATGTCAGCCTTCTTAAACCAAAAGACAAGCGTATCGAGATGTGGTCGTTTCTGCTTCATATAAACACAGAAAAGAGTGGGACAGAAGCGCAAGTCTAGTTGTGCTGGGACACAGCACCCTCAGATCCCGGAGACAAAAAGGGCAGACGACCGGGGAGGCGAACCGAGTGCCCTCTGAACCCCCAGCCCTCTCGCACGCGTTTACCAAGGCTGCTGCGAGCGACGCTCACCACAGCTGATTTCACTCTGTGAAGGGCCGGTTTGTCACCAGATGGAACGAATTGGGGCGCTCCCCGCCCACCCCCCACCCCCGCCACACACACACGCACACAAATTCAGTAGAAGTGCTAAAACCCACTGCTAAATACCTCTTAAGTCAAAGAGGAAACCAGAATCATACCTACAGACGCTTTAGGAAAGGAGATGACCCAGACATTCTGTGTTCCGCCTAGGGAGAAGCCTCTGTCCCCGGGGGCACCCTAAGCCCTTCTGCGGCAGACAGAAGGGGCACCAGCTGTGCAGGGACGGGATTCAGAAGTGAGGAAAGAGCCCTAAAGCCCTGGTGAGGGAGGCGGGAGCATACAGGTGAGGGCAGACGTCCAATCAGAAACAAGAGAGCAAAAACTGATAAATACATCAAAACCTGTTTCCTTGGAAAAGGCAATGAAATAGGTCATGTAGAAGAGAAAAGAAATGCCGATTGCCGGGAAGGTTTGGAACGACAGACTCAAGACGAAAGTGCCCCAGTAAGAAGCTTCCTGTGTTGGTGTGATCCTGGCCCACGGTCCATACCGGCCTTTTAGGGCCCTGAGCAGGGGTGCAGGGGTGCAGGGAAGGCAGGCGTGCCCCCCCACACACACGGAGGCGCTCAGCTGGCCTGGGAAGCGCGGGGTCGGTGCCCCTCTTCATGCCACAGGCCATGTGGATTCAGTTTTAGGAAATAAAATGATACAAGAAATAGAGAAATGTGTATCTCTGGGTCAGTAAACCTTCTAAGCATAACTAAGAAAGACAAGTTATCAAGAAGATAGATGGACTCAAAGCAGTGAATTTTATACATAAAAAAATTGAATAGATGAAAATATTTAATATCTATCTGGTACATTCGGTGATGTGAATATGTGAACAACTGGCCAGGGCAACTCAGTTTTCACTGTACAAAGTAGAAGTAAACGTACCAAAACAGTCCATGTTTCTATCTGGGTAGTGGCATTATAAGTATTTCTTCATTATTCCTGTGTATTTCCAAGCCTTCTACAATAAACATAATAATGGTTTTTGAAAACCCATTTAAAAAAACCTGAATCCCATGGTGGTTGATGAACTGCCCTGGAAGGTCTTCCGTCTTTCTGTTGACACGGCCGACATTTCTGAGGGTCACTCCCTGGTGGTGGGAAGAGCAAGCCCGCAGGCCCAGGGCCCTTCCCTGGGGAAACAGCTGCTCCTCAATCCTTCCCCCAGGGCCTCCTCCTGCGTGCACCGGGCACTGCTGTCCTGGGGTCTAGAATTCTGACCTCTGCCAGGACCTGGCAGCCCCCACCCCCAGGCTTCCGCTGAACTTCCAGTACACTGGAAAAACCCACTCCTCCAAAAACCAATCACAGCCACAATCCATACTATTTAGAACCAAATTGGCGGCAGCCCTGCTCCTAGGAGGCTGAGTCTCCATGTGCCCTCCAAGCCCTAGAGCACTGGGGAGAATGCGGCCTTGGTATGCTGAGGTCTTGCCTGCCAAGGAGGCTGGTCTCAGCCCCCTCTTAATTCCTCAACAGTCATGGAGTCCCTCAGACAATGTCAGGCTGCAGCCCAGGGTGCGCTGGGAGCTTCCAGGGCAGCAGGACCAGCCCAGCCCACGTGCAGCAGAGGTCTCTGCATCTCAGACTGGCCAGATCTGAGCACCCAGGAGGCCTGACCCCTGCCCGACCCTGCCTTGCCTGCCAACAGGAAAGAGGCTGTGGCTTGCTCTGCGGAAGGCCTGTGCTGCCATGCTGGAGATCATGGGAGACATGGCCAGTCTTCAGCAGGGGCTTCCGCCAGTGGGCGGTGGTCCCTGCTTGGACTTCGGGTCCCATAGAAACAGGACTGGGCATTACCCGGGGCAGCCAACCTGCCTGCCTGGCTACCCTGTGCACACACGGTCTCACTCACCCTGCATCCACTCTGCGGGACCCTGCTCTCCATCTCTTGGTCTGGCTCAGGACAGTTCGTCCCATGCTCATGCCACACCACCAGAACCGAAGCTGTGGCCGGAGTCCACACCAGCCTCATGTCAGGGCTGGTGCCCTCAAACCTATGCCCAGATGCTGAGGGACAGCGGACAGGTGATCTCAGCTTCGGGCCTGTTTGCTCCCTTGTTACAGAGAGCCAAGAATGCTCATGGTGCCCAGATATTTGCTCAAACTCTGGTCTAGGTGCCACTGTAAAGGCATTTTGTAGATGAGAGTCACATTCAGTCAGTGGACGTTGGTTGGAGCAGATGGACCCTCATAATGTGGGTGGGCCTCACCCAGTCAGTTGACAGCCTTACGAGAAAACTGAGGTCCCTGAGGAAGAGGGAATCCCGCCTGGTCACTAACGGTGTGAGCATATGGAGACCGCCAGCCCCATGAAGGCCCCTGCTCTGCCACCAGGCTGCCTGCCCACAGAAGGCGCCAGACAAAAGGGACTGAGGGTGCTGCCGGCCTGGGTGTGCACAGAGCTGCTGCACCTCACCTTCTGCCCTGGCCCGGCCCTGGGGCTCGGGTCACCCAGCTGTTACACCTGAATGCAAGTCCAGCAGCCTGCCTTGTGAGAAGCCACTGCAGAGATGCAGCCTGGCCCCAGCGGGGCCCCCAGATCACAGGGCTCACAGACCCAGGCAGACACCCCACTCCAGGTGCTTTTCCCCCCAGCAGCCTGCTTCTGTTCAGTGGGATGTTCTGGCACAAGACTGACACTCCCACTTAGGCGGGTGTGTGCAAAGGGGAGCGGTAACTGTGGTTAGGATGCTGGGCCAAGCGCCTGCTGGGTGTTGACTGGACATCCACCAAGAAACGACTCCGAACCTGGGTCGGGAGCACCCAGATTGGGGGTTCTCAGCAGGCCTGGCCCCAGCCCACTGGGGACACAGAGTGTCACTGACCCCTTGCGGCCGTTTTCCTCATCTGGGAACTGGAGCAAAGCTCCCGGGACTTAGCTCAGCCAAAGTGACAGCTGGCAGGAAGGTGAGGCCCTCCAGCGCCACCACGGGGTGGATGCTGACCCGGCCAGAGGGCAGATGCCCTGAGACAGCCCTGCACTGCAGAGCACGGCTGGGCCTGAGCTGGACCGGGGGACCCCTGTGTTCAGGTTCACCTTGCCTGTCTGCCCCCCAGAATGCCCCCCAGGAAATGAGCCTTGAATTCTACATTTGACTAGAGTTGGGAGTCTAACTACGGCGCCCAGTGCCCCAGACCGCAGGGGGCAGGCCCTCTGGATGGGCACCCCTCCCCCGCTCCCCGCCACAGCGGTGGCCTCTGCTCTGGAAGGTTCTGCAAGGCACCGTGGTGTCTTCCTTCCATGACATCTCTGCATGATGACATAATTGGCCCTCTGGGCCTGCTACCACTGACAGGGTGCCCGCTGAGGATGACCTCAAGGCAGGGAAATCCACCCAGATTTCAGTGAGGCTGGTCAGGTGTTTGGCTGCCCTGCAAACCACCCGGGAATGCCTCGATTTACTCCGCCCTCCAGGCAGAGCACCAGGCCGCCCTGTGCCCCCACCCAGCACTTCTGCCAGGTGCTCAGCCAGTCACAAACTGGCCACACAGTGGTGGCACACCACAGAGCTGAACCCTAGCCCTGCAGAAACCCTCCGTGGGCCAGACTGAGCTGGCTCAGCCCACGGTCACCTATGCAGGTCACCTGGAGATCAGGTGTCCACAGAGCAAGGCCCTGTGGTCCTGCTCAGGAAGAGGTCCCAGGGTGTGGGCTTGGCCACTGCTATGCCTGAACCTCAGCCTGGGACCGCGCAAGAAAGGGACCCCATGGTTTTTCTGTGAATGCTTCGGGGCCCAAGACAGGGCAGTGGCAGGCTGCAGACACTGTGGGGGTCCCTTCATCACATATGAGGGGCAGGGCACCGACGGGCCTCCCAGAAGCTTCTCAGGCACTCTTCTGTGCCAGCTCCCCAGGATCTGGCCTCCTCTGGTCTTGCACACACTGTGCTCTCCCCTCACCTCTCAGCTGCCCCTCCCCGCCGGCCCCAGGCGTCCTCAGAGGAGGGGCACTCCAGGCTCAGCCACCGCCAGAAGGTGCAGGGCGCCAGGCAGGGGCAGCCGTGGACGTGTGCCCAGAGGAGGGGAGTGGCTCGGGCAGGAAGAGGAAGGCACATCTGGGGACTCCCCACGGCCCGCTTGCACATCCTCGGTGTGCCCGCCCCACACCCACCAGCAGGGAGTCTGGCCTGGCTCCCAGCCTCCTCCTGGCTCTGCTGGGCCTCACAGACCCCATGTCAGGGGCTCAGCAAGGTATTCTGCGGTTGTCAGGAACCCCCAGGCCTGGGAGCTGAGACCTTGGGGTGTGCCATGTCCCCCTTCCATGCTGGGTCCCATCCCCTCCAGTTACAAACACACCTATGACTTTGTGAAGCTCGGCCCCCCCTCTGCCTAGCATGTCCCGTCGCTGGATCTCAGTGAAAGGGAACCTGGAGTGGACGACCAGGCAGGTGACATGGACCAGGGCCACTTGGAGCTGCTACTCTTGGGAAAGGCAGCAGCCACACCCGGGAAGGGCCACAGGGCTGAGCTGTGAGCCTGAGCATAAAGGAGCCCCTGTCCACTCACCCTGCTTGATGTCCTGGAAACTCGGCAGGGGCGTCCCGCTGGGCTGGGCTGGGAGGCCTTCAGCGCCACTCTTTGCCGGGCTGGTGCTGGGCACGTCTGGGAGGACCCTGGTAGGCGCGCCCTGATGGTGGGGACACAATGCTTCCTGTTCTGAGTCAGAACTCAGAGGAAGCAGTAGTTACATGTGGGTGATCACGCCGCGTTGGCCCGTCAACCTCAGCCCCTTTGCCCTGTGCAGGCCCCCACCAGGCTGTCAGAGAGCCAGCCACAGGGGCAGAGGGGCAACACAGGCATGGCGCGTGGTCACAGTGAGGAGCAGCGGCAGCTCCTGGGGGGGTGGGGCTCGCTGTGGGCAGGGGAAGTGGCTGTGCCCTGCGGCGAAGGAGAGCCACAGGGGCGCAGGCAGCACCAGGGGTGACTCCATCGGACTCACACTGCACAGAGGGGGCCCGGCCTCAGACTGAATGTGGAGGGGAGGGGAGAGCGCACTCCTCAGAAAGGCAGACACTGGGATGGAGACAGTGACATATGGAAATAAAAAGTGTGACTCAGACTAAAATGGCAGCAGGACAAAGGATGAGGGGGCAGCTCAGGGATCAGGAGAGGGAAAGGGCCCAGACATATGCAGATGCATGGGTGCCCCTGCCGGCCTGACCACAGGGGCTCCGGAGGAGAGCCTGGCCGACGGAGGAGGTGCCCATGCCGCAGGGGAGGTCCAAACCTGAGAGGGCGGACCCAGGGCCTGGCTGCCACATGCCCTGCGGAGGAGGAGAGAAGGTCCCACAGGTAGGGTGGTCCGAGGCTGTCACAGAACAGAGAAGACAGGAAGCAAATACTACTCAATTCCAGTCGTGCTGGGACACAGCACCCTCAGATCCTGGAGACAAAAAGGGCAGAGGGGTGAGCGGGAAAGCAGGGGAGAGGGAGGCAGGGAGACGAGGAGGGGATGGAAGGAGGGGAAGGAGAAGCCAGAGACGCTGACTGATGAAATTCACCAAGAAACGAAATCAGACATCCCAGAGAAGCAGGACTCAGACACCGGACTCCTCTAAACGCTGTCTGAAAGATGCTGTCCAGAAATAAACAGACAGATGAATAAATACAAGAGGAATACAAGGGCAGGCGATACCCTGAGCAAAGAGAGAAGTAGACATTATTAAGCCCGAGTGACTGTTGATCTAAAACCAGTGGTCAGAATACTAACGACCCAAAACAAAACCCCTGAAGGATCAGAAGAGGAAGTGGGGAGCGTGATGCTGTTTCTGATGTTCATCAATGGACACTTTTATGGGAAGTACTTACTTTTATATGTTATGGTAATTTAAAAGGCTCCTTAAGAATATAGATAGGATGTGGACATTTGAAAAAAGAAAATACAGCAATTTTTTTTAAAGGCAAGGCAAATAGAACAAGAAAGGATTGTGACTTAAAAGCACACAGTAAGATATCAGGAATGATTTCCAATAATTCCAGAGTAATCCAGAGTTTCAGGAGTCACAGCATCTGTGAATGGGTTATATTCTCCCTCCTCAAATCAACAAATGTTTGAATTGAGTTTTAAAAATAAAGACACAGAACAAGTTCCTATTAAATGTTTTCTGTCAAGGGAACTTCCTCTTTATAGAACTCCTCCAGAAAACAATGAAGACGGAAGGATAGATTGAGACTGTCCCCAGGTCACACCCACCGGTGACCCACTCAATGAAGCAATGACTGTCACCAGCGATAAAGTCACAGGAACACACACCACTTATGATACACATGCCTTTTGTGAAGGAGTCTGGGTGAAAATGAAGTACTTTAAAATAGTAAAAATTAAGATAATAAAATGATAATAACAATTTAAAAAATAAAATAAATGAAATAAAAACAACAATTACTACTATTGAATCCAAATCAGATCAAGACTTTAGATCGAACTACTGGTTTGTAGGAAACACTGGGGACAGAGGGTTGTGTTAAAGCACATGGCAGGGAGGCAGTCAGCAAAATCCAGACTGAAGAAAACCCCACAAACAACAGATTGCAAGAGAGAGAAAGAAAGAGGGGATGGGGCGTGGGACCCCACAGACTCAGAGACCTAAGAGACACATCAACCAATCACAATGCATGTGGACTGTATGACATTAATTTCCAAAAAGCCTGACAGCTTGAAAAACTAGAAACAAACCTCATCTAGAATGAATAGATACACTGCGGCACATTCATGCAAGGGGATAACAAGCAGTAATTAAAATATTGACCTGGGGCCATACCTCAAAATGTATCACCAAGCTTCTTTTTAAAGGCAAGTCACAAAAGGCTACCTTGTACAATACCACACACAGCCCACTGGGCTTTAGGAGAAAAGCCCACATACTCATGAACCCCCAGTTCAGGACAGGGGTTACCTCTGAAGGTAGAGAAGGCAGTGGTCCTGGGAGAAGTCTGCAGTGGGCTTCAGTTTCAGATTTTTAAGGCTTATTTATTAAGAAGAAAGAAGACAAAAATCTGGGCAAAGCAAGGTGAAATGCTAGGTATGCTAAAGTCGGACGGTGGGCACACGGTTGTCTGTGGTGTTGATCTCTATATTTTTCTATAGTTTTGAAATACTCTGTTATTTTTTAAAGGACCTAATAGGGAGTGACTGCAAATCAGCAAGAGGGCTTTTTGGGGTGACAGGAGTGTTCTGAAATTGGGTTGTGATGCTGAATGCACAACTCTGTAAATTTAGCCAAAATTCATTCAACTGTGCACTTAAATGACTGAATGGTGGCATCTAATTTCTACCTTAGTGAAGTTGTAAAACATGGAATGACTTTAAGAATATGTAGAAGCACCAGGAGCCTCCAGTCCCAGCTGACACGATGTGCCCCCGCCTCGGTCTCTGTCACTGATCACAGCTACGCATACCACACAGAGTAAGATAAAGCAACTTGGCAACAGCTGTTGAGAGAAAGGGAAACCTGGTGGAAGCCTGGTGTCCTGGTGAGGGTCTTGTCCCCTGGCTCAGATTCAAGGCAGCCTGGAGCCCAGAACATCACAGTGGCTGTGGCCGAGGGATACCCTGCTTCCTTGTCAGTGGGCTGGGAGGGCACTGCTCTGAAAGAGAGGGAGGGAGCAGTGTCCCGTTTCAGTTCCCTCCTCCTGCACTCAGGGTGGTGGTAGCGGCAGCTACAGGAACGGCCACTTGTACCCAGTGTGGATCCGGGCACAGGAAACAGGTGGCAGAGCATGGAGGCTACCACTCCCGCCTGATGGACAGAAGACCAGAGCACCGGGAAACGGAGCCTCGGGGTGCTGGAGCATACGGGAGAAATCGGTAAGGTGGAGACAGAGAAACACCCTGTGCAGCTTTGTAGGAGGTCCTGGACTCAGCCCCGAGCTGGGTGTGCGTGGCAATGACCCAACAGGGCGTGACGAAAGGTTTGGGGACTGGGTCATGGCACAGACCACGGCTAAGGTCAAAGACTGGACCCAGGGGGATGCAAGCGAGGTGGATCCAAGCAACTCACACTGGAGCCACAGCCCACAGGAGGCAGGCCTGAGCGCGTCTGACCCCACCAGACTGACTGCCAGCAAAAACAAATGGGCCATGTTGGAGAACACTGGAGAAGATTTTGGTGGGATCCAGAGTGTCATCCAGCAATATTAAAAATGTCCAAAATACAATCCAAAAGTTGGCAAGCAATAAATAATAACAGTAGAGAAAATCTCAAGAAGTCGTAAGAGAAAGAATAATTTATAGACGCCAACTCTGAGATGATCCAAATGTTGAAATTATCCCATAAAGCATTTAATCAGCTATTCTTCATATGCTCCATTAGGGAAACCTTTCTTGAAACAAATGCAAAGGCACAAATTTTGGGCAGAGATGTAGAAACTATTAAAAAACAACTAAATGGTTATTAAAAACTAAAAATATAGTAACAAATAAAAAATTCACTCAATGGACTTAATAGAAGAATTGTGAAGACAGAAGAGGAGTATAGGTTGACACAGAAAAAGTATTTGGAGAAATAATGGCTGAAAACGTCACAAATTTGGTTAAAAAAAAAAATATATATATATATATATATAAATTTACAGATTCAAGAAGCTCCGTGAGTCTCAAGCAGGATAAACTTTAGGGAAATCAAGCCTGTATACAACGCGGTCAGACTGCTGAAAGCCAAAGGTAAACAAGACAGTGCTGAAAGCAACCGGAGAAAAACATTACATTTGGAAGAACAACTACCTGAAGAACTGAAAATTCTTACCACAGGGGCCAGAAGACAATGGAGCGACATATATATGGTGCTCAAAGAAGTGTCAGCTCTCACTTCTATTTCAGCAGAGCCATTCCCCACAAAGGAAGGGGAAAGAAATCCATTCTCAGAGGAAAGAAGGCCAGGAAAATTAGTCTCCAGCAGACAAGCTCTAAAAGGAATCATAGGATTTCAGAAGGGAAATGATACTAGAAAGAAGCTTAAAAATATAGGAATTAAGACAGAACAGAAGACATGGGAAATATCAGGGTAAGTATAAGAGACTCTTTTCTCCTTTCAAGGTCTTTAAGATAGGTTGATGGTGAGAATTACAACATTGGTGGATTTTCAATGTATGTAGATGTCAGATACATGGCAACTGCAATAAAAAGGAGGACAGTAAAGTTCCACTGCATTTCACTCAAGTGGCAAAATATTAATTTTAAGTAGACAAAGTGTTTAGTGTACATATTATAAACTCTAGAGCAACCACTGAAAAACCTATATAATGAGGGATTGTCAAATAGCCAGCTGATAAATTAAAATACCATGCTGGAATCATTCATACAGTCCGAAAGAAGGCAGGGAATAAACAATCATGAAAAACAAAGAACAAACAGAAAACAAAAACTTAAACAATAGACCTAAATCCAACCATTTCAGTAATGACATTAAGTGTGAATGGTCTAAACACACCAGTTGTAAGACAGCTATTGGCAGGTGGGATTTCTAAAAAAATGACCCCACTTCTATGCTGTCTGTAAGGAACATACTTTAAATGTGATAAATGTGATAGGTAGGTTAATAGAAGAAGGATGGGAAATATACCAGAGAAATGCTAATCAAAAGGAAAGTAGAATGCCTAAGTTGCTACCAAACAAGGTAGACTTCACAGCAATGGAAACTACCGGGTGTTTAGTGGGCTTTACTTAATGGCAAAGGGTCCTCTCAGTAGGGAGATCTAGCAATTTAAGAGGTGTATATCTAACAGAACTTCAAAATACATGGTGCAAAAGCTGGAAAAACTAAAAGGAGAAACAGACAGATGCAGAATCAGCTGAAGCCTTCAGCCCTCCCCTCTCAGGAATCAATTTTTAAAAAGTAGACACGAAGTCAGCAAGTACAGAGAAGACCTAAAAAACACCATCAACCAGCAGCCGCAGATGGGCACAGCCACATTCCCTGGGGTGGACTGTCTCCTGGGCTGCTAGGGAAGCCTGCAGACATTTAAGAGAATTGAAATCAAGAGCAATAGGACCTCTAGCCATAATGGTATTAAACCAGAAAATAGCAACAGAAGAATGTGGGGAAATCTCTAAGGAAACAACATACTTCTAAAAAAATCCATGGGGTCAAATGGAAGCCTCAAGGGAAATAAGGAAGTATTTTGACAGAATGAAATGAAAAACAACATATTGTAATTGTAGGGTGTTGCTAAAGCAGTGCTTCGAGGGAAATTTAAAGCATTAAATGAAAAGCATTAAATGCCTATATTAGAAACCCAACAACAGGAATGAATCTCAACCATTGCACTAAGTGAAGAAACTGGGGAAACGCAGGCTGGCAAAACGGAGACTCAGTAGGCAAGGTGAGGTGAACATCAGAGCCACAGTGAGATGCCATCTCCCAGCCATCACAGGGGCACGCTTTCCCAAGCCAGTGAAAGATTGTGAGGAATTGGGAAGGCAGTTGGCATCACGTGTTTACACCGTCTGGCTCTGCAGTACCTCTCCTGATGTCCACCACCAGGACTAATGAAGTCTCCATGTCTTCACTGCAACATTTGTATAAAATGCAATTAAATCACATCTAGTAACAGGAAAATGGCTAAATAAACCACAGCTCATCCATTCCACGGGACACCACAGAGTTGTTGAAAAAAGGGGTGGTGCTCGGGACACCAGCAGCAAGACAGTAGACAGGGAGCTTTGGGATGTGTGGCAAAGGGGTTTCCTTGGTTGGGTTCAGGAATAAGAATGTGAAACAGAGGACATGGTGGACCAGCAGTCTGCAGGCCTTTGTGGGAAGGAATTGCAAGGGACAGGCTTTGCATTTCTAAAGCTGAAGACAGGAATTTGTGAGCTTTTGGAGCAGGACTCTGGGAATAATTTTTCCCCCTAAGTCAACCAAGCAACTCCATATGCCATCAATTTCACCTTCACCTTCCAGAAAATCGACTTGATTTTATCAGATGTTTATTGAGGACACCCTGTCCCTGGGACTGACATTGAGCTAGATGCCCAGAGAGTACATAATCCATGCCCCCTAGGACATCACAACCCAGTTGGGGAGACTGTGATGTAAGGTAGAATGAGAAGATATCCCCAAAGGGTTCCAGGCATTGCGGGGCAGGGGTAGCCAAGTGATGAAGAGTGGAGGGAGATGTGCAAGAGACAGGCCGTGTCCGTCCCCTGCTGTTCCCAATGCCATCCTGGGAGCCCCCAGCTCCACTTCCCACCCAGCCATGTCCCCACAGTGCACAGAAATATATAAATATAAACTTTGTGATAGTTTGAAAATTAAGAAATATTTTAATGATGGAGCAGGGGCTCCTGGCTCACTTTACAGAGCTCCCTGGGTGGGGAGGTAGAATTTTAGGTGATGCTAGAGGCAGGTTGGAGAGGTGGGTGCTGTGGCCCAGATGCCATGTAAGTGGGACTGAGCAAGGTGTGAGAACCAGAGGTCCGTCCCTCAGAGAAGGTGCCTGTAGAAGGAACAATCCAGCACCCGAGGCAGAAGGTGAAGCCTTGAGAACAGGCGGCATTCACGTGAAAGGCAAGGAGGCTGACAGCATGGTCCCACCTGTTCCCGCTCCCACAGCCCCACTGTCCTTTCGCCAGCTTCCCTCCCTACTGGCCTGCAAATCCTCCCTCCAAGCCAGCTGTAGTCCTTTCCTGACCTTCCCCCATCTTTGCTTTCTTTTTACTTTCTTCCTCCCAGGAACTTCCTTCTGCAATGTAGATTCAGCTGTTGTTCCTTTGTGGGGAGGCAGGGGTGGGGGTAGCTGGCAGCTGCAGGGGAGAGGCAGGCTCTGTGGGGGTGGAGGACAGAGCAGGAAGTGGTGCTTGGCACTTGCCTTGCTGCGGTAAGTGCTTCAAATAGTTCTTTCTCACCATATCCACACAAGTAGGTAGAAAGTCACCCAGCACAGTGATGGAGATCTTCACTGTAATCCAAGCCACATAAGTGCAGGGAGCAGGCAGGTGAGCACAGAAAGGAAAGATTTGAGAGGCCAGGTATGGTTTCCAGCCTTCTACTGCCCTGAATGCTGGCCTGGTGCCCCCGTGACTTCCCCCCCAGGCACCACCCCCATGTCGAGCAGAGAGCCTTTTCTCCTTAGGCTTCCTCCCCCCATGGGAAAGCATGCCTGCTTCCCTAACTCACCTAAAGGAAGGTGTCAGAGCACCCTGGGGAGCCTGTCACGGGGCTGGCCTTTGGCCTGCGCAGGGGCTGCCCAACCATCCTCAGAATGAGAGCTTAGCTGACAGGCCTGGTCATGCAGGAGGTCACTCTGAGAAGCACCTTATGGGCCTGTCGGTGGGAGGGTGGGCATCAGACATGGCTCTAAGTTCAAAGGAGACTGAGCCAGCAAAAAGTTAAGCAATTATCAAGTCTGGGGGAAAACCAGAAAGTTGTATAAGGAAGAAAATGCAATTATAGTATGTCCATTTGGTTCATCAGTGTACCTTTACATGGTTAGAATAACGAAAGCACTGAGCCTGGGTTAAAAACAAAACTGTGACAGAACTCCACAGAGAGGCGGGGGGGTGGGGGTGGGGGTGGGGGCCGGGAGGTGAGGAGAGGTGGGCGGGGGTGTGAGGAGCTAGCTCTCTCAGATGCCAGACCAGGAAGGTCAGATGCTCCCCAGACCCCAGGAATCTAACTTCCCCTTTCACCAAGGCTAGGCTGCACTGGTGGCCCAGTTAGGTCAGGAGACCACCTAACCCTGACCCAGGCCCCAGGGTCATTCCTCTCTCTCCCGTACTTATCAAATTGCCAGTTCCTGTTCAATCTGTGGTTTCCACCAATGTGGGATGGAGCCATGTGAGGGATGTGTGACTACCAGGAGTCTGGGCCGCCTTTGCTGAAACCAGTGGGCACCTTGCAGCCCTGCCCAGTAAGTGGCTTGGTTTCCATGGCTCCTCATTAAGCTCCTCCTGCCCCAGAGGCCTGGCTGGGGGTGGGGAGGCTGAGGCCAGAAACCCCGCTTGCGCTTGGGGTCCGAGGTTGGGCCCAGTTGTAATGGTTAGCGCGCTCAGGACCCTTGTCCCTTCTCTGGGCCTCAGTCACCCCTCCCCCTGCCCCCACTCACCCCCATATTGTGAGGATAAATGAGGAAACAGCCTGGTACATGGCAGGTGCCAATAAATATAAAGATGGAAATCAAACGATGAGATGGGGCCCGGCAGTCATGGAGCTTTTGGTAACATTACAGCAGATTTTTTTCTTTGAGGGGAGGGTCTATATCTGGATTTACAGAGAAACTTTTTCCCATTGAATTTTCTGCTTCTTTTAACTCTTGGACTTGGGATACAACGAACCTCTTCTTTCTCTGAATGTAATAGGGAGGAATCAAATCCTTTCCCCTTCCCACCCAGACATGCGGTGCAGGTGAGAAGCTGGCTATCCTTGAGGTTGGGAGAGTGAAGTAGGGGGGGTGGTGTTGGAGAACCCCTGGGCGGGTGGGGTGGGAGCACCTGCCCCTGCCTACCCCCAGGAGAAGCTGAGTTTCAGGCAGGTCAAGATTTTGGAGGAATGTCTGAGAAGTTCTTTTTCATACCACTCCCCTCTCAGGATTCCTGGTAGGTCTACAGAAGCCCACCTTCAACTCCCTCTCACAGTGGGGTCTCAGGCCTCAGCCGAATGTGGAAACCTGCCCCATCCCAAGCCTGTGCTGAATGGTGGACTCAGAAGCCCCCTGCCTGCCCACATGCTTCCCACCCCACAGGGTCCCACAGGAATGCTGTCCCCCGGGGGGCCCTCCTCATCTGGGCTGCCTCCCTGACTGGGGAGGAGCTGTCTCTTTTGTCCACTTGCCACCAGTGTGTCATGTCAGTGTGCAGAGGTGCAGGACAGAGGCCTGGGCTGCGTTCTAGCTGTGCAGGTAGAGTCCCCTCACCTACCAGTGTGGACAAGGATCACCGTGCTTATGTCACAGAGTGAGGCTCTGGGCCAATGGGGACACAGAACAGTGCCTGGAACAGAGAAAGAGCTCAACAAATCTGAAGGGCAGAAAGTATGTGTTTTGGGATTTGCCGGTCATAGGACTCGTGCGGCAGTCACTCAGGTCTGCCCTTGCGGCACCAGAACAGCCTCAGACCATCCGCCCCTGAATGAGCACAGCTGCGTCCCACAACAGGCAGAGGGCCAGCTTGTGGGCCAGTTCACAGAGCCCTGCTCAAGCCCAGCGATGCTTGGGGAGTGAGGCCGGCGTTGGGGGGACAGGGAGCTTTGTATAGGACCCAGTATCCCACCTGGGGGCTTGTTAGGAACAGACCCGCTGGGCCACACCCACCCCACTGAGGGGGTCTGCTTAACACACCGAGGCTTGAGCTCATCAGCAGGACGCCCAGCCCCAGACAGGAGCCTGGGGGTTGGCCACGCTGGTCTTGCATGCAGAGGTGGGTGCTGGGGAAGGAAGGACAGGAGGGCTTTGGCTGGACCAGAACCAGCGATCACCTAAACACCAAGGTGAGCCCTAAGGGCTTCTTTCTTCAGAATCTTCTCTCTTGGCCTCTCCAGTTCCAGAAACTCGTCCTCTGGCTCCCCAGGCCCCACCGTAGCCCCAGACGTGGGGGTTCCAGTACTTGCCCCACTTGTGTCCCCACACCCTGGCAGGCATCATGGCTGGGTGGGGGTGGAGGCCTCCTTCCCCTCCCTCCCAGGAGGTGCTCCACCTCTACACGGCTGCTTTCCTCCCCTCCCCCTTCCTCCCCTCTGGTTCTGGGTCCCTGTCCAGAGCTGGCCTCTCAGCCCAGAGGGACTCTCCAGAAAGTGCTCACCCCTTCCCCCGGGGAGCCCTGCAGGCCAAGGGGCAGTCTTCTGTCCTCCTCCCTCACATCTTCTTCTAAGGAAGTGGGAACCCCTCCCCAGTGTGGGGCCTTATGGGTCAGCCTTGCTGCTGGCCCACAGAGCAGCGGTGCAGTGAGCCGTGGTGGCCCGCAGTCCTGGGCACCTGCTGGCAGGTGGCTGCACGGCCTAGCTCAGCTCCTGAGAGGTGCCTTTTTTATCTGTGAAATGAGGGTGCAGGGTCTGCCTCACAAGGCCTCTGATTTGAAGTATGTGAAGCTCTCAGTAGGGCCTGGGAACACGGAGGCAGGGTGTGGGTTAGGACCAAGTGTTGGGCGTGGTGGGGCCCGGCCCAGCGCCTGTGAGTGAATGAGGCGCAGCTCTGGTAGGCAAATGAGGCAGGGCAGGGGAGCAGGCAGCTGGCAAGTCTCACCCTGAGAGTAGGGCCCCTACAGGTTGGCTAAGCTGGGGTGAAGTGGAGGTCGAGCAGGGGAGGGAGCGTTTGCCCTAATCTGGGTGTGCCCCATCCGCCCAGGGAATGCCCTGCTGCGGGAAGTCCCCACTGGTGGGAGGTGGGAGGTGGGGCTGGGCTGTGGAGCAGAGACCCTGGGCTGTGAGCTGGGTGGGCTCCGGGAGAGCTACCCTTTTCCACTTTAGCAACACGAACTTTCCAACTTAGAAAGGGTGTATGACCCAGGGAGAGAAACAGCGCAGCTGAGACTAGCACGCCCCACTGAGGGCATCTCTGGGCAACAGGGTCAAAGGGATTTTAGCTCCTTAAAATAGCTTTCTGTAGCCACATATTCGCTTTATAATCAGAGATGTTACTGTTAATTAAATAAACCGTACCATAAAACAAAAGCAAAGGGACCCAGGCCCCAGAAACGGCTCTCCCCCAGCTCGGGGAGGTCTGCGAGAAACCGGCCGGCTTTGCGGCCGCCCCTGCGGGTCGGCGAGGCCCCGTGGGGGCTGGGGGCCGGGGGCCGCCCGCGTCGCACCCCCACGGCGCAAAGCCGCGTGTGGAAATTGCGTCTTGGGCAACCTCATCCCCACCTCTTCCCCTCCGCCCCCGCCCTCGCCACTTCCTCCGACCGCCCTGCGATCCCTTGTCGAGTCGGTCTGTTTCCAAATGCAGGAACTCCAGAGTCCGGGGTCTTTGCATCTGGACTTCCTGTCGCATCCCCGGGCGTGGACCGCCGGGCACCGGCGACCCAGCGGTCGCTCTGCGCATGGGCGCACAGCTTGGGGACCGGCGGCGCTGACCCAGGAGCCAAGGAGGCGTGAGCTCCGGGTTCCCGGAAATTCGTCGGGTTAGGGACTGCTCAGATGACCGACGGCCCCACAGAGACACAAACCGATCGTTTTTAACCACAGGTGTACCTGAGCCAAAGCCACACAAGCCACGGGGGTAGAGACCCCACGAACCCAGCTGCCTCCCCTCGGCAGCACGCCAGCTCCCCCGGCCCCGGTCCGCGGTCGCCTCCGCCGGGCGGTGCGACTGGAGGCAGTGGCGCGCGGGTGCCACGCATGCACGCGGCGAGGGCGACCCCACGCCCGGCGGGCGGCCTCTGCCCCGCTGCGCCCTCTGGGCCTCCGAGACGGACGCGGGCACTGCCTGGCACCCCAGGCGGAGGCGGGCGTTGGGCAGCGGGACTTCGCTCGGCCTGGTCTCCCGGTCTGCAGCCAGTGGATGGGTCCCGCTGCGCGCAGGGTTGGGCAAGTCTCAGCTGCACGCCCGGCAGGTGTAAGCCTCCGTCCCAAAGCAGCCGGGTCCGGGCTCCGGGGAGGGTCCCGGGGAAGGTGGGAGGGAAGGCCGCCCCCTCCCCTCCCAGGCGCTCCCGGGCCGCCGAGCCCGGCAGTAAGGGCTAGGGTTGCACTCAGGGCTTTGTCTCTGCCCGACGCCCACCTGACACTTCGGCATCACTGCACCGACACTGAGCCGGCAACCTCTCTGGCTCCGTTACTCCAGGGCCCCTGGAATCTGCTGAACACGCGCTGCTTGCAAGCGCTTCGTGGGACTTTACCTGGGGTCCTGGGAGAGCCCTCCACTGGGGTTGCCACTGGAGGGATTGGGGAAACAGGCTCCGAAACTCCTACCCTGCCCAAGTCACCTTCAAGCTGGCCGCCTCCCTGGGGGAGCGTGACCAGGGCCTTTCTTTCTGGGGACAGGCCGAGGACACCCTGAGACCCAGACTCAGGCCAAGCAGGGGCGGAGGGGGAGGTGGGGGGCTGCTGGGATACATTCCCAGGGCTCAGGGGGGCCTATCCGGAGGCAGGTTCACGGGCCGAGCGCTGCATCTGGAAGCTGGTGGCAACGCCCACGACACCCCACGAAGGAGGCTTTGACGCCGGGCACAGGGAACGTGCAGGGTTGGGGCTTCTGCTAGGGCAGGCAGGCCTGGGGGGCCGCCGGGCGCCCGAGCCAGTCGCCGTTCTGTCACCGTCCGCGGCGGCATCTGCTCTCCACCAGCTCAGCCGCGTGGAGTTTGGAAACCCGGAGGCAGAGCCAGACGCTTCACCGCCCAGTCCGTCATTCAGGCCCGGGGTAGACCGTGAGGGGATGGTAGGGGGTTCGCATCTCCTGGAAGCCACTCTTCCTAAACTGTGGGGACCCCCCCCATCGGGGCCCGGGAGCGCGGGGTGTTCTCCTGGCTGCGCCTGGGAAGCGGAGGGGAGAGGGACCCGCGGCGTCTGTCCAGCTCCTCCCGGGAAACGCAGAAACGAACCGCGTGCTACGTTGGGCCTCGAGCGCCCCCGGGCGACAAAGGAGCGAGGCGGAGAAAAAACACGAGTCACTCCAGGGCAGCTGGAAGCCAGGCTCTGAGGAGGCGTTGGGACCAGGGCGGCCTCGAGGTCCCACAGGGAGGCAGGTAGCTAACAAGGGACCGAGGGAGGGGTTTCCTGGGAGGTCAAGCCCAGGGGTGGCATTTGCAGAGTGATGGTGGCTGGGGGGGGTCCCCACTGGGGAGATCGGGGGTGCTGTAAGTGGAGAGGGTCTTCTCGGATGGAGGGTGGGCAGGGAGGGAAAGCACAGGGAGGCAGTGAAGAGGCTTGGGGCAGTAACAGGGAGCAGTTGGGTCAGGCATTACAAGGAGGGGGAGCCGGCAAAGGGGGGCCCTTGGTGTTTGCCTCGGGCCACTGTGCGGGTGACAGTGCTGTTTCTTCAGAAGGGGATGATTGCTGTGGAGCAGTGGGGGCAGTCTGGGGTGGGAACCAAGAGTTCCAGTTTGAGATTTCTCCTGAACTCTTAGGAGGAGCTGGAGAGAGCCTGCAGAGAGATGAAAACATCCAGGTAGCAGCGTGGGCAGGGAAAACTCTGCATGGGAGGTCCCAAGGGGCTTGGTGGGACAATGGAGAGAGAAGGGGCCCCAGGGTTTTCAAAAACTCACCTCAGATCATTTCTGCCGTGCTTGGACATTTTTGCTTTTATTGAGGAAGCCTGGACTGCACAGAAGAGGCACGGGGCAAACCCTGAAAGTGAAGCCAACCTGTAGGTCCCTGGAGTGGGCTGGGTGCCAAGACCACCATCTGGGTCAGGCAGGGGACAGCATCCTCTGGGCTGGGAGTCAAGCTTGTCTCCCTGCCTCGGACAGCTCAGGAAATGACTTTGGTTAGACGCAGAGGGTCCAAGTGTGTTAAAGACCAGATCAGCAATGCCGAGCCCTGAGAACAGAGCTGCTCCGGAAGCTCCCTGCTGCCCCACCTGGCCAGGGGCGCTCCTCCAAGCTGGCCGAGGTTTATCTCTGCCCTCGTGCTGTTGTCAGCTAGCTCAGCCTGGTGTGACCTTACCAGCGGTGATGACCTCTGTGCTCTCATTACTTCATGGCGCAGCTGTGGACCCACACAGTGGTACAGGGTTAGAGAAGGCCTTTCTCACAACATTTTATGACACCTACTTAAAGAAGATGTAGGCGGCACTAGACGGGTGGGGACATGACTCGGGGGTGGGCACAGCCATCTCCACACTCCAGAGAGCCGACCTGCTTCCAGAAGTTCCATCAGTCTTGTTCACAGCTGGGCAAGAGGTTGTAGCTAATGGAAGCTGGACTCCCCTTTCCAGCAGACTGGTCTGGCAGGCAGTGAACAGAGAGCAACTGCGAGATGCCTTGTACAGAGTGGGGGGTGCCAAGCCTGAGAGTGGGCTTCTGGGGTTTCTTCCAAGGATGTTTCTCTCTGGCCTCAGTCCAGAACCACGCTGTGAAGCCACCCCCATATGTCCTGACCTGATGTCTCTGCCTTTGTCATCCACAGATGGCCTCGTCTGCCATTCGACATTTTGGAGCTGGGAGGCTGGGCTCTTGCACAGCCTGGCCAGGTCCCTGAACAGCTCAAAATCCACCGAAGAGGGCATGTTGACCTTGTGTGGTCAGTGTAGCAGGAGAAACACACTGGGGCTGGGCATCTTAGGAGGAGGGGGAGGGGCTCCCCATGGGAATGGAGCTGGTGTCAACAGTGTGGGGGACGGTTCCATGACATGCAGGCACTTGGTTGGGTGCTCCCAGGACGCAGGGGTGATTTTATGCTAGAGCATCTTTATAACTTGTACCTAGGAGGCTGAGGCAGGGAGTGGGGCCCCAGCGGATGTTGGTGGTAGCTGGAAGGGAAATGCTGCCGATTTTTGTGGTTGCCGCTCCCCACCAGGCTGGGTGGGCAACACATCATGGGGTTGCACAGGGCCACCTTCTCCGCTGCTGAGGCTGGGCCCCTGCCCACCTCCTCTAGTTTTGACATCTACAGAAGTTATTTAAGGAAATGTGGCAAGTTCATTAGCTCTCTATCTGCAACAAAAAGAAGTCTGTGAACACTGTGGGCTCATTGCCTGCTACTGAGACCAGCAGTCTGTGCTTTGTTATAGCAGCTCCAGCTGTCTAGACAGAAACCTTCAATCAACTCTCCCACACGTGGCCTCCTGGCCGGAGAAAAGCCTTTCACCTGTTTTCAGGCCCTGCAGCGAGAGACCAGTAGGCTCGAACTCTTCATACAGATCCAAACATTTAACAGCCCCTTTGGAAACCTTGGGAAAGCTTCTGTTCGTATGTGTAAGAAGACACAGGCCAGCGTGTGTTAGAGCAGGAAACTGGGGCCAGGTGACCCAGGCACAGAGCACATCAGCAGGTGTGTGGCAGGTGACTACCCACGGGAGCGAGCAGGCAGACCTTAAGATCTGTCATCATGTGGAAGGAGCTAGGTGGAAGAACAGGGTGGAGACTCAGCTCTGACTTGGGTGACAGAAGGATCAATGAAGAATGTATTTTTGTAAGTAAAACGGTTTTTGCACAGGAGTTCCTGTAAAGTCACCAGAGAAGTGGTAATCATGATTGAGTCGGGGGAGGGAACTAGGGTTTGGCGGCAGGGGAGGGAGAAAGACTTGCTTTTCCCACCTATTTGTAAAAATTGACTATTTTTTAGAGCAGTCTTAGGTTCTCAGCAGAAAGTACAGATTCCCGTGTACCCTCTGCCTCCCCAACATGCACAGCCTTTCCCACTGTCAACATCGCTACCAGACCAGGCGTTTGTTACAACAGTGAACCCCAGTGGGTATATAATTAGCGTCGGCTACCAGTCTTAAATCTCAGGTGAAACGTTTCCCGGGGTCTGCCGCTCCTTGATCCCCCGCCTCCAGATGGGAATGTCGAGGAGTGCCTGAGCCGACTTCCTACTTTCTTATCCTAATCTGTGGACTCCGAGGGCAGACCGGACTCGTAGACAGTGGTCCTTGGATCTCGGCTCCGGCCAATCCGATGGCGCTGAGTGAACCTCCGGCTAGGCTGCTGCCTATGGGAGAGTCGCAGATGACCCCTGACCTCGTCTCACAGATCAGATTTCTTACAGTGGGTGACTAGTAAGATAATTCCCAGGCAGTGGCAGAAACTGGTGTTTTAGAGTATAGACACCCCCCTCCAAAACTGTCCATGGCAGCCTCTGCCTGACTTCTATCTCCGGCCGCGGGAAGAGTCCTCCTGCTCTTCATCCCAGGTGGTCCCTTCGGGACTGTGCCACTTTCTCCTGGGCAGTGTGCATGAGGTTTGTGAGGTAGACCCCATACTCAGGCCCTTTATCTGGCTCCAGGACCTTGCCCAGGCTACGCGTTTACCCCTCCTAGATAGAACAGGCATAGGACTCGAGACGCCTCGCCCCTTCCACACTCTAGAGGACTTTTCTGGTCCCATTGAGCTGGCCTGTGGCCAAGCTGAAACCCGAGCCCATCATGTAAACAGCCCACAGCCTCTAGTTGAAATATGTGTGAGGGAAGTTTTTGTGCTCTGTATCGGGGAAATATATCACCAACTCTGTGCCTCCACATTTTTGGCAGAAGCACGTAGAGAAAGAAGGCAGCCCCTAGTCACAATCCCCGGATTTCGAGGTCCCTCTCCCACAAGCCCTACTTTCCTGCAGGACCTCTCAAGGAGGGTGATTCCCATCTCATGGCAGGAAGCGCTTCTCAGACCCTTAGAAGCATTGTCCTTGGAATCCTAACGGCCCATTTGCACTCTGGCCGTGGTTCCGTCCTGCTGACCCCTCTTCCTTGCAGGCAGTGGTCCTGGGGCTGTGGCATTGCCTTCTCTGCAGCCCCAGGGAAGCGGAACAGGCGTGTGACTCTCACCGACCACTGTTCGGGCAGCCAGAGGTCACACAGTCCTTGCACTTAATTTTGTTGGATCGCCAAGGGATGATGACCTTACCTTATGCCTGACAGAGTCTCCTGAAATTCAAAGGGCATTAGCCCCGACAAATTTCAGGGTGAGAAAAGACCAATTCCCTTCTTCCCTGTTGAGTTATGCATGAGGAGGTTGTTTGAGTCTATCACACACTCCGTGCCCGAGTGCACTATGCTAAGGTCAGTGCAGAAGAAACTAGGGTCTGGATTGCTCCCGAAAGGCGTGAAGTAGGAGCACGCTGGTAAGGTCCCACTAAATCCAGAGCTCTGAAGCAACCCTTGCTTGGTGAGAAGGCAAGAGGTAAATCAAGGTATTGGCCACGCTGGTAAAGAGTAGTTAAATCCAGTAGGCCAGCAGAGGGGGTTATTGACCACTATCATCCAGGCTCCAAGGCGAGGGGATGCCCTCACAGAGAAAAAGACCTATCAGGTCCTGGACACCTGTCTTTCTCTCTCTTCCAGATGGGAGCTTCCTTTTCGAGTGTAAAGGCAGACACGCCTCTGGCATGAACTGGGAGCAATTTGATCCCCAGACCCTGAAAAAGAAGCACCTTATCTTCTTCTGTACCCAAGCCTGGCCTCAATACAAACTCTCTGATAGAAAGACTTGGCCCCCGAGGGAAGTATAAAATATAATAAGGTCAAGCAGCAAGATTTATTTTGCTGCAAGAAAGGGAAATAGTCAGAAGTCCCATATGTACAAGCCTTCTTTGCCCTTAGGGAAAACAAAAGAATATGCCAAAAGTGTAAATTAATTCCTGATGCTACTCCAAACACTAACTCTTCCTTATTGGCCCTGCCACGCCCACCTTATTCAAATCCAGGTTCACTTGCTGAGAATCCTGCAAGTCAGACCATAGACAAATAAACACTGTGCCAGGCCCCCCAGGGGGTAAAGAAAAGACGGTCATGCCCATCCTTACTGCCCTTACAGGAGGGAGCCAATGGAGAGTGGGGACTGGCTCGGGTCCATGTCCCCTTATCCCTCCAAGACTTGAGGCAAATTAAACAGGACCTGGGTGAATTTTCAGATAACCCAGACAAATACATAAAAGCCTTCCAAGGACTTATCTTGACATTTAAGCTGGCCTGGAAGGACATCATGCTTATCTTAAACCAAACCCTTACCAGAGGGTAAAAAGAAAAAGCGCAGATCCAGAAATCCTGTGGACCACTGCAATATGGAACAGGTTTTCTAAATCCTTTTGGTGAAAATCTGTTCTACTTATCAGGCTCATCATTATTCTTATACTAATATTTGGCCCCTGTTTACTTAACCTAATAACACGATTTATCTCGCCTAGAAGCCACAGAACTACAAATGGTGATAGAAATGGAGCCCAAAATGAAGATGTCCATTTTCTGAGGCCCCCTAAATCAACCAGCGATGGAGACCTGACTGCACCCCTCACTTCGCCCCCTCTCAGCCTAAAGCGGGCAGAGCAGCCATGGCCCCGTGCCCTAAGCAGCTCGGGTCTCCTTCTGCAGAGGGGGGATTGGGACAGGGGGGCGGCAAGGCCGTCACTCCTGCCCACTGAGAGCAGGTGTGGGCCTGGAAAAGGACAAAGTCTTACAAAACAGGGTGCTTGAAATTGAAACAATGTAACAATGTATTCCCCACTGGGACCCAGTGGTATAGAACAGCTCATTGCTCATAGTCGCGTAGCCCATTAGCTTACAATAAAGTATCCGGGAAACCATCACAGACAGAGGTTAAAATAGCATTCTGGCTGAATCTATAGAAAACTCCCACCGCAGCAAGCATAAAACCCTAGACACCTAGACCCGAAGTGGCAACCTTGCCCCTTCGTGCACCTGCAGGGCGTTCTGTACTTTCTCTTATCCTGAATAAGTTCTCTCTGTATCTGAATATAAACTCTCTGTGAGTCTGCCTTGTCCGTTCACGAAGTTCATTCTTCGACTCCGCAAACAAGAACTCCGGCATCATTCTGATATGTAGGCTTCTTAATATCCTTTTATTTAAACATTAATTCCTCTGGGAATAAATCACATTTCGTTTTTTGCCATTTCTAACAAAAAGGTCTCTAGCAAACACTATGTATTTTCAACATGCTTTGTCCCCGCCCAGCGCTGTGTCAGTCATTCCACCAAATGCCGGGAGGCCGGCACCGGAGCAGCGCGGACCCCAGCTGCCGCGGCGCCTGTTTCCGCCGCGCGTGCCCACGGCTTCCGGTCGGCCGCGGGTGTGCGGCGGGGCCATGGGGAAAGTCAGGGGGCTACGGGCCCGCGTGCACCAGGCGGCCGTGAGGCCCGCGGGGGAGGCTGCGCGCGGCTCCGCGCCCCCGGCCCGGGAGGCGGCCCCTCCGCCGGCCTGCGGAGCCGGGGGCAAGGTAAGCCGCAGGCGGCTGGGCGGGCGCCGCACCGGCGGCCTCGGGGTCCGGGCAGGCTTTTAGCCTCGCGTCTCCGGGAGGCGCGCGGCTAGGCGCCCGCCCGAGAAGGGCCCTCGGCGCCCCGGCCCACCTCGGCCTGCGCAGTGTTTGCCGCCGACCGCGGGCCCGGGACTGGGTGGCTTGCGCGCCGGGAGCTGTGCGCGGGAGAACGGAAACCTCCCACTGCAACGCCGGAGAGGCGCGCGAGTATGGCGGGAATCCAGAGTCAGAGCTGGGATCCCGGAAAGGAAGGGAGATTCCCGGCGCTGCCGAAGAAACCAAGAGACCCCGCGCCCGGGAGCACCCGTGGCAGCCACCCCCGGCCCACCCAGCCTTAAGCTGTCTGTCTGTCCTGTACATTCACCCGGTTGGAGGCACACAGGTTGGCTTCCTGGATTTAGCACGTTTTCAGGGTTCATCCCGGTTGTATCATTTGTCAGTGCCTCAGTCCTTTCTATGGTGCTGTAATATTCCACCGAGTGGTTAGACCTTTTGTTTGACCGGGCGCTGGCCCTAGAGCCCTTGCTGGTCCCCGGAGACCATGGCTTTGGGAAGGACAGTGGTGCCGTGGGGCACTTGCTGTGAACCGGGCCCTTGACATCTTCCTAACGGCCCCAGGGCTCACAGGTGCAAAAGCTCAGTTTATATAAATTGCCAAGGGCACTCAGCTTGAAGGAGCTGATGTTTGAACCCGGGTCTGGCACCAGTGCCCTGGCTTATAAAAACTCCATCGAGATAAAATTAACATGTCATAAAACTCACCCATTTAAACTGTACAGTTCAACAGGTATTATTGTAGTATATTCACAGAATTGTGCAGTCATCACTACAAATTTCACAGCATTCATCACCCTGAAAAGAAGCTTCATACTTAACAGTCAGTCTGGTAACTACAAATCTACTTTCTGTCTATAGATTTGCCTGTTCTGGAGATTTCGTATAGGTGGAATAATACAGTATGTGGCCTTTTGTGTCTGGGTTCATTCACTTAGGACGTTTCTGCGGCCCATCCTGTGGTTCATCCTTGCAGCATTATTTTTGTAGCATTCATTTCTTTGTTTAAATTCTTTTTATCGCTGAAAAATACTCATTATATGGGTATACCCTATCACACCACATTTTGTTTATCCAGTCATACATTGATGGGTGGTTAGGTTTTTTCCAAAATGTTTGGCTATTGTGAATAATACTGCTGTGAACATTTGTGTACAAATTTTTCTGTGGCCTTGGTCGAGGAGAATTGCTGGGTTGTATGGGACCCCATGTTTAGCTTCTGATGAATTGCCATGGTGACCGCACCATTTTACATTCCCCATCAGCAATACGTGATGGTTCCAGTGTATCCACATCTCACCAACGTGTGTTTCTGTATTTTTGATTACAGTCATCCTAGTGGATGTAAGGGGCTGGCGGTCACATTGACTTTGATTTGTCTTTCCCTAAGGGATAATGATGTTGAGTATCTTTCCACAAGCTTGTTGGCTGTTTGTATAACTTCTTCAGAGAAATGTCTGTTCAAATCCTTTGCCAATTTTTAAATGATTTGTTGTAGAGTTGCAAGAGTTTTATATATACCCAATACTAAACCCTTAATCAGATATGCACAGTTTGCATATGTTGTTTCTAGTTCTGTGGTTGTCTTTTTACTCTCTTGGTATTTTCCTTGGAAGAACAAAGTTTCTAATTTTGATGACATCCAGTTTATCTTATTTTCTTTTGTTGCTTGTGCTTTTGGTGTGAAAACTTGAGGTCTGGTTGAAAAGCTCAGGAGGCTGAGCAGGGTTTGGTCATGGAGAGAATCTTTGGCAGTGGGTGACCTTCAACAGTTGATGTGGGGCTTATGGTGTACCTCAGCATTTACTCTGATGGGAGGTAGGCTCCTCACTGCCGTGCGACTCCAGTCCCACTCATCTCCTTGTGTTGTTGTGGAGGTCGTGTCTGTGTATTTTCCCACCCAACCTTAAGTTGTTGTAATTACTCTTTTATAATTAGCTACATATTTGCCTTTCACAGGCTCCATGTTTCGTTTAGAATTACCACATTTGTGTTCAGCATTAAAAATTGTGAGTATTTCATTTCTTGGAAGTCAGGCCTGCTGGAGACAGAGTCTCCCAGCTTTGGTTTATCTGGGATTGTGTTTATTTTGCCTTCATTTCTTTTTTTTTAATTTTTTAAAGTTTATTTTGATATCATTAATCTACAATTAAATAGGTAATATTATGGTGATTACACTGCCCCCTTCATCAGGTCCCCCCCCCAACCCCATTACAGTCACTGTCTATCAGCGTAGTGAGATGCCATAGAGACGCTACTTGTCCTCTCTGGGTTGTACAGCCCTCCCCGTGCCCCCCCCCAACATTACATCTTCTAATCGTAATGTCCCTTTTTCCCCCTTGCCCCTCCCTTCCCACCCATCCTCCCCAGTCCCTTTCCCTTTGGTAACTATTAGTCCGTTCTTGGGTTCTGTGAGTCTCCTGCTGTTTTGTTCCTTCAGTTTTTTTCTCAGTTCTTATACTCCACATATGAGTGAAATCATTTGATACTTGTCTTTTTCGGCTTGGCTTATTTCACTGAGCATAATACCCTCTAGCTCCATCCATGTTGTTGCTAATGGTAGGATTTGTTTTCTTCTTATGGCTGAATAATATTCCATTGTGTATATGTACCACACCTTCTTTATCCATTCATCTACTGATGGACACCTAGGTTGCTTCCATTTCTTGGCTATTGTAAATAGTGCTGCGATAAACATAGGGGTGCATCTGTCTTTTTCAAACTGGGCTGCTGCATTCTTAGGGTAAATTCCTAGGAGTGGAATTCCTGGGTCAAATGGTATTTCTATTTTGAGTTTTTTGAGGAACCTCCATACTGCTTTCCACAATGGTTGAACTAATTTGCATTCCCACCAGCAGTGTAGGAGGGTTCCCTTTTCTCCACATCCTCGCCAACATTTGTTGTTGTTGTGTTTTGGATGTTGGCCATCCTCACTGGTGTGAGGTGATATCTCATTGTGGTTTTAATCTGCATTTCTCTGATGATTAGTGATGTGGAGCATGTTTTCATGTGCCTGTTGGCCATCTGAATTTCTTCTTTGGAGAAGTGTCTATTCATGTCCTCTGCCCATTTCTTAATTGGATTATTTGCTCTTTGTTTGTAGAGGTGCGTGAGTTCTTTATATATTTTGGATGTCAACCCCTTATCGGATATGTCATTTATGAATATATTCTCCCATACTGTAGGAAGTCTTTTTGTTCTACTGATGGTGTCCTTCGCTGTACAGAAGCTTTTCAGCTTGATATAGTCCCACTTGTTCATTTTTGCTTTTGTTTCCCTTGTCCGGGGAGATACGTTCATGAAGAAGTCGCTCATGTTTATGTCCAAGAGCTTTTTGCCTATATTTTTTTCCAGGAGTTTTATGGTTTCATGACTTACATTCAGGTCTTTGATCCACCTTGAGTTTACCTTTGTGTATGGGGCTAGACAGTAGTCCAGTTTCATTCTCTTACATGTAGCTGTCCAGTTTTTCCAACACCAGCTGCTGAAGAGGCCGTCATCTCCCCATTGTATATCCAAGGCTCCCTTATCAAATATTAATTGACAGTATATGTTTGGGTTAATGTTTGGATTTTCTATTCTATTCCACTGGTCTGTGGGTCTGTTTTTGTGCCAATACCAACTTGTCTTGATTACTGTGGCTTTGTAGTAGACCTTGAAGTCAGGGAGTGTAATTCCCCCTGTTTTATTCCTTCTTCTCAGGATTGCTTTGGCTATTCGGGGTCTTTTGTGGTTCCATATGAATTTTAGAATTATTTGTTCCAGTTCATTGAAGAAAGCTGTTGGTAGTTTGATAGGGATTGCATTGAATCTGTAGATTGCTTTAGGTAGTATAGCCATTTTGACAATATTTATTCTTCCTAGCCAAGAGCATGGGATGCATTTCCACTTGTTAGTGTCCTCTTTAATTTCTCTTAGGAATGTCTTGTAGTTTTCAGAGTACAGGTCTTTCACTTCCTTCGTTAGGTTTATTCCTAGGTATTTTATTCTTTTTGGTGCAATTGTGAATGGAATTGTTTCTCTGATTTCTCTTTTTGTTAGTTCATCATTAGTGTATAGGAAAGCAACAGATTTCTGTGTGTTAATTTTGTAACCTGCAACTTTGCTGAATTCAGATATTCTAGTAGTTTTGGAGTGGAGTCTTTAGGGTTTTTTATGTACAATATCATGTCATCTGCAAATAGTGACAATTTGACTTCTTCTTTACCAATCTGGATGCCTTGTATGTCTTTGTTTTGTCTGATTGCTGTGCCTAGGACCTCCAATACAATGTTGAATAACAGTGGAGAGAGTGGGCATCCCTGTCTTGTTCCCAATCTTAGATGAAAAGCTTTCAGCTTCTCGCCGTTCAGTATGATGTTAGCTGTGGGTTTGTCATATATGGCCTTTATGATGTTGAGGTACTTGCCCTCTATACCCATTTTGTTGAGAGTTTTAATCAGGAATGGATGCTGAATTTTGTCAAATGCTTTTTCAGCATCTATGGAGATGATCATGTGGTTTTTGTTCTTCTTTGTATTGATGTGGTGGATGATGTTGATGGATTTTCGAATGTTGTACCATCCTTGCATCCCTGGGATGAATCCCACTTGATCATGGTGTATGATCCTCTTGATGTATTTTTGAATTCGGTTTACTAGTATTTTGTTGAGTATTTTTGCATCCGTGTTCATCAGGGATATTGGTCTGTAGTTTTCTTTTTTGGTGAGGTCTTTGCCCGGTTTTGGTATTAGAGTGATGCTGGCTTCATAGAATGAGTTTGGAAGTATTCCCTCCTCTTCTATTTTTTGGAAAACTTTAAGGAGAATGGGTGTTATTTCTTCTCTATATGTCTGGTAGAACTCAGAGGTGAATCCATCAGGCCCGGGGGTTTTGTTCTTGGGTAGGTTTTTGATTACCGCTTCAATTTCGTTGCTGGTGATTGGTCTGTTTAGTTTTTCTGTTTCTTGTTTGGTCAGTTTTGGAAGGTTGTATTTTTCTAAAAAGTTGTCCATTTCTTCTAGGTTTTCCAGCTTGCTGGCATATAGATTCTCATAGTATTCTCTTATAATTCTTTGTATTTCTGTGGTATCCGTCATGATTTTTCCTTTCTCATTTCTGATTCTGCTTATGTGTGTAGATTCTCTTTTTCTCTTAATGAGTCTGGCTAGGGGTTTATCTATTTTGTTTATTTTTTCAAAGAACTAGCTCTTGGTTTCATTTATTTTTTCTATTGTTTTGTTCTTCTCAATTTTATTTATTTCTTCTCTGATCTTTATTATGTCCCTCCTTCTGGTGACTTTGGGTCTCATTTGTTCTTCTTTTTCCAATTTCAGTAATTGTGTCTTTAGACTATTCATTTGGGAATGTTCTTCCTTCTTTAGATAGGCCTGGATTGCAATATACTTTCCTCTTAGAACTGCCTTTGCTGCGTCCCATAGAAGCTGTGGCTTTGTGTTGTTGTTGTCATTTGTCTCCATATACTCTTTGATTTCTGTTTTCATTTGGTCATTGACTCATTGATTAATTAGGAGAATGTTGTTAAGTCTCCATGTATTTGTGAGACTTTTTGTTTTCTTTCTAAGGTTTAATTCTAGTTTAATACCTTTATGATCTGAGAAGTTGGTAGAATTTCAATATTTTCGATTTTACTGAGGTTCTTTTTGTGGCCTTGTATGTGGTCTATTCTGGAAAATGTTCCATGTGCACTTGAGAAGAATGTGTATCCTGTTGCTTTTGGGTGTAGAGTTCTGTAGATGTCTGTTAGGTCCATCTGTTCTAGTGTGTTGTTCAGTGTCTCTGTGTCTTATTTTCTGTCTGGTTGATCTGTCCTTTGGAGTGAGTGGTGTGTTGAAGTCACCTGAAATGAATGCATTGCTGTCTATTTCCTCCTTTAATTCTGTTAGTGTTTGTTGCACAAAGCTAGCGCCCCTGTGTAGGGTGCATATATATTTAAAATGGTTATTTTGTTGGATTGACCCCTTTATCATTATGTAATGTCCTTTATCTCTTGCTGCTTTCTTCGTTTTGAAGTCTGTTTTGTCCAATACAAGTACTGCAACACCTGCTTTTTTCTCTTTGTTATTTGCATGAAATATCTTTTTCCATCTCTTCACTTTTAATCTGGGGATATCTTTGCGTTTAAGGTGAGTTTCTTGTAGGCAGCATATAGATGGATCTTGCTTTATTATCCATTCTGTTACTCTGTGTCTTTTGATTGGTGCATTCAGTCCATTTACGTTTAGGGTGATTATCGAAAGATATGTACTTATTGCCATTGCTGGCTTTAGATTCGTGGTTCCTAAGGGTTCAAGGGTTGCTTCTTTACTATCTAACAATCTAACTTAACTTTCTTGTTAAGTTATTGTAAACACAGTCTGATGTTTCTTTATTTCTCGTCCTTCTTATTCTTCCTCCTCCATTCTTTATATACTAGGTGTTTTATTCTTTGCCTTTAGTTAGTGTTTGGATGGTCTGATTTCTTTGCTGTGATTTTATTTTCTCTGGTGACAGCTTTTTAGCCTTAGGAATGCTTCCCTCTAGAGCAGTTCCTTTAAGATGTCCTGTAGAGGTGGTTTATGGGAGGCAAATTCTCCCAGCTTTTGCTTGTCTGGAAATTGTTTAATCCCTCTGTCATATTTAAATGATAATCGTGCTGGATACAGTATTCTTCGTTTGAGGCCCTTCTGTTTCATTCCATTAAATATATCATGCCATTCTCTTCTAGCCTGTAAGGTTTCTGTTGAGAAGTCTGATGGGTTTTCCTTTGAAGGTGATCTTTTTTCTTTCTCTAGCTGCCTTTAATACTCTGTCCTTATCTTTGATCTTTGCCATTTTAATTATTATGTGTCTTCGTGTTGTCTTCCTGGGGTCCCTTGTGGTAGGAGATCTGTGGGCTTCCATGGACTGCGAGACTATTTCCTTCCCCAGCATGGGGAAATTTTCAGCAAATTATTTCTTCAAAGACACTTTCTATCCCTTTTTCTCTCTCTTCTTCCTCTGGTATTCCTATAATGCGAATATTGTTCTGTTTGGATTGGTCACACAGGTCTCTTAATATTCTTTCATTCCTAGAGATCCTTTTATCTCTCTCTGCCTCAGCTGCTCTGTGTTCTTCTTCTCTGATTTCTATTGCATTAACAGTCTCTTGCATCTCGTCAAGTCTGCTGCTGAGCCCGTCGATGGCTTTTCTCATTTCTGCATTATCTTTCCTGACTTCCCTCACTTCCTCCCTTAGCTCTTGCATATTTCTCTGTTGATCCATTAGCATGGTTATGACTTTTATTCTGAATTCTTTTTCAGGGAGATTCTGCATTTCCATCCCTTCAGGTTCCTTCTCAGAGGGTGTCTGGGTCTTGATTTTTGTCTGTATCATGTTCTTCTGTCTTGTCATGTTGATAGGAGTAGTCGCTGGTAGGTGCCACGTATGTCAGCTGGGCTCTTTAAAAAAAAAAACACCACCTGGTGGGACTGCAAATTAGTTCAACCATTGTGGAAAATAGTATGGAGGTTCCTCAAAAAACTCAAAATAGAAATACCATTTGACCCGGAATTCCACTCCTAGGAATTTACCCTAAGAATGCAGCAGCCCAGTTTTAAAAAGACAGATGCACCCCTATGTTTATCGCAGCACTATTTACAATAGTCAAGAAATGGAAGCAACCTAGGTGTCCATCAGTAGATGAATGGATAAAGAAGATGTGGTACATATACACAATGGAATATTATTCAGCCATTAGAAGAAAACAAATCCTACCATTTGCAACAACATGGATGGAGCTAGAGGGTATTATGCTCAGTGAAATAAGCCAAGCTGAAAAAGACAAGTACCAAATGATTTCACTCATATGTGGATTATAAGAACTAAGAAAAAAAACTGAAGGAACAAAACAGCAGGAGTCTCACAGAACCCAAGAACAGACTAATAGTTACCAAAGGGAAAGGGACTGGGGAGGATGGGTGCGAAGGGAGGGGCAAGGGAGAAGAAGGGACATTACGATTAGCAGATGTAATGTTGGGGGGGCACGGGGAGGGCTGTACAACCCAGAGAGGACAAGTAGCATCTCTATGGCATCTCACTACGCTGATAGACAGTGACTGTAATGGGGTTGCGGGGGGGGACCTGGTGAAGGGGGTAGTGTAATCACCATAATATTACTCATTTAATTGTAGATTAATGATATCAAAATAAACTTAAAAAAAAAGATGAACCTGGTTAAAAATAAAACCACCAAAAAAACAAGCAAGCCAAAAAAAAAGAAGGAAGAGAAAGAAAAGAGAGAAGGAAGAAACAAATGAAAGAAAGGGAAAGTGAAAAAGGAAAAAAAGGGGGGCAAGAAATAAAACAAACGAGCAAAAAAGAAAATAAAAGGGGCAAGAAATAAAACAAATGAGCAAAAAAAAGGGGGGGCAAGAAATAAAATAAACGAGGAAAAAAAAGCAAGAAATAAAACAAATGAACAACAAAAAAAAGCCCACCTGGAGTGGATGCTCTAAGTATGCTGTAGGTGTTGCTGTTAGTCCACTAATCCACAGTCGCCGCCCCGCGCTTTTTGGCCGGTTTGGGAACGAATGGGAGGCTATTGTTTTCTGTATAAAGTTCCAGCGTGTCTGCTCCCTTCTCTCCGTCACCAGCAACGGGGACCGAAGTTCCCCAGGACTTCCAGCCTGCAGGGCTGAGCTCGCCGGGGCGATGGTGTTCCCTCACTGGGTCCCCCACCTCTCTGAGACCGCTGCAAACGGCACGCTCTTTTCTCTTGTCCCTGGGCGCTGGCTGCACTGTCCCGGCGCGTTCCCGGCTCTAAACCTGCACCTTCTGCCTCTCCAATGACCAATGCACCGCGCGATGTGTGTCAGCGCTCCCGGCACAGACCACCGGGGCTGGTTATTTCGCGGACCTGCTCTTCCACTCCCTCCCAGCTCTGAATCCTCTCCTCCTGCCAGCGCGCTGGGGTGGGGGAGTGCTCGGGTCGTGCCAGGTCGTGGCTCCCTATTTTACCGGCCTCTTGGGGTGCCGAGTCCTCTTGGGTGTAGCTGCACGCTGTGCGCTTTCTTGTGTATTCTGGTCTTTCTTTTATGAGTGGTTGTATTTGCTGCATTTTCGTAGATAAATATAGTGTTGGGAGGAGATTTCTGCCGCCCTGCTCACACTGCCATCTTCCCGGAAGTCTGCCTTCATTTCTGAAAGCTAGTTTTGCTGCATGTAAGATTCTTGGTTGACTAGTTGAGTGTGTCTTCCCACTGCCCTCTGGCCTTCATTGTTTCTGAAGCCGGCCCTCTGTCTCACTGGAGTTCCGTTATTTGGGATGTCATTTTTCTTCCACTGCTTTCAAATTTTTCTTGTTGCCTTTAAATATGTTGACTCTGATGCGTCTCCGTATAGATTTCTTTGTGTTTATTCTGTTTGGAGTTTGTTTAACCTACTTGGAGTTCATAGAGCTTCCTGCATGTATAGTTAGTGTTTTCCATCAAATTTGCCAAGTTTTCAGCCAATATTTGACTATTTCTGCCTCTCTCCTTGTGGCACTTCTATCACATGTATATGTGTTGGCATGCTTAGTGGTATCTTGAGTCTCTTCATTTTTCTGCAAGGCTCTGTCCTTTCTTTCTCCTTCAGGTGGAGTAATTTTTATTGATCTTCACATTTTCTGATCCTTTCCTCTGCAGCCCAAATCTACCTTTGAAACTCTCTAGTGAGATTTTTCATTTTGACTGCTGTTCTTCTTGACTCCAGAACTTTATTTTTTTTCAGTTTCTTTCTCTTACTGAAAACCTGTTTGATGAGATGTCATCATTCCTTCCTGTGGTTCTTGGATGTGGTCTCTTTAATTCTATGGCCATATCCACAATGGCTGCCTTGAAGTCTTTACTGGGCCCAACATGTGGGACCCTCACAACCAGCTCTGTTGCTGGGTCACACTTCCCTGGATTTTTTTTCATGTGTTGTACTTAGTCGGTTTTGAAAACTGGACATTTCAGCACCCAGGTGGTTGGTTTGCCTGGCTCTGACGAACTATGTGAAGTCTCTTCCACATTCAGCAGTGTCCAGCCTTTGAGCTCCCCACTCACATTCTTTTTCTTGTTTTGTCTTTTAGCCTGGCTGCCTGGGTCAGCAGAGGCCACTTACTGGCCAAGGTTGTGCTGAAGTCCCCTTGCCGTTCCCACTGGGTGCATGTATCTGGCTCAGAGGTGCTGTCACAGTTCAGGGGTTTGCATTTTTGACCCTCCTTCAGCCAGGGACTGGCAGCTTTGAGGTCACGTTTGATCACTCCTGAGCTGGGGCAGCCTTGAGCCTCACACGGCCTCCAGACTGGCCCCTGGACTGCTGTGGACACCACTTTCTGGGAGTCGCACCCGGGTCAGGAAACGTACTGTTCAGCCAGTGTTTGCGCAGAGGGCAGCCATGGGCCTCCTGTGCGTGTTGTGCTCGGCGGGGGGAATGCTTCTAGAAAGTGAGCTCATCTCGCTCTGGGTGCTCCTGGGCAGAATGGCCGGCACTGCGCCCTGAGCTCTCTGATGACTCCCTGTGCCCGGCTCTAGCTGCTCCCCAAAAGCGGGGTCTTCTCTGTCAGGGGCTCTGGGTGAGGGCATTCCTTCTTGGCACTCGAGCTAGTTTCCACCCAGTCCTGTGTCTGGGTCTGCGACTCCTAGTGGGCAAGGCTGCCTTGCCTCCCGTGGCCCCTGCCATGGAGTGAGCCAGACAGGCCTGGGCGGCAGGCTCTGGGTCAGCACGCTGTGGTCGACAGTGGTTTGGCGGGCTTCGAAATCTAGCTGCTGGCATGAACATAGGTGGGAATGCTGTGGGAGAGACTGCCGAGATGGGAGAGCAGCTGTGAGCCTGGAGAGTGCTGTGGAGAGAGTCAGACGGTGCCAGGCTTGGGAGGAGATCCGGATCCTGTCTCAGGTGCTCCTGAATGCTGAGATGGTCATCTGCATGCATTGCTGATCCTGGATCTGGCCTAAGATGGTCCCCAGACCAGGAGTGGACTGTCTGGTGATTGGCTGCACTCCAGAGCAAGGGGCATTTCCCCAGGCTCTCTGGTGGTCAGCCAGCCTGGCCGCAGCCTCACGTGGGTTCCCTGCCACGTGGCCTGCCTCATGCTGTACTCTGAGCCGCGAGGTGAGTCTTACATCACCGTCCTCCTTGCCTTTGTAGGAGTGGGCCTTCATGAGCACTGACATCTTTGCCAGGACCCAGATAGACCCCAGCGCCTTGGTGCAGAAGCTGGACCCGGACACAAGGAGTGTCACCTCCATCAGGAGAGGTGAGAGCAAGGAGGCTGGCCGTGGGGTTGGGTGCTTACGGCGCTGGTGCCAGGCCAGCTCTGAGGTGCCAGGGCAAATTCCAAGTTATCCTGCACATTTTTAAAAGACTGATTAGTGGAAAAATTTAAGCATGTACTGAAATAGAATGGTATAATGAAATCTCATGTGTCCACCACCTGCCTTCAACACACACCTTTTGAAGTTATTTAAAGGCAAATAGCTTTTCACTCAAAAATTCTCCAGTGTATATTTCTAAGGGTTCTTAAAAAAAATAAACTACCTATAACACCATGATCACACCTAAAACTTATCATCAGATGAGAGAGTGTGAATGAGGGCTGCATGCTGCAGTGCAGTCCGGCCCTTTCCCGACCTTTTCTTTTCATGTTTTTATGATGAGGGGGCAGATCATTCTCCCTCCTGCACTTCCTCCATTTAGAAGTTTGCTGGTTGCATATTCCTGCTGTCTTTTGACATGTTTCTCTGACCGAACCCAGCCAACATTCTTAGGCAGAGCTTTCTGTCTGAGGTGGGCTGGCCTGGGAGAGGGGGTGAGTCCCGGAGGCCCGGGTAGGCCCACCACCACGTTCTCGGGGAGGCCTCCATGCTGCCTGTGTAAACTGCACTCTTCCACTTGGGCAGTTTAAAACAGTGTCGAGGAACTGCAAGGGACCCCGAGGGAGCCCTGGCCTCCGGGTGTTGGCACTGGTCTCCTTGTGATCCTGCTGTGCTTTGTGTGGGCTTAACCCTGTGACAGGCCTCACTCTTTATGCCCCCTGCAGCTGCCCTGCCACGTTGGCCCACGTTTCTGTGGCCATGTGTCGTGTTGCGTGGACATGTGCCCTTTTCCCACTCTTCTTCACTTTTCCTGGAGGATAACTGAGCAGCTTCCAGATCGTTACTGTACTTTGCTCAGGTTCCCCCCTACTGCTTGTGTACTGTTCTAAGAGTTGTAAGTTGTATTGATTTCCCTGGTATGATTTCTGTTAAGCATTTCTCAGGGCACGTCCATATCACGGCTTCGGGTCTCCTTGTTCCACTGGGACGCCGTGCCTGGGCCTTTGTCGTGCTTAGAAACACAGGAGGAGAAACTTTCCCTCCACCCTCCGGGTTCTGGGGAGGCCACAGATCACAGTGAGCCAGGACGGCTTGCAGAAGAAATGTGGTTCATTCGCGCCCACGGCCCCTGTCCCGTGGCAGGCACCTCTGTGGCGGGCCACTCGGAGGTGGTCACAGCGCACACCTCTGAGCTCGGTCAGGAGCAGGGGTGCCGGTCTGTCGTAGGGGCCTCGTCATGGGACGGCTCCGTGGGGGCTCGTGGCCGCACTTTCTCATCAGTTTTTACTCAGATGAGAGACGTTCTGAAAGGTGCTTCTGCAGCGGGTGATTGTGTTTTCCTCCAGCTCAAACTAATCCACGTGGCCCCCAAAGCAGCTTGTTTCTGGGTAGCGCGTTCTGGCCCCTCATGGACCCCCAGTGCTTTCCTGGGGTGGGGTGGGCGGGCTTGTACTTGGAGGTGGAGCCACAGGCACTTAACTTTGGTGACCCAGATCCCATGGCTCTGTGTGTTCACTAACTCTCTTATCGTTTGTGTATTTGGGGCAGTTTAGATTGCTTTTCTTAAACTTGGGTGAATGAGTTAAGTGTCATAGAGGGCAGCTCTTTATTATCTAATACAAAAACCCTTCCAGGTTTTTTAAATTGCCCCATAAGCTACTCCTCCAGAGACCTGACAGATGCTGCCTTCTGACAGTTCCCCACATAGGCGATTCCGTATTCCCGCCCCTGCTGTGCATCACCCCTGCGGTCTCTCCCCTCGCCCCCACCTCCCCTGGGGGTGTGGGGCCGGGTTTGCCTCTGCCTGCGGGATGGGCTCTGCCATGGTCCAGCTCTGTGCTACATCGCGTTGCAGGCCTGGTCCTCACCCAGGCAGGCTGGGTGACTTTCTCTGCTCACAGCATGCTCTCACCTCATGTGCCCCATGCAGCTGCCCTAAGTGAATTGTGTTTGCTGCTGAGAAAGTGAAGCAGCTCGGCTCACGGTAGCAGCCTCACACAGCTGGGGTGCCTGGGCCGGAGCAGAGCCCGTTGTCTGGTGGCGAGCCCCGGGCCCTTGCTGCCTGGTGTGGGACCGGGACTTCTCACCTCTGTCAGGGGCATGGGAAGTGCGGCCGAGCATGTGGCTTTCGCTCCCTCAGCAGCTGACAAACTTCCCCTCCGTAGGAGCCATGTCCATCGAGGTGCAAGGGAGAGGCCAGTGGGGCTTTCATGGATGCTGTGTCCCCCAGCCTTGCACTGGCTTCTGGCCTGCCTGTAGTGGGGTCTCCGTGAGGGGCTGGCTTCAGGTGAGGGCAAAGAGCAGGAGGAACATCCGTGTTACAGCCAGTGACCTGGTGCAGTTTGGAGGGAGTGGAGGGGACAGAGCATTACTGTGGAGTCACAAGACCTGTGTCAGCCCGTGGTGCCATGCACAGTTAGCTGGATTTTGGAGTGTCTGTTAAACATCACCTGCAAGGTGAATGTGGGCAGGTGTGTCATGAGGGCCTTCCTGGGAGTTGTCCGAGGCTCCTGTAACCATGCTGGCCAGGTGGCGCTCCCATGTCAGGGAGGGGCTGGCATACCTCGTCCCATCACAGACAAGGATGTAATGCGGGGGGTGGGGGCAGGTGAAGCAGCCCTTCCCTCTCCTTTGGTGCAGCTCAGAGCTATGGGGCCCACCTGGGAATGGCGGTGACAGCAGGGCCTTCCTGTGGCACTGCTTGGTGGATCCCCAGAGGTCATGGTCACAGCTCCTGTCCTCCCCCCTGCCCCAGCCCCTCTGCATGAAGAGGGGCTGGGACTGAGCACCCACCTCAGGGCGGCGCCAGCATCCCTGGGGCCCTCCCAGACCTGCAGGGCCTTGTTTTCATACACTGCAGAGGCTCCGATGCTGCCCAGCTAAGGACGCCAGCCCTGAGCCCAGCAGGTCCCCCCTCATGGCTCCTTTGGTCCCATTTCCAGGTACAGATGTGGGCCCCAGACGGGTGCTCGGTTCTGAGCTGTGCAGAGCCTCAACCTTCCTGGTCTCCTGGACCACCAGCTGCCCTGGGAACTTGCACTCACAGGCATCTCTGTGCTCGTGGGAAGCACTCAGGCTCTGCCCCTTTGTACAGAGTCTGAGGGGTTTTGGAAATTCCAGGTTGATACCAGTGACATTGGCTGTCCAGGAAGTGTGGCCATCCAGAAGGAGCAACGTGTCACTTCCTGGTAAAGGGGACACATACAATCTGGTGTCTGGGCCTGGAAAGCATGGGGAAGGTGCGTGGAGGAAAGGAAGGAAGGCATGTTTTTGTGTTATGGGAGTCAGGTGTAGACACAACAGGAGATGAGAAGCTCAGGAAATAATTGGCCTATGACACTCACAGGTCCTAAAGACAGGAGGCCCCATGCACAGGGCAGCATGGGGAAGGTGTTGGGCAGAAGTCAGGCATTGGCTAGCCACCAGAGGCAAAATAGGAAATGGGAAGTTGATCATTGCTTACAGAGGGGAGGGCGGGACTGGGGGTATAGGCCTGGCTGCCAGCTGTTGTGAACTCTGGGACCTTGCTGGGGACCACGGGAGTGGGTGGACAGCTGGGGGCCGCACGGCTGAGCCCCAGCAGCTGGTGGCTCTGGGCAGGATGCTGGCATGCTCTGGGCCGGGGCTGCCCCTCTATGAAGGAAGGGGCCAGTACTACTTGGCTCATGTCTGGCGTGTTGGGATTGAGATGAGCCAGTAAGGGGGATTCTGGGAAGATGGCGGTGTGAACAGGGCAGCAGAAATCTCCTCCCAAAACCATATATATTTGTGAAAATACAACAAATACAGCTATTCCAAAAAAGAGACCAGAAGATACAGTACAACAGCCAGGCTACAGCTACACCTGCGAGAACTCAGTGCCTCACAAAATGGGTAAGATACAAAGCCGCAACCCGACGGGACCCAAGCACTCCCCAACCCCAGCGCACCAGCGGGAGGAAAAGATTCAGCGCGGGGAGGGAGTGGAAGCACAGGCCCGCCAAATAACCAGCCCTGGTGATCTGCGCTGGGAGCACTGACACACATCGCATGGTGTATTGGAGATTAGAGAAACAGAAGTGCAGGATCTGAGTTGGTGACAACAAGCGGGTCGCCTCAGCAGGTTCCCCGGGACAAAAGAAGAGCGGGCGCTTTTTTTTCTTTTGTTGTTTTTTTTTCGTTTTCTTTTGTTTTTTTTTTGTTTGGTTAAAATCTTAGACAAGGGCCCAACAGCGGAACAAAATCGTCCCAGCGCACTCAGCCCAGCAGGCTGGGAGTCTTTGGGAATTTTGGACTCCCTGGCCAGCGGCCGGGCAAAGCAGCCACGCCGAGGCTTCCCACAGTGATCAGCAGCCTCCCATTCATCCCCCCCCTGCCCCTGCCAGCGCTGCAAAGGGTCCAGGAGCCTCCACTGCTGTGGAACAGAAGAGGAGTGGCCCTGCCCACAGCATCCTCACAGACTCTACTTCTGGCAGGCGCGCAGCTAAGTGGGAAGGACCCCAGAACCCACATCAAGGGCTGGAAAGCACCAAGGGGACCAGAAGGTACCCAGCGAGACTTCAAACCCCCACCCCGCAGTGCTATAGGCTAGGCTGAGGGCAACTCTGCACTCAGGTAGCTCCGGGGATTATCCCAGAGACGGCCTGCCGGTGGGCGAGAAACCAGTTCAGGTCCCGGAGAAGGGCAAGGAGAAAAACAAGCAGGAAGGGACTTTGTTCTCCCAGCTGACATACGTGGCACCTACCAACAACCACTTGTATCACCATGAAAAAACAGAGGAATATGGTACAGACAAAGATTACCCAGACAACCCCAGAGAGAGGGCCTGATGGGATAGATTTATACAATCATCCTGAAAAAGAATTCAGAATAAAAGTCATAACCATGCTGATGGATCTACAGAGAAATATGCAAGAGCTAAGGGAGGAAGTGAGGAGAGATATTACAGAAATGAAACAGTCGATTGACGGGTTGAAGAGCATACTGGACGAGGTGCAAGAGACTGTTAATGGAAAAGAAATCAGAGAACAGGAATACAGAGAAGCTGAGGCAGAAAGAGATAAAAGGATCTCTAAGAATGAAAGAATATTAAGAGAACTGTGTGACCAATCCAAACAGAACAATATTTGCATTATAGGAGTACTAGAAGAAGAAGAGAGAGAAAAAGGGATAGAAAGTGTCTTTGAAGAAATAATTGCTGAAAATTTCCCCAAGCTGGGGAAGGAAATAGTTTCTCAGTCCATGGAAGCCCACAGATCTCCCAACACAAGAGACCCAAGGAAGACAACACCAAGACACATAATAATTAAAATGGCAAAGATCAAAGATAAGGACAGAGTATTCCAGGCAGCTAGAGAGAAAAAAGATCACCTACAAAGGAAACTCCATCAGACTGTTATCATACTTCTCAACAGAAACCTTACAGGCCAGAAGAGAGTGGCATGATATATTTAACGTAATGAAACAGAAGGGGCTTGAACCAAGAATACTGTATCCAGCACAGCAATCATTTAAATTTGAGGGAGGGATTAAACAATTCCCAGACAAACGAAAGCTGAGGGAATTTCCCTCCCACAAACCACCTCTACAGGATATCTTAAAGGGAGTGCTCTAGATGGAAGCACGCCTAAGGCTAAAAAGATGTCAACAGAGAAAATAAAATCATAGCAAAGAAAACAGACCATCCAAATACTAACTAAAGGCAAAAAGTAAAATCAGCTATCCACAAAAACAGTCAAAGGAAATGTAAAAGAGTACAGAATAAAACACCTAGTATATAAAGAATGGAGGAGGAAGAAGAAGAGAGAGAAATAAAGAACCATCAGACTGTGTTTATAATAGCTTAACAAGAGAGTTAAGTTAGACTGTTAGATAGTAAAGAAGCTACCTGTGAACCTTTGGTAACCACGAATCTAAAGCCAGCAATGGCAATAAGTACATATCTATCAAAAATCACCCTACATTTAAATGGACTGAATGCACCAATCAAAAGACACAGAGTAACAGAATGGATAAAAAAGCAAGACCCATCTATATGCTGCCTACAAAAGACTCACCTCAAACCCAAAGATATACACAGACTAAAGGTGAAGGGATGGAAAAAGATATTTCATGCAAATAATAAGGAGAAAAAAGCAGGTGTTGCAGTACTTGTATTGGACAAAATAGACTTCAAAAAGAAGAAAGTAGCAAGAGATAAAGAAGGACATTACATAATGGTAAAGGGGTCAGTCCAACAAGAGGATATAACCATTATAAATATATATGCACCCAACACAGGAGCGCCGACATATGTGAAACAAATACTAACAGAATTAAAGGAGGAAATAGAAAGTAATGCATTCATTTTAGGAGACTTCAACACACCACTCACTCCAAAGGACAGATCAACTAGACAGAAAATAAGTAAAGACACAGAGGCACTGAACAACTCACTAGAACAGATGGACCTAACAGACATCTACAGAACTCTACACCCAAAAGCGGCAGGATACATATCTCAAGTGCACATGGAACATTTTCCAGAATAGACCACATACTAAGCCACAAAAAGAACCTCAGTAAATTAAAAAATATTGAAATTCTACCAACCAGCTTCTCAGATCACAAAGGTATAAAACAAGAAATAAATTGTACAAAGAAAACAAAAAGGCTCAGAAATACATGGAGGCTTAATAACATGCTCCTAAATAATCAATGGGTCAACAACCAAATTAAAACAGAGATCAAACAATATAAGGAGATTAATGACAACAACAACACAAAGCTGCAACTTCTGTGGGACGCTGCAAAGGCAGTTCTAAGAGGAAAGTATATTGCAATCCAGGCCTATCTAAAGAAGGAAGAAGAATCCCAAATGAATAGTCTAAAGACACAATTATTGAAATTGGAAAAAGAAGAACAAATGAGGCCCAAAGTCACCAGAAGGAAAGACATAATAAAGATTAGAGAAGAAATAAATAAAATTGAGAAGAATAAAACAATAGAAAAAATCAAACCAAGAGCTGGTTTTTTGAAAAAATAAACAAAATAGATAACCCCCTAGCCAGACTTATTAAGAGAAAAAGATAATCTACACACATAAACAGAATCAGAAATGAGAAAGGAAAAATCACAATGTACCCCACAGAAATACAAAGAATAGGGAATACTATGAAAATCTATATGCTAACAAGTTGGAAAACCTAGAAGAAATGGACAATTTCTTAGAAAAATACAACCATCCAAGACTGACCAAGCAAGAAACAGAAAACTTAAATAGACCAATTAGCAGCAAAGAAATTGAATCGGTAATCAAAAAACTACCTAAGAACAAAACCCCCGGGCCAGAGGGATTCACCTCTGAATTTTACCAGACATATAGAGAAGAAATAATACCCATTCTCCTTAAAGTTTTCCAAAAAATAGAAGAGGAGGGAATACTTCCAAACTCATTCTATGAAGCCAGCATCACTCTAATATCAAAACCAGGCAAAGACCCCACAGAAAAAGAAAATTACAGGCCAATATCCCTGATGAACATAGATGCAAAAATACTCAACAAAATATTAGCAAACCGAATTCAAAAATACATCAAGAGGATCATACACCATGATCAAGTGGGATTCATCCCAGGGATGCAAGGATGGTACAACATTCGAAAATCCATCAACATCATCCACCACATCAACAAAAAGAACAAAAACCACCTGATCATCACCACAGATGCTGAAAAAGCATTTGACAAAATTCAGCATCCATTCCTGATTAAAACTCTCAACAAAATGGGTATAGATGGCAAGTACCTCAACATCATAAAGGCCATATATGACAAACCCACAGCCAACATCATAGTTAACAACGAGAAGCTGAAAGCTTTTCATCTAAGATCGGGAACAAGACAGGGATGCCCACTCTCTCCACTGTTATTCAACATAGTATTGGAGGTCCTAGGCACAGCAATCAGACAAAACAAAGACATACAAGGCATCCAGACTGGTAAAGAAGAAGTCAGATTGTCACTATTTGCAGATGACATGATACTGTACATAAAAAACCCTAAAGACTCCACTCCAAAACTACTAGAACTAATATCTGAATTCAGCAAAGTTGCAGGATACAAATTTAACATACAGAAATCTCTTGCTTTCCTATACAGTAAAGATGAACTAGCAGAAAGAGAAATGAGGAAAACAATTCCATTCAAAATTGCATCAAAAAGAATTAAATACCTAGGAATAAACCTAACGAAGGAAGTGAAAGACCTATACCCTGAAAACTACAAGACACTCCTAAGAGAAATTAAAGAGGACACTAACAAATGGAAATTCATCCCATGCTCTTGGCTAGGAAGAATATTGTCAGAGTGGCTATTCTACCTAAAGCAATCTACAGATTCAATGCAATCCCTGTCAAAATACCAACAGCATTCTTCAATGAACTGGAACAAATTGTTCTAAAATTCATATGGAACCACAAAAGACCCCAAATAGCCAAAGCAATCCTGAGAAGGAAGAATAAAACAGGGGGAATTATGCTCCCAGAGTTCAAGCTCTACTACAAAACTTCAGTAATCAAGACAATTTGGTATTGGCACAAGAACAGACCCACAGACCAGTGGAACAGAATAGAAAATCCAGACATTAACCCAAACATATACGGTCAATTAATATATGATAAAGGAGCCTTGGATATACAATGGGGAAATGACAGCCTCTTCACCAACTGGTGTTGACAAAACTGGACAGCTACATGTAAGAGAATGAAACTGGAGTACTGTCTAACCCCATACACAAAAGTCAACTCAAAATGGATCAAAGACCTTAATGTAAGTCATGAAACCATAAAACTCTTAGAAAAAAACATAGGCAAAAATCTCTTGGACATAAACATGAGCAACTTCTTCATGAGCATATCTCCCCGGGCAAGGGAAACAAAAGCAAAAATGAACAAGTGGGACTATATCAAGCTGAAAAGCTTCTGTACAGCAAAGGACACCATCAGTAGAACAAAAAGACATCCTAAAGTATGGGAGAATATATTCATAAATCACATATCCGATAAGGGGTTGACATCCAAAATATATAAAGAACTCACACACCTCAACAAACAAAAAGCAAATAATCCAATTAAGAAATGGGCAGAGGACATGAATAGACACTTTTGCAAAGAAGAAATTCACATGGCCAACAGGCAATGAAAAGATGCTCCGCACCGCTAATCATCAGAGAAATGCAGATTAAAACCACAGTGAGATATCACCTCACATCAGTGAGGATGGCCAACATCCAAAACACCACCACCAACAAATGTTGGCGAGGATGTGGAGAAAGGGAACCCTCCTACACTGCTGGTAGGAATGCAAGTTAGTTCAACCATTGTGGAAAGCAGTATGGAGGTTCCTCAAAAAACTCAAAATAAATACCATTTGATCCAGGAATCCCACTCCTAGGAATTTACCCTAAGAATGCAGCAGCCCAATTTGAAAAGGACAGATGCACCCCATGTTTATTGCAGCACTATTTACAATAGCCAAGAAATGGAAGCAACCTAAGTGTCCATCAGTAGATGAATGGATAAAGAAGAAGTGGTACATATACACAATGGAATATTATTCAGCCATAAGAAGAAAACAAATCCTACCATTTGCAACAACATGGATGGAGCTAGAGGGTATTATGCTCAGTGAAATAAGCCAAGCAGAAAAAGACAAGCATCAAATGATTTTACTCATATGAGGAGCATAAGAGCAAAGAAAAAAACTGAAAGAACAAAACAGCAGCAGACTCACAGAACCCAAGAATGGACTAACAGTTTCCAAAGGGAAAGGGACTGGGGAGGATGGGAGGGAAGGGAGGGAGAAGGGGAAAAATGGGCATTATGATTAGCAGACATAATGTAGGGGGGGCACAGGGAGGGTTGTACAACTCAGAGAAGACAAGTAGTGATTCTATGGCATCTCACTATGCTGATGGACCGTGACTGTATTGGGGTAAGTGCGGGGGACGTGATGAAGTGGGGAGTTTAGTAACCATAATGTTGCATATGAAACTGTAGATTAATGATACAAAAAAAAAAAAGATGAGCCAGTAAGGGTGTGAGATGTGTGAAGTGGTGCTGGGCTCGATTGAGCAAGTGCTCAGTTGATCCTGCAGAGGTGGTGGCCGTGTGTCCTCAGGAGCAAGGCCCTGTCTCCGCTGGCCTGGGGCCCAGATGCCTCTTGGTTCCTGAGGGCAGGGTGGGTATGTGTGCCTTTCCACGCCTCTCTCTTCTCCAGCAGCTCTTCCATCTTGACGACTGTCAGCTCTGCTCCCTGAAGTGATGGTCCAGCCCCTGGAGCCCACAGGGGCCCTGGACCCCCCAGGGGTGTGGGCTGGTGGCCCCCTCTGGTTCAGGCTGCGCTGGTGGCCTGGGGCAGGTGCAGGTCATGTGGGAAGTGGCATCTCATGACTCAGCTGCTGCTCAGCGGCCTGCTGGGTGCCTTTCTGCCCAGATTAGCTCAGATGCCCTCCCCACAAGTCCTTGCCATGGGCTGACAAATAAAGCTGCCCCCTGCCTCTCTGGCCGCCATGTTGCCTGACCTTGTTGTGGATCCCTCCCCGGGGGGTGAATGTCCACTGTGTGGCCCCACGTGTCCCTGCACGCTCGTCTCCCCCATGTGCGGCCTGTGCTGCCCCCCATGCAGACATGACTGCATGCCGCCAGGACCCAGTAGGGGCCTGTTTGACCTTGAGGTTTCCTAGCTGGCCATCTCTCCCACGTTTCTGAGTGGGGCGTTTGGGATCCGTGCCAGCCTCGGAGCCAGGTCTGCCTCTTGGGCCCACCTTCGGATTCCAGGCAGGGACTCTGTGGGGCTGTGGGGCTTTGTCCACAGGGTCAGGGCCCACTGGTGGGTGGATCGCACCTGGGAAGAGCTGCGCAGCTTCTTGGCCTGTGGCAGGTCCAGGTTCCTCCCCTGCTCAGGGTGCCGCCCTGCCCGTTCTGTTTCTAGTTCTGTGTTTTTTGTGCTGGAAAGCTACAGAAGACAAGCCCACCCAGTTCTCAAAGCCCCTGGGTGTCTGGCCAGTACTCGGTCCTGTGGCCTGGGCTGGGCAGTGCTCGCCCCGGATGCAACCCCGTAGTGGGGCGTGGGGTGGGGCAGGCCAGGAGGACAGGCCTGGTTGGAGATGTGGGGGCAGAAGGCTGGGAGGGAGGAGCATCGGTGTTGCCAGGGCATGGCCGGCACGCTGGGTGGTATGGAAGTGTGCCTGCAGGGCTCTGGGGGCTGACTGGTCCATGGCTGGAGGGGCAGTGGGGAGTGGACAAGGCTGGGCCGAAGGACCTTGCTGCAGGGCGCCTGGAGCTGTGCGCCCGCCTCTCGTCTCCTGGGGCCTGTGCCTTGTGGCTGCACAGCTGCAGTGCTGTGACCTTCGGTCCCCTCTGGGCTGGCTGACCACCATGTTTCTATTGAGAACTTGTTTGGGCAGGCCAGGTGTGGAGTCTGCTCAGCAGAGGGCGGCAAAGCTGCGTCTGTTAGGAGAGCCCCTGTTTGGAGCGGCAGGAGGAGGCAGGAGGCGCAGATGCCAAGCTCCACGCATGCAGGCAGAAGGGAGAGCTTCCAGGGGTTGTCTTCAGGGATTCTTTTAAACTTCCCCCTTCAAAGACTTTATCCACCCTTTCCTCCAGCTGTGAGGTGAGGGGAAGGCAAAATCCACGTTTTCCTTACTTCTCTTCACCCCGACCCCAGACGTGAGGCAAGACTCAGAGGGCTGAATGAGGAGAGGGAGTTGCCAATCTGTGGGGGTAGTCCCAGGACAAGGACACTGAGGCCTGCTGGCCGCTGTGCTCTGGAGGCAGGTGGGAGGGGGGCGCTTGGCTTTCCCCTTGGCCTCCTGCCCCACCGAGACAGCTAGAGTGGAACCTGGAGGTCTTCAGTGGGTGGTGGCGTTTGCCAGTTGGGGAGCTGGAGAAGGCCTGCCTGTGTGCTGCCTATGTAAGGTGCTACCTGTTGGAGGCAGCTGCAGGCTGTGAGCACCCCTGCATATCACCTGGTGCCTGGCTTCTTGCTGTGGGAGCAGGCCTTTGGCACCTGGCCCGGGGAGGGGTGCCCACTGCCTCCAGGGACATCTTGCTAGCAGGGCCTGGAGGCCATGTGCTCGACCCAGTGGAGGTCTGCAGAGCGTGGCATCTGCTCTGGGCCCGCCGGCAGGGGCCGCCAAGTGCAGTGCTGAGTGCGCTGGCCCTGCAGGCACATGTTGGGAGGGCAGAGGGGCCCTGCGGCCGGCTCTTCTCACCTGGGTCGTGCGGAGCCTGTTCATGCTCACAGCAGGAAGCCAGGAAAAGCAGGGTCGGGCAGCCCAGCACCCCGTGTGGATGGCACCGAGAGGTGGATGTTGGGACAGCTGTGCGGCTGGGCCCTGGGTGTGGCCTTCTCCTCTTTGGGGGACAGGGCCTCACCCTGCCCCCTCTGTGGCCGGCACTTCGGGAGGGGTGGATGCGCTTGTCTGTGTGTGAGCGGCCCTCCTGCAGCGCCCTGGCACAGCGGCAGCTGCCCCAGTGCTCCTGCCGCCCGGCCCTCCCTCTCCGGCCGTGCTGCGCCGGTGCTTGGGGAGTTCTCGTGGCAGGGTGCAGGAGGACGGCCCTCAGCTGCAGGTGCCATATGAGGGCGCGTGTGCCCGCTCTGCAGAGGGAGAGGATGTGGGGCAACACCCGCTGCTGGCTAGGGAAGGCTCTAGAGCTGGCCTGTGCTCCGGGATAATGTCCGGCCGGCCCATCTCTGGAGTGAGTAGCGCTGGTGTGAGGGCCCATCCACTGTGTGATGTGCAGTTGCTCTGGGTATCTGGGGAGGGCTGAGCTTTTGAATTTGGAAGCCAGTGAATCACTCTTGTGAGCCTGGCATCCTGTGAGCCACATGTTGTGAGGGCATGGGGCCAACAGTCAGCACACCAAGGCCCATGGGCTGCTCTGGCCCACGGCTATTTCTGCGTGGCCTTCTCTCCCACGTTCCCTCTGTCCACAGTTCTGCCACGGTCATCCTGAGGGGCGAGGCATGCTTCACCTCTTCCTGGGTCAGGAGCCAGGCTGCTGGGTCACATCCGCTTTCTGTGGCCGCAGCTCCTTCATCTGTAAGGACCAGTGGGTCTGTCCTTGCAGAGCTCTGAGTGCAGGATGTGGTCCGAGCAGGGGACCGGGAGGCACCTCCTCTCCAGCCCCAGAGCATATGATGAGGACACACTCATGGCACATGGCAGGCCAAGTGCTCGTTGGATGAAAGTAGCTTGTTGGTCTTGAAGGTGGCTTGAATATGCGCCCCGTGGTGCAGGAGCCCGCACACTTGCACTCTCTGATGGGATGTGATCCCCCTTCCCTCGGTGTCAATGCCATCCTGGGCACGGGAGGCTGGCAGCAGTCTGAGGGCCTGCATGTTGCCTCAGTGGGACATCCCCATGCACCAGTGGGTGGGAACCCCCGGGGCAGCGGAGAGCGTCAGGTTCTAGCGTGCTCAGCCCTGAGAGAGGGCGGATCTGGGGTTGCTCTGGAATTCTGAGAGGGTAGGAGGGTCTGGACTGCGGGGGGAGCACCCTGTCCGTCCTGGTGGGACTCCAGTCCACTGAAACGGAGCTGGCATGTGGCTGGATGCCCAAGTCCTCAACCCCAAACATTTGAGTGGCCCCACCCTGCCCCTCCTCACAGCCCACCTCTGGCAGGCTTGAAACTTAGGGACCAGACCCCTTGAAATTGTTTTTGTGAAAAATAACACTTTGTAATTGAAAAAGGAAATGGTCATTATAGAAAAGAAATAAAACAAAAGCCTGTTCTTGCCGCTCGGAGACTGCTGTCCCCATGTCCCTGTGTGGGATTTTGTGTTTGTGACCCATCCGTGCCCATAGACTGTGCAGCTCACTGACTGGGTGGTGCTGACCACCCCCCACCCAACCCTTTCAGGAAGCAGCCAGTGGCTCCTCTCCCAACCTTGCCCCCACCTGCTGTGGCCAGCTCTGGGGCCTTCCTCCCAAGGGGACACGGTCCTCACAGCTGTCCACCCGCAGCGGGCTTTGCGATGAGCTGGAGTGTGTGGGGGCCATCGCCTTGTGCGGGGGCTGCTTCTCTGTCACATCTGGGTTGTGTGATTGCAGAAGACGGGGCCCAGAGGTGCCGTCTGACCCTGTGAGTTGCTATTTCTAAACCCAGCACTCTGGACTCGGTGGCGGGAGCTATTTTAGGTTCTTGGCGTGTTTGCTGCTTGTAGAGCTTGGCGGGCAGCATTCTGCGGGGCTGTCTGCTCGTCAGTCCTGTCATGGGCGTCTGGGGCCAGAGGCGGCTAAGGACCAGCAGCGTGGGGGTGGTGGGGGGAGGCTGAGGCCTGTGTGCCACGGCGTGTGTGTGAGACCCACCCCGTCCCCGGTTCTTCCATGCTGTCCCGGGCTGGTGGCACTCGGTGTCCGGGGTCCGGCAGCCGCACATCTCCTTGCGGGCGCCTGCACACTGGTGTGTGTTCCCTCTGGGATCTGTGAGGTTGAGGCCCTCCCACTCGCCTCCTGGGGAGGTGCTGGTGTAAACATGCCATGGCAGCTGAGCCTCCTGGCCCTGTGCATGCCTGTCCCCCTGACACTTTTCCCGCTTCCTCTTTGGGCTCGGTACTGCCCGTGGTCGGGGGGGGGTGTCTGGGCATGTTGTCTGGTGAGGAGCCCCAAAATGGTCCCTTGCTCGTCCCCTGTGGGCCCATGCTGGTGGACGAGAGGAGGGACACACGCTGGGCATGTGTGGACACGCCGCCGTGGCGGCTCGGGGCAGATGTTGAGGCCCCAGCCCCTGCCGGGCATCAGAGGGAGGCGGCCTCAGCGTGAGCACAGGGCGGCACTCCGGGAGCTGTGGGGGGTGGGGGGGCTTGGCCCCTGGGGTGGGCTCTGCTGGCTTTCCCTCCTGAGAGGGGCTGGGAGGGTGGGCCCCTGCCTCTACCTTTGGAACCTGCAGGGGTGCCATGCAGCTGCGCGGCCTGCTGTCCTCTGGACCCGTGTTTCCAGAGTCCCCCCCGCCTGGCTCCCCGACGATAACCTGGAGGCAGCCCTGGAGCTGGGCCAGGTTGGTGGAGGCCCGGGTGGGCAGTGAACAGCAGGCAGGAGTTCCTCCCCCGTGCTGGCTCAACAGTGGGCCCCAGAGGGAAGCCCCAGAGGAGGGGCCCGTGCCCTAGGAGGCCCCCACGCCTCTGTGGGAGCTGCTCCCTCTCTCCCTGTGGTCAGTCGGGTACTGGCCGTTAGTGCACAGAGAAATGGCAGGACTGTTGTCTCTCTTCCTGTCTGTACTTCCGCCCCTGTTGACGGTTTCATAATGGGAAGTTTTACCTCTTTATCCCCTTCACCTGCACCCATCCCCCCACCCCCTTCCTCTGTGGCAGCCACCAGTCTGTGTGTCTGTCTGTTTTGAGTGTTTTGTCCACTTGTTTTATCCTTTAGATTACACATATAGATGGCATCATACAGTGTTTGTGTTTCTCTGACTTACTCCACTTAGTATAACACTCTCTAGGTCCTTCATATTGTTGCAGATGGCAGGATTTCTTTATTCCTATGGCCGGGTAATGTCCCACTGTACGTATGCGCACCACGCCTTCACCCAGGTGTCCAGCGATGGGCACTTGGGTACTGCCATAGCTTGGCTACAACCAGTATGTAAGGTGCGTACGTCTTGTTTTAAGTCCTATTTTTATCTTAGGCCTGGAGAGCTGCTCCTCCTTAAGGACAGACCGCTTGCTGGGTCCTATGGACGCTCCAGGTCGGCCGGGCCTGCTCTAGACTTGGCGTTGCTGGCTCTTGCCCTGAGTTCCGGTTGAGCCTCGGTCTGGGATGACTGGACCCGTCGCTGCCACTTCTTGAATCATGAGAAATGCTGCTGGACACCTCTCGTCCCCCTCCCCCATGGCCAGTGGGGCTGCAGCGCCGACTCCAGGTGATCTGGTGGTCAGGGTGTGTCCCAAGACATGGCTCTGGGAAGGACCAGGACAGAGTTTTGTGCAGGCGCTTTTAAATACCCTGCTGGTGTAACCCCACAACCCTGTCTCCTGAGGCTGGTGTCAGCCATTGGGGGTGCGCTGAGCAGGCGGCCACAGGTTGGGCATGCTTGGTGTGGTTCAAGGCAGGAACCAGCAGGGCTCCCTCTTCTGTCTTGTTAGAGGCTGGGGCTCAGCGCGGAGCCAGGGCTCTGCCTGCCCCGAGTGACTTGGGCTCTTGGAGCCCTCCAGATGCACGGGGGCACCTGGCGGGGACACCTAGCAGGGACCCGAGGCGAGCAGGGCTCCTGGCTCCCGGCCTTGTGTCCGGCATGCTGCTCGGGCCACAGATGTACCCAAGCTCTGGGGCCCGCAGGGCCTGCTGCTAATGTTGCAGCCGCTTCGGGGGGTGCTTAGCTTTCCAAGCCCTCTGCCGGCTTGAAGGGCCAGCCTGTTTGGTTTCTGTTTCCCTGGTGCCATGGAGATGGGCTGTTGGGCAGAGGTCCCGGGGCAGAGCTGGGAAGAGTCGGGCTCCGCCTGCTCTACATTCAGATGCCGCCACACGTGGGTCAGTCTCCTGACCTTGTAGACAATGTTCTTTTGAAATATTTCAGAGTGACAGGGAGTTGTAGGGTGGTGGGGAGAAAGCCTCTTCCTGAACCGCTTTGTGTGCACCCTACCTGGTGTCCTTGGAGGCTGCCGTGGTTGGCCCCCCTCCCACCTTCTCCTGCTGGGCGGGGTCAGCCACGGCCCCCAGACAGATGCCCCTCACCCTTCTCATACTGTGCCCCTGCCCCCAGGGCTTGTGACACCTTCACCAGGCTGCACAGGTGCCTGCCTTGGCGCTGCACCCGTGGCTCCCTTGCTGGGGTGCAGTGTCAGGAGCGCTGGGGGGCCGGCAGCCGGGCTGGCTGGCGGAGCAGGGGCGTGTGGCAAGCCCCCCGCTCTTCCTTCTCTTTCACGAGCAGCCTGCCGGCTCTCATCTGAGGGTGACTCTGCAGTCAGAGGGCCCCCCTTCTGCTGGGGGATGAGAGGTCGGGATGAGGAGGAAAGTAGGTCAGCTCCTGGCGTGTTTGGAAGTTTAAGCACAGGCTGCAGCATGCAGGAGCTCACTGCTGGGAAAGACCCTGGTTTCTGCTTCTATTCGGGTCCTGAAATGAAGTCTAGTTTAGTGGGATCAGTGTGTTTCTCTCGACAGACCTGGCTGCTGCTTTGTTTTCCTTAGACATCATGGATCTGTGTAAATAGCCAAGGAAATCTGTGTGTAGTGGTGTGATTTCTGGGCTCAGTGAAGCAGAACCTGTGCCTACACCTTGGTTCCTGGTTTATTTTGGGGAATAAATCTCTCAGTCCTGTGTCTCAAATGCCCCTCCAGCTGCGTGGTCCCAGGGGTGCTGGTGATGTTTCAGTGGGGCTCAGTCCCAGACCGCTGTGCTGGGGAGACCGGAGGCTGGGGCCCAGCCATCACACTCTGTTCCAGTCCGTCCACGGCGTCCCTGGTGACCTGGAGCAAGTCTTGGCCCCTCTACCCTCTGCTTTCTGCTCTGTGAGGTGGGGCTCATTCATACGGTCAGGGATGGAAACGTGCCCAGGGCTTCTGACGAAAGGTCAGGAGATATGCTGTGGGGATGAGGGCAGGCTCCTGAGGGGGCTCAGCAGCAGGGACCTGGGTGCCTGGTGGCCTCTGCCCAGTCACTGCTGGCTCGTGCTTCCTCTTTGTGAGCTGTGTGGCATCTCTGGGCTGCATGGGTGTGCCGCACCTCATCCCCAAGGCCATCCTGGTGTCGGGGTGGAGGGCTGCTGGTAAAGGCCTGCTGGCCATCCTCAGACCTGGATCTGTGTAGATAGCCGAGGAAACCTCAGGGCCGGAGCTCCAGGCTTCTGTGGGCACGGGAATGCCCCCCTCACCCCGCCTGTTCTCTGTCCTCAGGCACCAAGGCGAAGACCATTTTGCCCAAGAAGGAGAAGCTGAAGCTGAGGCGAGAGAGGTGGCTGCAGAGTAAGTCCGCCCGCCTTACTGCTGTGTGGTGGGGGCCCGGGCTGGGGAGGCCCTGCAGCGTGCGTGCCCCGGGTGGCTGTGATGGGCCGGGCACGCGGCTGCCTTCCCACAGCAGGGCCTGCAGGGCCTCATCTAGCCTCTTCCTGAGCGAGGGGCCCCTGAAGCTGCCCTGCGCGGACAGCTTTGGTGGGTGACGACATGTGTCATCACCAGAGTGACGTGCTTGCTGGCAGTTTCCTGACAGGGCGTCAGAAGGAGGACTCGGCTCCGCTTCTCTGTGAGGTGTGTGTCCGCCCCAGGGACCCCAGGCCTGGCGGGCGTCCTCATCGCCGGCAGCCAGACGCCTCACACAGCCGGACGCCGTCCCTCCCGCCGACAGTGTCTCAGGGCATGATGCTGAATCGTTGCTACGATTTTTCTAAAGATTTTCTTGTGAAGATCGTTTTGTAATTTTTTTCTTACTGTTTTTTTTTAATATGATTCTGTTAACTTTTTAAGTTAATTTGGAATATTTTCTTTTTTATGTTGTCTCAGTCAAATTACAATCTGCATTATTTTTTCCTTGAAGGTCTTAAGGAAAGTGTGTTTTTAATTCTTTAGAGAAATTTGTCAGTTTCTTCCACAATTACTAATATTATGTTTTCTGTCACTTTTTGGATGTCTCTTAAGAAAGTGGTCTGTCCATCCATTTCCCTCTCCGTGGCCCCAAGTGTGGGGCTCTGCAGAGCATCCCTCGGGAGCGGATGTGGAAAAGCTGACGAAAGCCACTGGGACCCCACAGTGTTTCCGGTCTCAGTGCTCGGACGCCATTTACCGTTCCTTCCATGGCGGTCGGTCTTCTTGCCGCCCCATCGGCCTGGGCTCCCACTTCCCATGAAAGCGTCTCCTGAGCAGATGGCGGGGCTGGGCTCCCTGATGCGCAATGCCCTGTCCTTCGGGTCCCACCTCTTCACGTTCTGGTCAGCTCCTCTCGTCCCTTACAAGAATTCTTGTGGTTACTTGTCAGTTCTCCTTTGCTTTCTAAATTCTTAGTTTGTGTTTTTTAAATACCTTGTTCTTGTTTTCTTTAGGTCTGAGTACTTAGCTCATGTGTTTTTATAGGTTTTGTTTGGGAATGGCGGGCTATAAGTTAGCCTCTGAATATAGCCTTAACTACAGCTCCCAAGTTGATTTTACCTAATATTTTATTATGGAAAATCTCATACAGAAAAGAAGGTCCCACCACCGAGGTTTTACACTGAACACGCCTTCATCACTGAGCGCTCATCTGTCCCTCTGTCCAGCAGCCTTCGTTTTGCTGCGCATTCCAGAGTCAGTTGCAGACATCAGGACACTTTCTCCCAAATACTTCTGGAATTCATTACTTGGTTATGGTTCTTTTTTATTTTTATTTTGAGGTAAAATTTATGTACAATGAAATGCAAATAGTTAAGTGTGCCAATCAGAGATCTGTGGCAAACGGTGACACCTGTGCACCCAAAATCCCTGTCCAGGTCCAGCACATCGCCGTCCCCTGGAAGCCCCCACCCCTTCCCGTCAGCTCGCACCCTTGACTGCCCCAGAGGTCGCCACTGTCTGATTGCTCTCGGGTCACAGTTCACGTCTCACTGCTCCAGACATCATAGAGATGGCGTTGTGCAGGATGTACTCTTTGGGGCTCTGGATCCTTTTGCTTGGTGGCATGTTTCTGAGGCTCATCCATGCTGCATGCAGCTGTCGCCCATGCCCTGTATTGCTGGAAGTGCTTCTTTATATGGACATACTCTTGGGGACCCACTATTGATGGACACCTGGCCGTTTTTCTCTTTAGCTGCTATGAATAAGGCTGCTATGAACATTCCTTACACGTCTTCTTGTGGACATATGTTTTCATTTCTCTTGGGTAAATACTTGGGAATGGAATGCTGGGTCATAGGGCAGGTGTCTGTTTAGTTTCATAAGTAACTGCCAGACGTTCCTCTAAAGTGGTTATACATTTGCTCTCCCCCAGCAATGTGGGGTAGTTCTGGCCACACCCCGGCTTTGCCAGCCCTTTGTGACGCTTGTCTCTGCTCCAAGTGGCAGCTTATTGGGGTGGAAATTTTCGTTGCTACTAATGAACATTTTCTGGGCTTAGCTCCCGCCTGTTCGAGCATCATCTTCAGTTGAGCGTCTTGTGGGGCCCTTTGCCTTTTTATTATTGAGCTTCAAGAATTCTTACTTCCTGGAGACCAGTCCTTGGCCAGGCTTTTGCTTTGCAGGTAGTTTCCATCCAGACTGACCCGCCTGCTCGTTCTCTTAACGATTTTATTTTTGAGGCCCAGCAGTTTAATTTGGAGGAATCTAATTTTTTTTTCCTATATGGTTAATGTGTGTTATTTCCTATATGGTTATTTAAGAAAACTGCCCAATCTGAAGTCATAAAGATTCTGTCCTATTCTAAGCACTTTGTACTTACAGCTTTTATCTTCAGGTTCTGATCCATCTTGAATTAATGGTTGTCTGTGGTGTGAGGTAGTGGCTAAGGTTTTTTTTTTCTCTCTTCAATGTGGATATTCAGGTGTGGCAGCGCTACTTGTTATAAAGACCTGTATTTCCTCGTTCAGTTGTTTTGGAGTCTTTGTGAAAAATCAGATGGCTTCTAAGTGAGGCCGTGTTTTGGGGTGCACCTCTGTTGACCCCTTTCCCGCGCCTCCCCAAGTACAGGCTGCGGCGTCAGACCGTGGAGGCCTCTGTTCTAGCTCTGCGGCTCCAACATGACTTGGCTTTTCCAGGGCCTTGGCATTTCTGTATAAATTTTATCGTAGGCTTGTAGCTTTTTTAAAGACCACCACGACCCCCCCCACCAGAAAAACAAAACAAAACAAAACAAAACCTTGTAGGAGAATGACTGAGGTTGCTTTGAGTCTGTAGATCATTTTGGAGAGTTGCCATTTTAACAATGCTGTGTCTTTGAATCTATGAACATGGTATGTGTGTCTCCATTTCTTCTGGTTTTAATTTCTATTATCAGTGTAGTTTGTAGAGGAGAGAGCTCAGATGGGTCTTTTTTGATAAGTTTTATTGCTGTTTTATAGTTATTGAAGCTGTTGTAGCTGGAATTCTCAAAAGCTTCATTTTCTACTTTTCTGCTAGTGTGTAAAAATATTTTTTTTTGTTTTAATCTTGTAGCCCCTGACCTTGATGAAATCATGTATTAGTTCTGGTAGCTACTCTGTACATTCCTTAGAATTTTCTACGTAAGTAGTCATGCTACTTAAAATAGAGACAGTTTTACATCTTCCTTTCCAAACTTCATGTTTTCATGTCTTCTCATCTTACAGCAGTGCCTTGAACCTCTGGTACAGAGTTTCTCACACTCTTGGTGGGGCTAGGGGTCTGGGCCATGGTCAGCATCCTATGAGGGTGAGTGACCAGGCCACAGTGGTGCACAGAGTGAGGTGCCCTTATGTGTTTTGTTTCAGGCTCTGTGTGTAAGGAACTTCCCTTCAGCTTTCTATGGACTAGCGAACGTGGGCAGGGAGGAAGGAGGCAGTGACAGGGAGACTTCCCTTGCCTCCCTGGTACAGACAAGGACAGCCCTGACAGCCCTTCGGCTGTGCCAGCCCACCTGGGCGCCACAGGGAACTGGGCTTCCCACCGCCAGTGAGGTTGTTTTAGGAGGCCTAATTTGCATATGAAATGCTTTTTCTTGATTGTGCCTTAAGCTAGTTTTGAATCAACCACTCGGAATGTAGGAGCATCAGTCAGTCTCTGGGAATCTTCCATAGCTGAACCTTGCAGGAGAGTGACTGGGTGGGCTGAGGCCTTGTCCACCCCCAGCCAGGCCGCCCTGAAGCTCCCCCACTGTCACTGCTCCAGACCACAGAGTAGGTGGAAGGGGCTCGGGAGTGGGCTGGCCATGAAAACCTACTCCTGAGGGGACAAATGGCAGTGTGCAAGTCCCTCTGGACCTGGCACCCTCAGGACAGTCTGCCAGGTGAGGAGCTGATGAAGGGGGCTGTCTGTGCACAGGGTGCCCACCTGTGGGGGGAGCCACCAAGGTGTGGTGAGCCCCCCAGCCTACCTGGCCTGGGGGTGGGGAAGCAGCGAGGACAAGGGCGTGGCAGGGCCTGCCCCTCAGGACAGCCCGAAGGGCCGGGCCAGGGCGGTGGTAGCGCCTCCCCTCTGCCTCCCGCCACACCTGTGCGGTGGAAGTGGGCTCTGTGGGCCCAGGGCAGGGAGGGGCCGTGGAGAGGTCTGCGAGACTGCCTGCCTTGCTGAGAGCTGCCAGCCTGCAGCCCCGTGCCAGGAAAAGGGGTGCCCCCTCCCTCCATTTAATCATGTGGGTTACCCTAGAAATCATGGGACAGACAGACAAGGTGAGCCCCAGACCACCCAGTGCAGAGTCCAGTGAGGGGTCCACAGGCACATGACTGAGGCCTCTTCGATTCCCTGTTGTTTCTGTCTTTGGTACCACCTCCCGGGCCAGAATGAAAGGGCACCCAAATCTGAGGGCATGTAAGGTCTTAATCATACTCTGGTAGATAATGTAAAAGAGTTTAAGTGACACAGGCGAAGCAGAGGGCTTGCTCTCTACCAGCCGGCCCCGTTTCCTGGCCAGGATTAACTGCCGGCTGGCTGTCGGCTTCACACCTCTGCCCCTTGTGCACATGTTTGCTGCCCCGGGGCCTTTGTCCCTACAGAGCCCTCCCCATGGCCACCCCGTCTGCTCCTTGGCTTCATGCACACACTTCCTGGCGTGTGAAGTGCTGCTAAATTCCCGGCTACCTGCCTGATGCGGGATAGCCTGGGGATCCCAGCTGCCCTGGGTCACCGCTGTCCTCCAGCATCAGGGCAGCCCCCAGACCCCTCACTGGACTCTGAACTGGGTGGTCTGGGGCTCACTTTGTCTGTCTTCCCTGCTATTTCTAGGGGAACCCACATAATTAATTTTAGGAATGGAGGGAGGGCCCACCTTTTCCCAAAAGGACAGCCCTTCCCCGTGACACCACACTGATTCCCGGGTGTTTCACAGGTCGCTTTACTGCCCAGTAGGCCCACTCTCTTGTTGCTTGTTCCTTTTCAAAATTGTTTTGGCTATTTTCACACATTTAGTCTTTTTTAAAAAAATCAGATTTAGAGTTAGTTTCACAGTTTCTGGTAAAAATCCTGTTGAAGGTTGACATGGTGTCAGATTTGTGGACTGATTGGAATGGATGAGCTGCTCCTGTGTGCTGGTGTGCGGCCCAGGGCCCCACAGTCCCACCCCGTCCCTTGCTGGGTCCTGAGCCGTCTGCATGGGAGTGGCCCGGGCCTCGGTCAGCCTCTTGTTCTGCTTTGTATTGGAATGTCAAATGTTCTACCACAAATTGTAACCCTCTGGTGGTAATCTGCCCACGTAAGGGCGTCCCTCTTGGTCGTGGTCTCTGTGATTCTCATTGAGCACATGTGAGCCTCCAGCTCCCTTTAGGCACTCCTGGTGGCGACTGGCTTCTTGCTCTTAGGCAGACACTGCTGGGGACTGCCTGACGGATGTTTCCACGTCCAGCTGCCTTTGCGTGCCTTGGATACACCCGAGCTGGACCACACGCGTTGTTGATATAAAATGCTCGGCTCCGACCGCTGACCCCTGTGTAGCTGTTTGTGCCTGTCTTCCCAGGAGCCACCAGCCTCCACTTTGCCCACCTTGGTCCCGTGCAGCCTGATGCTGGGTCCACCAGCCAGGGAGCTCCTGTGATGTTGGAGTCCCCCTGTGCCCAGCCATCTCAGCCCAACTAGGAGGTTGGGCTCTGAGCAGGAGGCCCCCAGCTTCATGTGGAGCTAAATCATTTACCCTCTTCCTGGCAGGATGGAAAGCACCAAAGTGCCCCTTACAGACCCTGATGACACAAGACATGGGGCTGGTGTGGGGCTCCGCGCACGAGGACCATGGAGGAGAAGCTCCCAGGGACCCTCTGGGGCTCTCCTGATCAGGGACGTGGTGGGGGTGGGGTGTGTCCCTGACTCTGGACAGGGCAGGGTGAGCTTTAAGGCTCTTGCAACTGAGGGGCTTCGGGGCGGGGTGGCACTGCCCAGGGTCAGGAGGAGAGGCGCTGCCTCCTGCCTTGAGAATCCGCTGGGGCTCCTCACTGGGAGACGAGTAGTTTCAGTTTCTGGAAAGGGTTCTTTTGAAAACACCTGTTGGTTCCACCACCCACCACTGGCTTTCCACACACGCCTCTTGGGCCTCAGTGCTGTGCAGACACTCTTGGTGTCAACTGGTGGGCTGTCCGGTCTGTCCTCCCACTTGGGTGTTGCATCCAGGCCTGCAGTCCTCCTGGTCTGCTCTGTGCCTGGTGGGCCTCACTGCCCTTCTGGATGCCCTGAGGGGCAATGGCTGGCCATACTGCCGAAGGACCTGGTTTTAGAGCACCGGCTCTGGGAGGGAGAGTCCATAGGGTCACTTGTGGGCTGGGCCGGGCTGACGCTGCTCTGGCAACACATGGCCTTCCAGAAGGGGCTGGGCTGGGAGTTGTCTGCCTTTGTGGGGAAGGTGACTTGAAGCCTTTTAAGATGTGGTTCAGCTGTGGCCCGTTACTTACAGCAGGTGACGTGGGCTTGGAAGGTCAGGTCTGGCCATCCTAAACCCCTCGCAGCCCTCACCTCCAAGGTCTTTAGTGAAAGACCAAATGCAGAACTGTTCGGTGCCTCTGTAGTTTAAATCAGCCTGTGGCCACACCTTTCACTGTGTTTGGACCCTGGCTGCCAGCTGCCTCCTGGGGCGAGACCTGCTCACAGGCTAGTGAACCTCACTTCCCATCAGGCCCACAGTGGAAATGATGTGTTTGAGTCTGTGTTTATTAGCGACTTTGAAATAAACATATTCCTAAATGAAAACCACATCTCAAGGCCCTGCCTGAACCCCTTCTCCAGTGCGGGCACCAGGCAGCCTCACTCCCTGGGTCTTCCTCGCCCTGCACTCCGCCCCACCACCTGGGCCTGGGCCTACCCTTCCCAGGGTGGTTGCAGGCCCCTCCCAGTGGCTGCCTGTCCCCTGTGTGGGATCCCTGCAGCATCCTCCCTTCTCGCTTTGGACGGCGCCTCCCCACGTCACTGGATGCAGGCTCCCCAACCCTGCCGCAACTCTGGCTCCCTGGGGACCCGCCTTCTCCCTCCTGCACGCACCCAGGAGAGGGTGACGCTGCCCCGCCCCGCCCAAGGGCCCTCCTGCTCCCTCTCCCGTTGGTGAACCCCACCAGCGCCCCTTCCAGGAGAAAGCCTCGCCTGCAGCCTCAGGCCCTCAGTCTGTAATGGGAAAGTGTCCTCTGAGATAAAGGGAGATAGCTCAGAGCTGCTGCCCGTGAATGCAGGGAAGGTGGGTGCCTGCGGGGAAGAGGGCAGGCTGCCCCAGGGCCCAGGAGTCAGACCCTCAGGCTGCCTCCTTGTTTGCCACCACGCTCCTTTACGCAGCCCTTGGTCTGGCTTCTTGCTAACCCCTTGTCCCTCTTCCTCAGAAATTGAAGCCATAAAGCTGGCCGAGCAGACGCGCAAGGCAGAACGGAAGCGGAGGGCCACGGTGGTGGTGGGGGACCTGCAGCCCCTGAGGGATGCCCTCCCTGAGCTGCTAGGGCCCCAGTCTGGTGGCCAGCAGCTGCACACCCGAGGGTGAGTGTCCATCCAAGGCTGCTCAGGGATGCCAGGCTGCCAGGGGCAGGAGCTGCAGCCGTGACCCTGTGTAGGGCAGGGCAGCAGCTGCCGGGGTTGGGGTGATGGTGGCGTGCCCTCCCTGCTGTTGCCACAGAGACCTGCCCTCGGGGATTGAGCTGCTAGGTGAGCAGGCAGCCCTCCCTCGCTTGAGGCTGGGGCCCTGCGGCCTCTGCTGGCCAACAACCTGAACAGCCTGGCGGGCACTCTGGGACATGCATCAGCCCTGTGCCGGGAGCAGCTGAGCCTGGAGGCAGCTGCTGCCTGGCGCTGCCCCCTGGCTCTTCTGGGCCCTGCTCTCACCCTGGGTGCAGCCTGCCAGACTGCTGCCACGGGGGCCTCTCTCCAAAACCAGAGCATTCTTTCAGGGTGCTTTCTGCCTCCCCAGGACATGTGGGCTGTACAGAGGCACGTCCTTCCTGTTCCCAGGCTGCTCTTTCCAGAAAAGGAAAAGGCCTTGGGCTTGGCCCTGCAGGGAGGCTCCTGGCACAGGTGTGGGGCTTGGAATGCTCTGTTCTGGTCGGCAGGTGCTCTGGGCTCAGACTGTGGCCTCGCTCAGAACTGGTGGGAGTCAGAAGGGCTTTCTGTTCTGTCACAGCGCCCTACCTTCATCTCTTACCTTGGCCTTTCTAATTTTGTCTTTTTCAAAAAAAATTCTATTGCTCCCTCTGACTTTTCCTTTAAGCAGAAAGCGGCCTTTCACTGGCCTGAGGGGTGGGCCAGCTCAGGCCGCTCAGCTGCCGTGGTCCCGGGCAGGCACCCTGGGGTAGAAGCGCCCAGGACTTTTAGTTCAGAGAGGAGTGGCCACTGGAATTGGAATTTGGAGACAGAACCAGAGCCTGAGATGCAAATTCCATCCTGGGTCTTGAACAAAAATGTGACCCAGGTCAAGAATCCTTTCCCTGCTTTTAGTTTTCTCATCTGAAAAATGCTGCTGGGCCCCCAGAAGGGAGAGAGCTGCACAGACACCCTGTCGGCAGCTCCGGGAGGAGTGTGTGCGGGCCCCGGAGCTGCCCGGTGCTGAGCAGGGCATACTGGGAGGCCGTGGGCGTCTCTGGGTGCCGGAGGGCTCCCGGCTGCTGGGCCTTCTGCTGGCCAGGATCACTCTCCCCCCCAGTGCCTTGGCACCAGGGGACTGTTGGTCTGAATAAATGTTATTTTAGAACCGTCACAGATTTACAGAGGGATGGCAGTCCCGAGAGGTCCCACACACCTGTGCTGACATGTGAGCCACTCAGCCCAGCTCCCAGCTTTCCCTGGCGCCCTCTCTCTGTCCCGGATCCCATCCCAACACCGTGTGTTTGGCCATCACGTCCCTCAGGCCTCCTCTGACGTCCCTCGGCTTTGATGACCCTGATGGTGCTGAGGGGTGCCGGGCAGGCATCTGCAGGCTGTCCCCGGCTGGCACAGCCCGGGGACTTCTCATGACTGGACTGGGTCACGGTGCTGGGGGAAGACCACGGAGGGGGTGCCAGCGTGTGCCCAGCCTGGCCTCGCGGGGATTCTCCAGCCTGGCCCCCGCGCTGTCCTCGTGGAAGGGTGCCCCCCTCCCTGGGGACGGGGCAGCCGCACAGCGGCCTGGAACTCTCCTGCAGAGGCCCCCTCTTGCCCCTGCTCGCACCCCAGCCACTGAGGTCAGTGTGGGCCTGTGGGTGCTTCCTCGTGCTTTGGGCTCCACTCCAGCCACCACTCTGCCCCGGCCTCGGGGAGCTCCTTCAGGTGGCCCGTGTTCCTCTGGCAGCCCGTCCGTGGGGGGCTGTGCTGCGTTTTTGAGCCCTTCCTTCCTTTTGGCTCTGCCAGGTGCTGTGGCTCATCCTGGACACTTCCTGGCGGCTCTGGCCCCTCATGGGAGGGTGGACTCTGCACCTGTGCTTGGTGTGCTGAATGTTGACTGGGAGCCATTGTCCTGGGCCCTCAGCCAGTGTGTGCACACTGACCAGGGTTATGAGACCATCCTCTCCTATGCCGAGGTGGCAAGTGTGTCGGTCCCCAAGGCCACCCTTAGGTTTGCTAATTTCCTAGAAGGACACAAATTGCTCACAGAAGATTTTACATCCCTTGTTGGGTTGTCACGGCGAAAGGGCACAGGTTAAGGTCAGCCAAGGGACAAGACCCCAGGGTCCCCATGCAGGGCTCCAGCTACCCCTCCCCATGGAGGCAGGACAGAGGGGTGCCCGACGTCTGCACATGACTTTATGCAGGAGTGTTGCCAATGGGGGATGCTTGCACAGTTCTGCCCCCTCCCCGCATCGTGGATGGCAGGAGGGCTAGCCTCGGGCTCTGTCACCAGGGTACGTGGATTTTGGTCCCTTTACACCACTTCTGTGCCCTGTTGAGCCTCCAGGCCACCTGTCCCCCACTCACCGCATTTCACCTGGCCGGTGTCCCTCTGTCTTGTGGCCCACAGAGCAGGCTCAGCCACTAAGTGCCTGTTAGGTGAGGTGTTTGCCTCCTCCCATGCCTTTGCCTGGACAGGATTTCTTGCAGCCAGGGAGAAGTGCCATTCAGGACGGGTCCCAGCAAGGGGTGACTTCAGGCAGGGGGAACATAGGGCGTCACTGACCCATGTCTGTTGCCACCCCCCAGGCGTGCCCTGGAGTTGGGCTGGTGGGGATGTGATGTGTGGACAGCCTTGTGGCCCTGGATGCTCAGTTCCCTGTCGCCCTCGCGGACACCCCAACCCAGGTCCTGGGCCCCTCCTGGTCCATTCCAAATCTCAGGTTCCCTTGGGGTGAGCGGATGGCACAGACATGGCAGCATGGCTGCCTGGAGATAGCGAGTAGGCAAGGACATGGCCAGGGGGCTGTGCGCGTCCAGAAGAGGTTGGAGTCTGGAGGTCTGTGTGCATGCGCATCCCAGTGACTGCTGTGTTCTGCCTGACGAACGAGGAAGGCGCCTCATCCTGCTGGCTGCTGGGTCACTGCTGCTGGCACCCCACATAGCCTGGGGGCCTGGGAGTGGACGCTCGGAGCACACCTGGGCCGGCAGCAGGGGCTGAGGGCACTACCTGCTGGCGCAGCCTCCCAGATCTCACAGACTGGCTACAGCTTGCTGGGGCTCGTGATGGCCCCTGCACCCTCAGGGGACTCCCGGATGTGGCCCTGGGACACTCAGCTGTCAGTGGAGGGGCTGTGGAGGCCTCTGCCTGTTTGCCTCTGTATAGACTGGACGGGGACCCAAACCCCAGCCCCCTGACCTCCCAGCATGCGGCCACCTCCTGGGGGCACTGGCCAGAGGGAGGCAGTTCTTGAAGGGACCTGCCCGGGGTGCACACAGGGAGAGGAGTCGACTGTAGGAGGGGCAGCGTGGCCGTATTCTGAGGCCGAGGCTGACCCGGGAGAGGCCGCAGGCGGGGTGTCAGAGATGGGGGCCTGCATGGGCCTGCGGGACTGAGCTGAGAGCAGGAGCCCCGGCCAGCCAGTGGGGGGAGGAAAGTGGGTCGGCAGAAATGCTGTTCATTCATTTTTTACTCAGGCGTGAGTGAGGGGCGAGCTCCTTGGTGGGGGCTCAGCTTAGGTGCGGGCCCTGTGCTCCTGTCGGGGTCCCGCTCCCGCCACACGGTGCCTGTGAGGCCCTGTGTGCTCCCACCCACAGTGGGGGGGGCGCTGTCCCAGGTGACCCAGGAGCCCTCTGGGGACAGTGACGTCTGAGTCCAGTGCAGTCGGCCACACTGACTCAGCGTCTTTGTGCCCGCAGGGTGAGCAGCAGGCCCTGGCCAGCCGAGTGGAGCCGCATGAATGCCCCCCAGAGGCTCCAGCTTCTGTGAGTATAGTCTGCTGCCGTCTGTCCACCTGAAAACCCAGGACCTTCAGGCGTCTGGCAAAGTCCCCAAACCCCAGGCTCTTCAGGCGTCGAGGCAGCGTGGGGCGTCTCTGGCAGCTCCCTTTTTGTTGGCATGCAGAGCCTGTTTGCAGCAGGGCCACCCCCTGGGGAGGTGAGGGGCAGGTGCTGCCAGATGAGGGCTGATGTCGCCTCTTGGGACTTGGGTCCCTCTCGGGGGCTGCTGTGGGCTCCCTGTGTCCCAGGTGTGTGGGCACGCCTGGTCGGCTGGTCATTGCCCAGTGGGGTTCAGTCTCCCTGTCAGCAGCCAAGAAAGCTGGGCCCATTGCATCATGACCTTGGCTGGGGTTACGCATACAGGGGCAGAGCACGAGCTCGGCCCCCACCCCACTCACCCACCCCGAGGGTAGGCTGTCCCTGCCCATCTCCCTACTGACAGGGTGCCCTGGTAGGCCTGGAGCTGCTGCACTGGTTTCTGACTGATCACCTTAGTGTCCGGGGCAGAGGTGTTATTCCCCAGGGGCATCCAGCCAAGGCGCTGGTGGCCATGGCCGGGTTGCAGGGCTTGTGGAGTGCAGGCCGGCCCCAGTGCTTTCAAGAGGCGGGGTGATCCCCTCTGCTGGGTGGGGACAGGCAGCCGCCAGGTGACCTCGGCTCAGCGCTCCTACAGGAGGAGAGGGTCCGAGGAAGTCTGCCTCCCCACGGGCCCCCTTGTGAGCAGGGCCGGCCTTAGAGCCCATGGGGTGCAGCCCTCCCGCCCGCCTGGGCACAGCACGGCGTGTGTGTTTGCAGAGCCTCTTCCCTAGGAAGGCCGCCTGTCTGCGGGGCACGTGTAGGTTGTCGTCCCCCTGCTTCTCAGCCACCTCCTGCCCTTGGTAGCTCCCTGTCGAAGCTGTGGACAGGCCTGGGGGGTGTGTGATCTTGGGGTGGCACGGGGTAGGGCAGCCTCTGCCCTGCTGCCCATGTCCCTGTAAACCCTCAGATCCTCCTTGTCCCCCCCAGCCTGACCCAGCAAGGCAGCCTCCTGCCCCGGATGGAGAGGGTCTGTGCAGAATTTCACAGAGCCCCTGCCTCTCTCAGCTCCACCCCTGGTCCAGCCCCCTTCCCCACCGTGAGCCCTCAGGCCCTGCCACTTGGTCCCATGGTGACCCGTGGCCTGCGCTGAGGGGCCTGTGTGCAGGGCGGCTGAGCCAAGGCAGGTCCCGGGTTGCTGGTGCTCATGCTGGCCTCCCGTGGAGGGCATGGGGTTTGCTGACCTGCTCTGACCTGGACTCTTTCAGCGAGGAAGAAAGGACCCGCTTTCGGGAGTTGCTGGCCAGCCCGGCCTACAGAGCCAGCCCCCTGATGGCCATCGGGCAGCAGCTGGCCCAGCAGATGCAGCGGGACTGCCAGCTCTGACCAGCCCGGGTTTGCTGGGCTCGGCGGGCGCATGCAAGGTGCCCAGAGAGTCATGCTTTTCGCCATGTCACCTTGAGCCGGTGGGCTGCCCCTGTGGCGCTCCTCCCCTCATCAGGAGGTGGGTGGGGGCAGAGCCCTCTGTGGGGACAATAAATGCTGCGTGAGCTCAGGCGTGGGTCCCAGCTGCTTCCTTCTGTATCTTGGCTGTCCCATGGACTCCCGACCTGGCACTGCCCTTCGCAAGGCTGGCCAACGTGGGACACTGGCCCTGCTCCCCATGGCAGGATGGTGTCTAAGCCGGCTACGAGGGCCCGGGACGCTCTGCTGCCCCGGGATGCTGCTCTGCTGAGTTCTGTGGCCGCTTGCTGCCTCGCCTGCTCCCAGGGATTGGTGGAAGCACGAGGCCTGCCCACCTTCCCACCTGGGCCCCCTGCCGTGGCTCCCTGTGGCTTCCAGCCAGGTCCCCTACCGCTGTCACCGTGTGGTGGGCAGGACAGGTCCCCAGGAGCAGCCGTGTTTGTTGTTAGAAGCCCTGGGGCCTGGTGGTTGGATTGCAGAACTGACTTCAACCCTTGATCTGAGGATGTGGGACGTGGAGGGTATTTTCCCAGCCCCCGAGGCCTGGCCTGGGCTCTTCCCAGGAGTGGGAATCAGGATTTATGCCAGGCAGGGACTCAAAGCCTGTGTCCTACAGGGGGAGAGGTGGTGAGCATGCGCCTCTGAAGCCAAGGGCCCCCGCAGCAGCTCTGGGCCCAGTGCGGGCTCTGCATGGGGACCATGTGGTCACTCTTAGGGAGCAGGGCCTGGGCACTCTGCACCCCTTCATGGTCTGGTGGTGGGTAAGCACCGGCCCTGGGCACCACAATGTGTCCAGACACAGGCAGTCGGGCCTCCTGGCTGAACTCCCTTCCACAGCCCCATCTCCGGTGGCAGGGCCGTCATGCTCACAGGTCACGGTCGTCTCATGGGACTTGGGGCCCCTGGCAGTGTCCACTGAGGCTGTCCAGGAGTGGGGGCCTCTGCCCCCATTGGCCATCCTCTGGTCCAGAACAGATGCAGGGTCTGCACACTGTGTGAACATGCACAGGAACTGGACCCTAAGGCACAAATGGCTTCCCAGAAGCTACTGGGGGAGCCCTAGTCGCCTTGGCCAGAGGTCCAGCCTGGCAGCACCTGCCCCAGCAACGGCAGGCTGTGCCTTTGCCCAGAAACAGGCTGTGTGACAGGAACAGTTTGAAGTGCAGTATTTGTGACAAACCCACTTTTGCAATACAATAAGTGCTGGGAGAGGTGGCAGGGTGTGCAGGAGCGCTTCTGACTGCCTGGGATGTGGTGCCGGCGACTCGGTTCTTGTCACGCTTTTCTGTATTGCTTTGCCTAATAAATGTGACTGTGCCTTTATCATGCACCTGGCATCCTGGTCCTCCAGCCACTGCAGTGTGACCCACTGGGAGTCGCTGTCCCGGAGGGCAGTGCCCTGGGAAGGCAGACCCAGGAGGTGTCAGGCTGGGGGACCTCAGGACTGGCCCGTGTGGGGACTGTCACCCTCAGAGCAGAGAACCCACATGGCCACTGCTCGGGTGAGCTGCGGTTCACCTGGGCCGTGGTGGGATCGTGAGCTTGGTGTCTGGGGGTGCAGATCTCTGCCTGGGGCTGAGGGGCCTCCTGTGCTGCACAGGGGTGCCCTGTGTGGATCCAGATCCACGGGGAAGGGGACTGGCTGCAGGAACGTCCCTGCTTGTGTGGCTGGTCTTTTCCGCCTTAGCAGAGGGAGCGGGCAATCACTTGGTGGTACATGTAGGTGATGAAATTAAACAGCGTTTAAACCCTGGAGCGCTTAGTTGGCGCTCTGCTCTGAAGGGGAGGCAGGGCAGCCAGAGCTCTGCTTGGGGATGGAAGCCCCTGTCTGGGTGCACTGTGGGCCCCAGCAGAACTGGGCTGGGGTCCCCGTTTTCCGTGTCCACTCAGACACAAGGCCCACACAATGTACTGCGTGCCTGTGGGGAGGCGGGCAGGGGGTGTGTGGCTGGAGGAGCAGCGAGTGCCAGGCCCTAGGAGTGGGGTCTGCATGCCCAGACAAGACCAGCCCAGGCGAGCCCCCGAGAGCCCAGGGCCCTGTGCTCGCCCTTCCCCTGCAGGAGGGTCCTGTAGGGCCCTGGGGCGCACTCCCAAGGTTCCCTGGTTGGGGGCTGAGAGACCGTTAACTCCCCAGCTCCTGGGCAGATGTCAGACCCTATCTCATGCTCCACAGCCCCCCTGGGTCTGCTTCTTCCTGGGCCCTCCTTGCTGTGCGCACAGTCCATTTGGGGTGTGCGTCCTGTCGTACCTGCCATGAGACTGCAGACACTTCCCCAAACGTTCAGCCTTTTCTCTGCAGTTGTGTGCCGGCTGCGCTCCTCTTGGCTGGTAGACCCCCCGAAAGTATTCCCTGGGGTGGCGTTACCACACACGGGTGGCTTCAGACAACAGGAGTATGTTCTGCCCAGTAGGGCAGGGCCACGGCCTCCACGGTCCTGATGTGGTCGTCTGCCTCCCTCCTGTCTGCCTCTGCCCTCACAGGAGGACGCCAGTCACCGGGGTCGGGTCCCCCTCCATTGTGTCCCAACCACATCCCCCCACAGCAACCCCACTTAAACCATGGCCACATCTCAGGTCCCAGTGGACACTGATCTTTGCAGATGGACTTGGACCGGAGCTGGTCCGGGCATCAGGAGTGTTAGAAGCCCTCAGGCGAGTAGAGAGTGCACATCCAGAGTATGCACCACCCCTTGTGAGGTGGTGGGGCAGGAAGCAGGGAAGAGGTGCAACTGGTCTCCATGCAGAGCTGGGCATCAGGTGGGGGGCACGCCGAGGGCTGGGATGGAGAGGAGGCCTGGGACACACAGGACCCCGGCTGGACCCAGTGATGCATGGGGCCATCATGGTGGGGGCCTGGTAGTCCTCCCCGAGCTCTCCCCGACCCCCTGCCTGGCCTGCCCTGTGTGCCCCTGTTCAGCTTTCCCTTCCCCACAGGGATGCAAGCCCCTGAGGGCAGACGTGGAACTGCACCCAGCATAGGGATGTGATCAGTGTGAAGGAATGAGGCAGGGAGCATGGGCTTGGGTGGGCCCAGAGGACCAAACCCAGGCCCGTGCCGGCCGGCCTCGAGTGCATGTGGTATCGGGGACAAGGGCCATTGTGCGGTCCCACTTGGAAATGCCCCCAGCAGGTGCCCCTCCTCCATCACCTCTGCTTGCCTTCTTTCCCTGCTGGTCTGCCAGGTTGCAGGCCACCCCTAAGGGGCTGTGGCTGGGCCCCTGCAAGAGGAGCTCAGGGCAGAATCAGGGGAGCAAGTACTGCCTTAGGGCCCACGCTATAGGACAGTCAGTCCCTGGGGTTGGATGCGCTGTGGAAGCCTGAGCTCAGAGGTGGGCCCAGGGCCGGATGAGTCTGGTCACTGGGCTGATGATCATGCCTGTCTGCACAGGGCTGGGTCTGGTGCCTACACCAGGTTCACACAGGGCCGCCTGCCCGGCACCCAGGCTAGGCCCTGAGGCCCCTGCATGCCCAGCCCTCAGAGGGCCTCAGACCCTATCTGTGCTTTGGGGAATTGGGTGTCAGCAGACTCGTCTTGGACAAAGAGGGAGGCCAGTGGCCGGGCTGTGTCAGCCAAGGTGGTGGGTCCAGCCCAGGCACTGTGCTTGTCAGGATCCTGTGCCGCTGGTACAAACATCAGGCCTGCTGCTTCTGGAGTGTTCCTAGTGCAGTGACGACACCGGTGATGGCGGCCTGGGCTGACGTCACGCGCTGGCGCCCAGTCCCTGCGTGCCTCCGGTGGGCTTTTGGCCGCTGCCCAATGATCAGGGTTTTCCAGGGCTGCCATCAGCGTGTGCTTCCAGGGCCTTGTGAGGGCCGGCAGGCTGGCGGAGATAGCGAGACGCCGGCCTTCCGCTGCTCTGCTGTCATGCTCCCCCGAGAGCTAGTCCTGCACTCCTGGGCCTGAAGCCTGTGGGTCTGTGTGGAGGACCTCGTCATTTAAAGTCAGAGGTTACTCTGTGTTCCTTCCAAAAGTGATTAGACAGTGGATGTGAAAATGGTATTATTGGCATCTTTCCGAAAGTGGCTTGTATTAAGTCCCTCTTAGGAGTGGGAAATCTTCAAGAATTCACGTTTCTTGCGGCACCTCAGGACTCCTGCCAGGGCTGGGGCCTCGTCCTTTCTCGTCCCCTGGTGCCTGACACCTAGAGAGAAGGCCCGGGGGGCACCTGGAAGGGAAACTGAAGCCTGGAGAGAGAGCCCCCCCCACCTCCAGGCTGGGAGCTGGGGGCTCTCAGGGGCTTTTCCTGCTGACACCCTTGGGAATGGGGAGCATTTGGCCTCTGCCCTAGGTTCAGGTCAGCGCCAGGCAAACACAGGGCTGGGCCAGGCCCCTCTGCTCCTCGCCCCCTTGGGCAGCCAGTGCCCTTCTCCCACTTTGGCATCAGGGTTTCTCGCACAGTGGTAATTATCCCCGCCTCAGGTGGCCCCTAGACAGGGAGCAGATTCTAATTACATGACAGTGTGTGATGAGAGTGCCAGCTCCGGTCAGCCCTCTGGCTGCAGGGCTCCTGGGAGAACGGATGCCCCCTTCCAGGTTGATGGGACCTGGCCCAGTCGCCAATCCAAGCCCCTGTCCCCCAGGCTAATGTGCCCTGTGTTCTCTGGCTTGCCACCTGACGGGCCACCTCCAGCTCCCTCCCATTCATTCTGCCCAACCTTTATGCCCTCGTCCTCGGGCCCTGTGCCCCGCTCTGCTGCCCAGAGACCCTCCCCAGTGGAAGCTCAGTTGGCAGGGGCAGGTATGGTTGTTCCCTGGGAGCTCGGCCAGGCTGCCTGGGGCCCACAGGAGGTCTCCGGGCCAGGGGATGCCTTCAGAAGGCATGGGAATACGGAGAAGGAGGGGAGTCCATGTTGGAACGTGGGGACCACAGCAAGTGTGAGAGCAAGGAGGGTGTCGGCTCCATGCCAGAGTGGTGCAGAGGCCGTTTATGGGGGCCCCCTCCCAGCTCTGCGTCTGCTGGATGTGGTCTGGAGGCAGCAGGCTGGGTGCTACACAGGAGGGTGGGTAGGGGCAGACCTAGGATTACTGTGCATCATCTAGCTGGGGGTCAGGAGGAGGAGAGGGGGCTGTTGTTCATCTGGTAGTTGTACTACAAGCTGCTTATAACACAAAACCCAAGTCTTGGTGGTTGATTATGTTTAAAATGGTATGGGGTTGTTGCTCTCACAATGTGAGTCCAGAAGCAGGCAGTCTGAGTGTCCAGGATGCCGTCAGCCTCCCAAGGCTCCACTGTCTTTCACTTATTCTCATGCTAAAACAGCTGCTAGTGCCCCAGCCATCACATTGACCTTCCAGGCAGGAAAAGGGGGAACGACAGAGGACAAAAGGCAAGAGGAATAGGGACTTGCCCTGCTCTTTTTAAAGGCTTTCTTCAGAGACCCACCCATCAATGTCCAGTTACATCTCTCTGGCTAGGGCTAGGTTACAGTCACCTGCATCCCTTCTGCCCCTGGGCAGGAAGAGAGAGCCTCTGCTGTGAAGAGCATGTCTCCTTCACCTCCAGATGTCCTCTGCCCTCTGACCCTGATCGCGTGACCCTGCCTTTGGCCCAGAGCAGCCCCTGGACATGCTGTTGGCACACAGCCCTGCATCCTCTAGAGGGAACTTACCATCAGCCTCCTGGAGGGAAGTTGCCCATCCCTGCTGTCCTGGTGGCTGGCATGGAATGACTGTCACTAGTGTGCAGAAGTGCCCAACCTGCACCCGTGGGTGACAGGAGAGGCATGGTGCCGCTCCAGGCTGGGGGTCCCGCTCGGGGCTTCTCCCACTGGGTTCCAGGAGCCCAGCTGTGTCCCCACAGCCCCCTTCCCTCCCCATGGCTGTGACTGCTGGAGTCCCAGGAAGCTGTCAGCTTTGTCAGTGGGAACAAGGGTGGGTCCCTGCAGACCAGAAACCACCAGTGGTTCTTAGAACAGAGGTGGCATCCAGTGCAGGAGGAAGAAACCAGGCCCAAAGGCCATCAGGAGAGGACACTGGCCTAGTGACATGGCACAGGCTGCTCTGGGATGGGGGAGGGGCAGTAGGGGGCTCTGGGGGCCCCCGACCAGCCCAGGTCAGCCCCTGCAGCTGCCATACCTGTCTGAAGGCTGATGGAGGGATGGTGGCCTTGGCTGCAGAAGAGTGGGGTGAGGCCTGGAACTTCCTCAGCAGAGCTGTCCACATTGCTGTCCCCCGACCCCCCATTGGGCGAGTTAGGTGGGTGGTCGGTGCATCACTCTGGGTGTCCCGCACACAGCGAGTCCTCTCACCAGGCCCTAGTGGGGCTAGACTCCCGCTGCCAGGGTGTCTGGAGCTGCCCGCCGACCCAGGGCCATGGCCGTGGGACCCATCAGGGACCAGCTCCTGCTTTTATTTGTAACTGCCCAGCTCACAGAAGCGGTCAGCAGGGGCAGTGGCTGTCAGTCAGGTGGGCAGGAGGACCTCCTGTGAGCACAACCCCTTGGGGCCCTGGAGAAGATGCCCAGCAAGGAGAAGACAGCCTGGGTGTGCTGAGCTCAGCCCCGCACATGCCCCTGCAGTTTTCAGGCCTGGCCCATCGGGCTCTGGGTGTTGGCAGACCAGGCCCACGCTGGAGCCTCCTGGGTTCAGGGCAGGGGTTGTCCAGGTGGATGCTCGTCCAGGCTGTGAGCAGACCTGTCGCCTGGGTCCAGCCCCATGTTTCCTCTTTAAACACTTCACTGTTGCACACGCCTTGAGAGTGCTAGCCCAGCAGCACGAGTGCGTCATGGAGGCGTGGTAAGTGTGCTTGCTTGCGGATGAGGAGGCATGCACGCCCTGGGCACACACACAGGACTCATGTATGTGGATAAGGCAGCGTGCACACATAGAATTACACACAGGGATGAATAGACACGCACCTCCCGGGGACACACCTGGATAAAAGGTGTGCGCTTGTGGCGGATGGGAGGGGAGGGGGCAGGGCAGCCCAGGCTCAGTGAGGGTCGTGTGAGGGAGGGTGGAGGGGAGAGCCTGGGCAATCTTGAGGGACCGCTAGGATGTGCGGCACAGTTTGCCCTCTGTCCCCACAGACTCGGGTCCTCCCAAATGCCCTTAGACCCTGGAGGTCACCGCAGAGCAGCACAAGCTTAAGTCCAAGCCCTCCTAAGTCCCCCGACTTGGGCTCAGCAAGCAGCCCCCAGGCCCCGCTGGCTCCTGCACCCTGGGGCACCAGTCACCTGACCCAGGGCCCCACGTGCCTGGCTGACGGGCTTGGGACAGCAAGAGAGGACTTGCGTCTGGAAGGGGAAGGGGCCCCAGGAGGGTCAGGCTTCCGCCCTGGCGTTCGTCCTAAGGGCCGCCCTCCGGGTCCTCCGGACACAGGGAGTATTTGCAGGCAGCTCACGTCATCACGGGCACACTGCATTCGGATCCTCAAGATGTTCGTGGGAGCGGGCCAGAGCTGTGAGGGGCCGCCCCTTCTCGACAGCAGCCGTTGTTTTCAGGCCCAGGACCCTGAGGCTGGGGAGAGGGTGAGTGACCTGCCCAGGTCAGTACTCAGGCCCTGGGGGCTTAATGGGCTCAGCATGAGGGCCCCCTCTCAGGACCCAGGGCTGAGGCAGGTCCCTGCGACATAGACAGGCCTGGCCCTGGGAGCAGGTGGGGCCCCCATTTCCCAGAAGAGAACAAGGTTGCTCAGGACGACCGCACTTTGGCGGTTGCTTGGGGGCTGCTCAGCTCCAGGGCTCTTGGTTTTGGGTGTCAGGTGCTGCCGACTCAGCTGAGCACCACGCAGGCCAGGTGGGCAGCGGGCCCCATCGCTCCGGCCCAGCTCGGACAACAGTGCTGGCTGGGGTGTGGGGCAGGAGCTGCTCTGCCCATGGCTGCTCCTGCCCAGGGCCACAGGCCCTGCTCCCCAGTCGTTCTCCCCTGAGCTGGATGCTGTGCGTGAGTGGGGCTTTGCTCTGGGCCTGGGAGACACTGATGCTGCTCGCCAGGGCCTCGTCCTGTGGAGGGGCAGGGCCGGGATGTGGGATGGACCAGGCAGTGCCCTCGGAGGCCTGGGCGGTCCTCTCCCCAGCCCACTCAGGCAGCTCGGCTGCCTTCCCAAAGGCCCCGTTGCTCTCTTGGGGACCTATCAGCCATGGGGCATGTGTGTGAGTGAGCATGCATGCGTGCACGTGTGCACAGGAGCACAGCCATGCATGTACATGTGTGAGTGTGCGTGTATGTGCACGCATACAGGGAACTGGTGCCTGGTTCATATGTGATCATCTGTGTATGCATGTGTGTGCATGTATGTATGCTGTGTGTCCATGTCCATGTGTGTGTATGCCGTGTATATGTCTGTTCGTGCACTGCATGTGTGTATGCCGTGTGTGCTTGCTTGCGTTTATGTGCACGTGCCTCACTGCTTTTAGGGAGAATTCAAACATCCTCTATAGGTACAAGGTACGTGTTTGCTTTCAGGTGCGTAACCTATCAGAATGGGAACCTATCATCCCTAATTCTTAAGCACTCCTAGTAGGAAGAGAGGGTGAATTTTCCTGAATTCCTTATTGGCTCCTGCTGAGAAAATCCTATGTTGTGTTATTATTTTTCCTGCTGGGGGCTAGTGGAGTGATTAATTTTCCACGTGCTGCACCACTTTGCATTCCGGGGGTCACGTGGTTGGCACAGGGGTTGTTTTGTGTCGCTGAGGTTTACCGTGGAGTGTTCCTCTCTGCTGACACAAGCTGACCTGGAGCTAGGGAAGCCAAGATCTTCCTGCAGGTCACCAGAGAGCCTTCCACATGGTCTACAAGCACCTTGCTGGTGGGGGCGGGCGATGCCTGCATTCCACCTCCCCACCCCGTGTTCCCCTGAGGCTGGACCCCACCCTGCCCTCATCCTCCATGTGCCCAGCTCCCAGGCCACGCCTCTACCGCTGCAGCCCCTGTCCGTGGCCTGGGGTGGGTGGTCTGCCTGGTTCTGCTGGCCTGGGGTTTGCAGGTCCCCTGGCGCTGGCCTGCCCCTCAGATGTCCTGTTGTTGGGCTGATGTCCTGGTCTCACATTCCAGGAGGAGCAGGTCCCTGTCCTGGGACCACCACCCTCTCTGGGGTCCTGATGTGGGTCCTTTCCCCATGGTCCCTTCCAGCTGGCTCTTGGAGCCTCCTTGTCTCTGTGTGACAGAACCTCCTTCATGAGCAACATTTTCGGGTCTTGTGCAAAGAGCACAGCCTGGCACGGGGGCTCCACCTCTGCCGGGCAGACATGAATCATCAGTGTCCTTCCCCTGCGCACAATGGGCCTCAGAGCCTGCCAGCACCGAACTCCCCAGGGGTTCCCGGTGCTGGGGCTGCACAGCCCATCCCTCTGACATCCTTGACACTCTCCTGTCCTGTTGTCAAGTGTTCTGAGAAGCGCGAAGAGACCTACAGTCGAGAGGCACCAGCCAGGGCTGGAGCGTGGTCATTCAAAGGTGAGAGGAGTCAGGACCTGGCAGGCCTTGGGCAGGCGACCCCGAGCTGGGACCCCCAGAGGAGGGCACAGCCACAGCCTTCTCCCCCAGGAAGCCCGGCTGGTCTGGAGAGGTGCCCAGCATGTGATTCTCAGACGCGTGTTGGGGCCCAGGAAGTTTGGGTGTTTGCATTTTACATGTGACCCCTGCTGGCCTGCCCCCGCCGCCCCCGGGGTGAGGTCAGCTGTGATCTTGATGTGCACGGTGTAGGTGACATGTGCCCGTTTGGGGGAAGCTGCCAGAGTCAGTGCCTGATGCACCATGCTGGTGTGGCGAGCGGCAGAGCTGCAGACAGTGGCCTGTCCGTTGGCCCAGGTCCCACAGTAAGGACTGCACGAACCAGAGCCCTTGGACTCAGCAGACATGTCATGTGGACTAAAAATCCACCGCAGTTGTTGAGCTGCTGGCCGTTTGGGAGTGTTTGTTGCCGCAGCGTAACTGAGCCGTGGTGACTGGTAAGCCTCCTCTCGGTCCCACCAGGAAGACCAAGGAATAGAAACGGGGGGGTTGCTCTGTCCACTCTGAGGTCAGGAGACAGAGCCTTCAGCGATTCAAGCTGGCGACCTGCACGGGGCAGGTCCCAAACAAGCACTCCAACAACCATGAGTTTCCGATGCACTCAGAGGGGCTGGGGGCGTGCCTCTGAGTCCACTATGGCCGGAGAGATAACTTAGAAAAGAAACAGATGCTCTCCAGAGTGACTGAGCCCAAGAGGACCGTCGAGAAAGGGCCTGTACAGAGGACACTGCTCACAGAAGCTTCTAGAAGGCAGCCAAAAATGCATGCAGAGGGAAACTCATAATTTAAATGTTTTCATTGCAAACAAGGGAGAATAAGAAATATATGAGCTAAGCCAGGAGCTCTCTGCTCTGCCCTCTGAGCTGCTGGGGGCAGACCGTGGGCACCCTTTCTAGCCTCGTCCTGCCATTCCTCCCAAGGGAGAGGATTCTGGACTGAGCTGCAGGGAGCCAGGCTCCCTGGATGGTACAGAGGGTCCAGGGCCCTAGGGGCCCCAAAGGGCTTGTTTCTTATAGCTAGGGGCCTTACAGCGATTTGGAAAGAGCGCCAGAGTCCTGACGTCCCAGTGTGTGATGCCTGTGGGTCTGCAGTGGCAGCCGCAGGCCTGGAAGGTGGCGTGTGCACCCTCATCCGGGCCAGCTGGGGTGGGGGCCTGAGCCATGCGAGGCTGAGCCCTGGGGATCCACCTCTGTCCTGCCCAGGCTCAGCTGTTCAGCGGCCTTGGGAGTCTGTGGGCCACACGGAGCCCCAGCACTGAAGGGAGCACACTCCCCGGCCACCCCAGCAATGGGGCTTGCTTGGCCAGGGCCCCCCGAGGGGAAAGCAGGGGGTCTCTGGGGACGAGTGTTGTTGGGGTGGCATGGTGGCTGAGGACCCCACATCCAGGTACATGGCTCTGCGCTGAGCTGGGCAAGTGGCCTCTGAACTGTCCCCCGCTTCACTTCTGTCCCCTCAAGGGCTGTGAGCAGAAAGACAGGCAGCCGCTGGAAGGGAAAGTTGTTTAGATGAAACTAAAACAAGCCTGTCGTCTATTAAAGGCGGCTGTGAAGCAGAACTTAGCCTTGTAATAATATTTTGGTTCTGTTTCCACTCTGCATCTAGAGGAATGTGAATGTGATCGCAGCCCAGTGCGCCCCAGAGCCAGGGCCTGCGCGAGCAGCAGCGTCGCCAGCAGCAGGGCTCCGAGGGCCCTGAACGCAGAGCCGCTGCAGGACCGCTGCCTGCGGCCAGCCAGAAAAGGCTTGAGCGAGCCGGGGAGGCCCGCAGCGTGTGCCTCCGGCGCGGCCCCGGGGTGGGTGAGGATGGTGAGAGGGCCGAGTATCGCTCACCTCTCGCTCATGGAGCCCTCCCAGCCCCGGCAGGCGTGTACCTGTATTGCCTGGGAGGAAACTGAGGCCCAGGGAGGTCAGGTCTTCCCATCCGTTTTGGAGCCTGAGGCCCGTGTCACCCACGGCTGTGCATTCCCCACCCCACCCCCCACAGCTGCCCAGCCCTGACCCCGTGCCCCCCACATCTGCCCTGGCCCCAGCGAGCGTGCCAGGTGCTCACCTCTGGCAGCCACCACTCCAGCCACCATGGGACGCTGTGTGGACGCTGGACAGCGGGTGTGGTGGGAGAGGCATGTGTGCAGCCCTGGGGACATGTGTCCTGTGAAGAGGCAGAGACAGCGTGGCCAGTGAGGTCCCTGTGCTGCACTCTGCTCTGCGACCCTGGCAGGCCCCCCCGGGGCAGTTCCCGCCCTCAGATGTGCCCATTTGCCTGCAGACGGAGTCCTGAAGGCCCTGACTGGCCCAGGGAGGCATTCCTGCCTGAGCACGGTGGCCCCCATCTTGGCCCCTGTCCCCAGAGCTGCGGGCTATGGGTGGGAGGGCACGGAGCATGTGGGGAGAGGAAGCCAGGAAGTCCGGGGGGACTGGTGGGCGGGAGGTGTCTGTCAGTGTGTCTGTGTTCCTGCACATTGTAAACAGATTTCCACTTGACATTGTTTGTGGGACTTTATCTGTGATTTACATTTCTGTTCACTTACTTACTAGGTGTTTAACTGATATCTGTGTAAACACACTGGGGGGTGGAGATGACTGCCCGCTCGTGGGTATCTGTACACATGTGCAAATGCATGCGTATGTCTGTACCTATGCACTGGGTATGTGTATGCACATGAGCACACATATATCTCTTGTGTGTGTGTGTGCAAATGGGGTTTTCTTGTTCTTGAACTTGAAATCCTGGGCCCAAGGCCCAATTTGCTGGAGGATGATGGCCTGAAAAGTGAGATCCCCCTGCAAGCTGGTGCGGGAAGCCACATGTTTGCTCCAAGGGAGGATTTCCCAATTTCTTCCATGTCCTGTTGGCCAGGTCCCAACCTGGAGGCCAGAGCTGTCACAGCCGCCGCTCCTGCAGGGTGGTGGGCCCTGGGCCCCTGCAGCCTCTGATTGGTGGCTGGGGCAGAGCCTGTTTAATCAGATGGTGTTTCCAGGAGCCAAACAGCAAACACTTTCCGGAAGCAGCGGGAACAGCCCATCTCCCAGAAGGGGAGGAAGATGAGAAGCTGCTGGCGCTGCACAGCACGACTGGAGGCCGCCCGGGTGCCAGGGGCCTGTGCTCGGTAGCTGGCCGTGGGGACAGCGCTGCACAGGCTGCCGGCAGACGGGGCTGCTGGTGGGGCACAGAAGGTCTAGCCGCCGGACCAGGCCTGGGAGCAGGTGGGGCTGGGCTGGGGCCTCACTCTGTGCCCAGCACAGCCCTGGGCCCGAGGAAGGAGTATCAGGGACCCCAGATGACACACGGGGATGGGCTTCAAGCCCTGCTTCTGAGGCCTGGGGCCTGGTCTGGTCAGGACCGGGCCACATGGAGCTCTGGGGGGCCTGTAGGCTCTGGTGGGGGTGGAGGTCCAGCTGCCTGAAGGTGGCAGCCTCTCCCTGCTCCCCAAACCAGCTATTTAGAGGGGACTCTGCCCCCACCGTCCCTCGAGGCCCAGGCCCCGGCGTAGGGGAGGGGCCTTGCCCCTCAGAGACGGGTGTCTTGCCTCCTCCCTGACCCTGCCTCACCGGGAGGAGGTGCTTGTGGCCTCCAGACGGGGAGGATGCCCTGAGGGCAGCGGGCGGTCCTGGCCCGATTCCTGTTTAGAAAGCCGTGGGGTTTCTTGTCGGAAGCGTGGCTGCGGAGAGGTACCAGGTACTTGGCCCGGCTGAGCTTTGCTGCTTCCGGGGACTGGGTCCTCTCCCGTCTGCGAATAGGGTGTTGGTCCCCTGTGCCGCCCACTCACAGGGTCTGAGGGCTGAGGCCGCAGCCCTAGGCCGCTTGCACCAGGCTGTGGAGCTAGAGCCCAGCAGGAGGGTCCCCCATGTCGACCCGGCATTCTGAGACCTGGTCCCCTGTGTGCCCTCAGGTGCCAGCCTCTGCTCTGCCCACTGCACACGGGCGGTGATGGACCAGCTGCTGGCCTGGGGTGGGGAAGCCGGGCCACACCCGCCTCCCTCCCGCTCCTGGCCTCCTTCCAGCAGTGGGGTCTGTCCAAGGCCCGGGGCCTGCTCCACCTTGGGCAGGATACCCCACCCTGAGGACCAGGGATCCAGACGTGAACCCCTCTTCCCAGGCGATTCTCACGTGCAGTGAGGTTTGAGAACCCTTGGCTAGGGAGCAGGGGAGGGCAAGGCCCCACTCTATGCCCTGGGAGGAGGCTGGATGGGGGGCCCTGGGACAGGGCCGGTGACGCAGGCACGCTGATTGCCCCCACTGGCCGTGAGCTGTGGGCCCCTTGTAGCCGGGAAGGAGCTGCTGGCACTGGGGGCCGTCACAAGCTTAGTGCTGGCATCTCCAGAAGTGCTTTCTGTCTTCAGCGCGCAGCTTGCTCTGTGGCTGAGCCCCCATCTGGCGCCCCTCGGGAATCGGGGGCCTGATGTGGGGACCCTGGGGCCGAGGAAGGGGGCACGAGGTGGGCTGTGAGCAGGCCCTCCTGACTGCAAGCAAACCCCCGGAGGGAAGCCCAGGCTGTGGCTGCCCTGCGGGGCCTGGAGCCTGCCGCCAGCTGGGCTCAGCAGTTGCACGGGAGGCCCCAGGACTCAGCAGCCGTCTTACTCTTTGCGGTGGGCTGGACATCAGATGGCTGCAGTGGGCCTGCGGGTATAGGCCAACCTCCAGCACCTCCCGCAGGCTTCCTCCCAGTGCACGGGACCCAGGGCCACCCTGGGCTCTGCATGGAGGGGCAGAGGCCAGCTGGGCCTGGAAGCTGGAGAGAGGGCAGGCCACAGCAGCAGAAGCCCTGGTGCTGGCTGGATGTCAGGTCCGGCCTCCCTAGTGGGTGCCTCCTGGCAGCTGGGCACTCAGGGTGCTCCGTACAACCCGAGTTGGGCTGTGTCTGCCTCATGGGCCACCAGGCTATGCCCACCCTGACCACCTGGCTGAGACCTGAGCAGGTGTGGCCCCTAGGTAGGCGCCGAGCAGGGCCCAGCTGCTGCCAACCCCACCTAGCATGCCCCAGTGGCTCTGGCCCAGCTCTGGTGCCTGCAGGGGCTCCCCCGTCTCCTGGGGCCCGCATCAGGCTGCCCCTGCCTTTCTGGGGTCACCCCACTCCTTATGCTCTGTGGGCTGGATTTTGCCAGGGTCCCCAGTGCCCTCTGTGTCTGCCTGGAAATTTCCAGAATAAAGGGTTCTGGAAGTGGCCACTGGGACTGTGTGCTCAATTAGCTGGCTTAGGTACTGGCGTGGTTTCTTGTGGGAAATAAACTTGGCGTGCTCCACAGGAATCTGTGAAAGAGGCCAGAGCCCCTGGACCTGCTGGCTCAGGAGTCCGCAGGCAGGACCTGCCCCAAGTGGCTGTCTGCCCTGTGTTCTGTGCCTGCAGTGGGCTGCTCAGCTCAGCGGCTGGGGGTCAGTTACCCTGGCAGGGCCATGTGGGCCTGATGGCCGGGCTCTGCCCACTGCCCCCAGGCCACGGAGGCTGGGCCGGGGAAACTGTGTGGCCACTTGTGTCCAAACACCTTGAAGTGAGGCTGCAGCTCCCTGAGGCCAGGCCCTCTGTCCAGATGCCAAGGCCATGTGCACTCCAGAAACCTGGCTGGTCTGGCACCAGGCTGTCCTGCTCACCATCCTTCAGGGGCACCAGCCTTGTGCCGTGAGAGGTGCCTTCTGGGCAGCCCAGCCCCTCTGCACACCTTTAGCTCCCTCCCACTGAGGAGCTGTCCCTGCAGAGGCTGGCACGCTGACTGCACGGCAGGCATGCAGTGACCCGCGGCTCCTGGATGGCCCACTTGTCTTCTCGGGACATGGGGGCTACCAGCCTCCCTGCTGCCCCTGGCACGGCCCCCAAGGCACTGCCCAGTTGCCCTGGTGGTGGGAGCTGCAGGGGCAGGTGGGGCTGGGGGGCCAGGCTCTCCATGGCGTGTCTGGGGAGGTCCCTCCCGCTCTGGCCTCAGCCCCCCTCATCTGTGAGGGCTGGAACACGTGCCCCTCAAGTTTCTCCGCCAGCTACATCCACCAGGTCCCTGGGGCCTGTGGTCTGCACACTTTCGGGGATGCCAGCATGAGCAGCCGGCATGGTGACAGCTGCCCTCCTTCCACCCGCCGGGGCTGGGGCTCTTGGGAACTGGCAAGCAGCTCCTGTTTTGTGCCAGGTCAGGGGCTTCTCAGAGAAAGTGTTTGGTTTGTGGCCTGCCGCCTGGCCTGCTCTCCCCACTGGAACAGCACCTCGGGCCCCGGGCTCGTTTTTGCCTCTCTCCTGCCAGTTGGGCTTCAAGGCTGTATCGGTCAGCCGGGGCAGCATAACAAATACTACAGACCTGGCAGCTCAGACAACACACAGTTATTCCCTCTCGGTCTGGGCGTTGGGCGTCGGGATCCAGGCGCAGGCAGGGCTGGTCGCCGCAGGCCTCCCTCCTGGGCATGAAGGGGCTGCCTCTCCGTGTCCTCACGTGGTCATCCCTCTGTGCGTGTCTGTGTCCTGATCTCACAGGGATCAGGGCCCCCTGAAGACCTCACTTTAACCGAATCACCTCTTTAAAGGCCCATCTCCAAATACAGTCACGTTGTGAGGTCCTTGGGGTCAGGGCTTTGACATACGGTTTGGGGGCACACTCAGTCCGTCAAAGGGCGTCAGCAGCACTGGGCTGGGGGTGCACAGGCTGCCCGCCCATCTGGCCACTGGCTGTCTGGGTCCAGGGATGCCTGGGGGTCACACTTGTGTGGAGACCCTGCATCTGATCTGAGGAGGGGTCAGGCTTTGGGGAGCTCTCAGCAGTGGGCCTGTCCTGGCCAGGACCACCCAGTGTCCCGGGCCCTCTGCTGGGCCCCCGCCGTATGGTCCCCTGACCCTCCTGTTCTCTGTGAGCCCCGCCCGTCAGAGCAAGGCTTCCCACACAGGTGGACGGAGCCCAGCCCACCAGCACAGGCCAGGGGAGCCTGTCCTGCTGTCCTCACAGCTGCTGGTGTCATCAGGGTCCCCTAGCCTGGGGCGGCCGTGGGCCCCCTGCGCCCTCCTGCAGCCGCGTTTCAGCCTGGCTGGCACAGATCTCTCTCTCTGATGGTCTGTCCTGCTTCTGCCTTTCTGGGCTCGGCATTCACTGGGGCTCAGTCTCTTTCTTTGCTGGGAAAAAGCAGGTGCCATCCAGCCTGGAGCCGGAGGCATTGCCAAGGCTCAGCTCATGAATGAGGGAGGGTTTTGACATCCTTCCATTCAGGAGGCCAAACCCTGTCTAATTTGACCTCTGTGCATCTACTGTGCAGCAAGTTCTGCCGAGGTGGGTCTGTTGAGCACTGGGGAGGACTGGCTATATATGGAGGGGTGTTCTTTGGCCAAAATAACTTGAGAGATGTGGAGTTAGGTAAGGCTGGAAATGGGCTGTGCAGCAGGGCGTGTCAGAGCCTTCAACAGGCTAATGTGAGCTCTGACCCTCCAGAGAGGGTGGGGTGGCAGGATTCCTAAACTAATCAGTATCTTAATTTTGTGGAAAGTCTCCTGGAATCAGTGTCTTATGAACATATCTTGGGAATATTACTTTAGGAGAGTGAACAACAGAAAATGTAGGGTCTGATGGGTGGTGATTTTTAAAAACTGAACCTTAACTCTCCCTCAATTTCTTCTTAACGTTTAAAATCTGAGACGCGCCTAGGGGGTGCAGCCTCTGTGTCACCCTGCCTACTGCAGACGGTGGTCTCCGGGAAGCAGCTGGCTGGCCCAGGAGACACCTTCTCCCTTCTCAGGCTGGTCTCCTGTGGGTTGACTTGCTCCCCAACAAGTGCCAGGGACCCCACTTACATGCCCTTTGAGTTTGAGGACCTCAAATGCTGTTTTCTAAGAAGCTGCAGATATGAGGCTGTCAGATTTTAACTGGTTTCCTTACATGTTGGAACGTGGGTGTCAGGAGTCTCCTGCACGGTCAGGGTGGGCCGAGCAGGGCCAGACCATGCACTGTGGGCCTCGCTCCTCTCCCATGGGTTTATGGGAACCTCTGGCATCTCTTGGACCCTGACCGTGTGTGGCTTTGTGGATTCCGGTCCTGGCAACCTGGGGTTTCTGCAGGGGCCTTTGTGCAGGCGCCTCTGGTGGACCAGGGGTTCGGCTTGACCATGCTAAGGCTGCTGATGCAGAAGAGCCAGGCCCTTTCAGCCTGACCTCATCCCCGGTGGGAAGCCGTCCCTGCCAGCTAGAGCAGGTGGGCTGGCCTCCACTTGACACTGAAGCTGGAGGCAGGACTGGACAGATGGTCAGAGGGGAGCAGCCCTCTCTCCAGGCTGGTGGCCTCACATTCAGGGCTCCCTCTGTGTGCCACTGGAGAGGCCTGGGGCTTCCCAGGGGTGGTGGGGCTGACAGCCTCAGTGATGAAAGTCAGTGCCGCCCTCTCTCCTGCTTGTGGTCCCTGCGCGGTCACCAGGCGCCCGTGAGCCCCTGGATGCAGCACTCCTGGACCCATAGAGGGTGCTGGGAGCGTTTGCTGAGCGAATGTAACCAAGAGGTAACGAACAGTCCAGCAGTGCGACTAGCTCTGGTGTGTGTGTCTGTAAAGCCTCCCCTAAACTGCGCTTTGATAACTCGCCGTTGACCTGTTAGAATTTCAGGAATGCTTTCTCTCTCTTTTTTCATTCATGGTTAAGCTATCCAGCTGGCAGTGGGCCCACACGCAGAGCACATACACATGTGATGGGTACACACAGCTGCATGCATCTGTTGCGTGTACACCCCACCTATGACACCAGAGAAGGCCTTTCATAGGAGAGGGTTGGAGCTCTGCAGGTCAGGTTCAAGTCCTGGGCTGGCCCTGGCTTGGCGGGCTCCCCTGTGTAGAGCGGACCCCAGCTGCGTTAGGGCACAGGGCTTGGAAGCATCCTTCACGTGGGATGTGGCCACAGGTATCGGAGAGGAGGCGCATGCTCTTTGAGACCCGCCTTTGTTCTCCGGTGCCAGCCAGCCTCATGCCTCTCCTGTCCTGGGCCCACCATGGCCCTGACCCTCTGGGCAGTTCTCAGCGTCTGGTGCTCTCAACTCAAGCTACTCAGATCCTGGGAGCCCCCCGCCTCTGCTGCTATGTCCTGGTGGGCAGGGCCAGACCCCTGCTGTGCTTGTCTGTCCCCCTGGTGGAGGGGGTCCTGAGGTCTCAGCACGGAGCGTCCTCTTCTCCCAGGTATGTAGAAGGGCTGCATTTCCTGTCTGCTGTGGCGGGGCCGGTGAAACCAGGGGAAGGAAGTGTGTTGCCTCTGGGTGCAGTTGTCTGGGCCCCCGTGAGCCCCACGGGTTCCTTCTGATGCTGCCTGGGTGCTGTGGGTAGTCCTGTGTGGCTGTGGGTCCCAGAGGGACTCCCTGGCCAACCCGTACAGGCAGAGCTGTGAGGGAGGAGCCGTTGTGAGCTCCAGGACTGTTTGTCATGCAGCAGACCCAGCCACCTTGACTGACTTGAGGGGCACTTGAGGGTCAGCAGGATGGTGAGGCAAGGGGCTTGGTTGTGTGAAATTTTTCCAGGCCAACTTAATTTCCAGATATTCTGTGATATTCGCACACTTTGCAGTGGCATGCAGATGTTTGCTGTGATGTTTCCTAAGAAAGGTACGCTCTCTGGGCAGCCCCACCCTCTTCCTCGTGATGCTGCACCAAGAACAGGGGCCCTCTGTGTGCCTGTCCACCCGGCACCCACCTGCAGGCTGGCTTTGGGGCTCGTAGCCGAGCGCAGCCCTGTCCCCACAGGTGTCACAGGCGCTAGTTGGGGCTGTTTGCTTGTCCTTCTCCTGAGGCTCAGTGGGAAAGGCAGAAAGGTGCTGCCTATCTGTATGGTCAGGTCAGGAAGGCTCGTGGCTGACAGGTGTGCATGGGCTGCACCCCATTCTCCGGGCCCTTCCAGGTGTCCCTTTGTGCGCTGGTTACCCAGTCGCTCAGCTCTGTGGCCGTAGGTTCCTCCCCCGGCTGACGAGGCCCCCCCCACCCAATCTGTCTCTGCCTGTGCTGCCTCTCGCAGCGCAGGGAGCGTGTGAATGTGCGAGGTGTCCTGAGCCCCGCCGGCATGCCCCTTTCGCAGTGAGTCTCCTGCTCATTTTATAGTTTTGTCCAGGAAAACTCCAGTAGGAACCAATTTCATATTTGTGCAAATAAAGGGCTCATCTTGCTGATCTTACCCAAACTAAGAAACTTCCTGCCCTGATTACTTAATTCTGCTAAAAAATGAAAATCTCAGAAAGTTAGGCTTTGAGAGACGCCCTTCAAGATGAAGTGACGCCCACCAGGAACTAGTAGCCCACATCCGTCCAACAGTGGAGGAGCCACGGCCCCCATGAAAGCAGATGGGGCCGGGAGGCCAGCTGGCACCTCATCACGCAGCGGCCGGGGGCTTCAGCCGGGGCAGGGAGCGGAGTACCAAGTCATCGCATCCCTCCCGGCAAGACACTGCTCCTGAAAGTGCCTGAGAGAGTTCGATGAAAAAAAACGAGAACTAACACGAAAGATCGGTAAGATGTCTGATCACAAGTTTTAAAAATCTCTATCTTTCCCACACTGCCGAAATATGCATTTGGAAAATATAAAAGCCAGTGTATTAGGCTGCAAAATGCCCATGAAGGGCATTCACTTCCTAATTTCTGGAATCTGTGAATATTACCTTATATGGCAAAGATGTGATTCCATTAAGGATTTTGAAACACGGGGGTGACCCTGAATGCCCTCATGCCCTGTAACAAGGGGCTGAGGGTTGGGCTGACACCAGGGGCGAAGGCCACTGCCCTCAGAGCGGGGAGACTCCGGTGAGCCCTGGTGGGGTTTTCAAGGCGGGGCTGTGCAGCCACACCAGGAGCTGGAAGAGGCAGGAAGGGAGGGCGGCCCTGGCCTCAGGGAGAACACACCTCTGTGGCTGTAAGCTGCCCGGGCCCTGGAAGCCCTGGTGTGTGCGCCTCCTGCCTTCTCTATCCCGACAGTGTCCTTTGGAAAGGCTGTGCACGCCGCTGGCACAGCCGGACAGAGTATGGCTTTGGCTTCTGTGGCTTTGCTTACGCATACTCACAGCATGGCATGACCAGTTTGAATGGATGGAACAGACTTTGGCCTGATGCAGGGGCCGCGTGTGCTGCGCAGCACGCTGAGCGCCCCCTGAGGGCCACTTCTCAGGGGGTCTGCCTGAGCCTCACTCCGGCAGCTCTTTGCTCCTGGGATCCCAGGTGGGTAAGGAGGGAGTGAGGTCCAGAGAGGGGGTCAGGGGTCAGCCACCCACTTCTGCAGAGGTGGGCTCTGCACCTCACCTGACCTCACCTGACCTCACCTGAGATCCTGAAACTGCACAGCGGCAGACGAGGGCAGTGCCCCGGTGCCTCAGGATGGCCGGAGCGGCCCCTGCGGCTGGCACCGTGTGCTGGGCTGTAGCCCCCTCCCTCCCTCCCTCTCTGGGCCCCAGCTCAGTGGGCGCCCACAGGCTGCAGGGGGCACTCTGCTGGTTGTGCCCGTTGGAGCTGCTGGATCCCTGGCCACAGCCCTCCGGGGATCACCCAGGTGAATGGAAAGCCTGTTCTCACAGCTGCTTCACATCATCACCAAAACCCGGACAGAACCCAGGGTCCTTAGCCAGTGAACGACCATGGGGTCCTAGGAGTGAAAAGGGGCAGCCATTCCCACAACACCCAAACCTTAGATGCCATTTTCCAAGTGAAAGAAGCCAGACCCAAGGCTGCACCGTACGATCCGCTGACAGGACCTTCAGGCAAGGCCACACGGCGTCCGGTGCACAGCCCGCAGGACTTCTGCTGGTTGGCGCTCTACCTCGGCCTGGACTCTTGTGGAACTGAAACCCAGAGATTTCAGTGAGTCCATCTCGGGGACCAGGGTCTCCTCCTGGCGCACCGCTGCCCCCTGCCCTGTGGCTCATGCACGATGACCAATTTCACAGGCCCCATGTGCTGACCCTTTGCAGCACTGCCGAGCCTCTCTCTCCTGTAAGCCTTCTGAGGAGGGGAAGCCAGCTCGTGCCCCGGGGCTGCATTCTGCCTCTCCATGTGGGCAGCTCTGCCCCGAGGTGACCCCGCCCGCCCGGGGCCGGCTTGGGAAAGAGGGTCGGCCACAGCAGTGGGATGAGCCAGTGCCGGAGTGGCTGGGAGCTAGTTCTGTGCTGATGGGCCAGCGGGAGGTCCAGAGAGGGGCGGCAGTGAAATCAGGCCTACTGAGCTCCCAGGCAGAGCCCTGCCACCCCACAGAGTCTGCAGGAGACGGTGACTGTGGACCCAGCCAAGAGGGAGGGGGTCAGGCTGACTTGTCCCTAAAAGTGGGGTCCAAGGAGGGCTGGCCTCTCGTGGGGTACCAAGTTGCAGGCCACTATCCTGGAGGTGGCTAAGTTGGTGAGTCAGGCCCCGAGGCCACTGCGCTCACCTCAAACCCGGTCTCCAGCCCTTAACTTGACAGGTCAGCTGTGCTCTGTCAGCCTCCGTGAGCCGAGTACGAAGCTGGTGCATGTGGGGACCCGGGAAATGTCACTGAGCACAGGGATCGTGTCCCTCTGTTCTGCGCGCGTGCCCTGGGCGTCTCTGTGCCCAGGCAGGGCTGTGGACAAACGCACAGTTCCTGCACGCCCAGCACATGCCGGGAGGGGAGCAGCGGGGGTTGGTGGTGGTCTCCATGGAAGCCAAATCCTCTTGGTCTCTCCAGCCCCATGATTTCTGGAGCTGATTCACTGCAATAAGGAACCATGACAACCGAGGAGCCGTGTGGCCCTACTATTTAAGAATCAGAAAGATGCTTTTTTAAATGCAGGAATCTGCAGCGACCAATTTCTGGGGAGTGGGGGCTGGGCGCTTGGACTTGAGGCCTACTCGGCCTGGCTCCTTCCTCCCGCCTCTCTTTCTTGGAATATGAGGGCCTGGACTGCATTTCTGGCCCCCGCTCAGAGTCCCTCCAGTACCTGGAGCCTCCCCTGCCAGGCCCTGGGATTGAGGTCGGTGCCCCAGGCACGCAGCCCAGGAGCCAACGGGCAGGGGATTCCTGGCACACCACCTCCCCTGCCCTGAGGGTTGGCTTCTAGAGTCTCCTGCAGAAACACTCATCTCACCACACTGTAAACACAACGTCCTTAGAATTAGAGATCAATGGCAGATGCATGTAGGTTAGGCCTCGGAGGCAGAGGCAGAGGGCTGGAAGCCAGCCAGAGCCAGAAACCTCTGCTGCCTCGGCAGGATGCCAGGGTGCCTCTGGCACGAGGGGGTCCGGGCTGAGGACAGGCCGGCTGCTCCAGCACCTCCCCGGGGAGACCTCCAGGCAAGCCCCTGTATGCTGCCATGTGCCCGGTGACCTTGGAGCCCAGGGGACAGGGACTGGCTCTGGTGCTCCCTTTTGGTCACCATAGTTACCAGCTTTTAGAAAACTACCTCCTACAGAATTTTTAAAATTGAGATAATTCACATATCCTGAAATTCACCCTTTAAGGCGCAGTCCAGCACCATGTAGTACATTCGCACCGTTAAACAGTCACCTCCATCCAGTTCTGGGGCTTTCCTGTCACCCCCCACGGGAATCCCGCAGCCACTGGCAGTCCGTCTCCGTCCTCCTCCTCCCGCAGCCACGGCAACCGCGAATCTGCCCTCCGTCCCTGAGGATTCCCTGTTCTGGGCATCTAGTGTGAATGTGTCACACACGTGGTGTGTGATCCTCTGTGTGTGGCTTCCCTCAGCGAGCACAAAGCCGAGGCACCTCATGTCCAGCAGGTGCAGCCCCTTCCTTCTCTTGGCCGTGTAATATTCCACTGTGTGCAGAGACCACATTTGTCTCTGCATTCACCAGTTAATGGATTTGGGTTGTGTTCAGTTTTTGGCCATTTCTTCCAATATTCCCTCTCTCCTCAATTTCTGGGACTCTGTTATGTGTGTTGTGTTCTTGATGCTGGGACTAACATTTGCTCATAGCAGGCCTGGATGCAGGTTTTCATTCTCTTGGGGAGACACCGGTAGCCCAGTAGCTGGGCCAGAGGGCGACTTGGTGTTTCACTGAAGCTGCAAATGGGAAAGAAAACACCTGGACACTGCCGTCTGCATTCCCCTTTCCCAGTGCCCTGTGTCTCTCCATGTCCATTTGCGTGATATCTCGTCATCCATTTCCAGCCTAAGGGCCTTCATTTAGTATTTCTTGTAGGGCAGGTTTGCTAGTGATGTATTTTGTTAATTTTTGTTCAGTTTGTTAAAATTTAAACATGCTTATATATTTATACATTTTTATGTATTTACTTGTATTTCAATTGCTTTATTTATTTATTTATTTTGTTTTCATTTCCCTTGCATTTTTTAAAGAAGATTTACTGTTTATAGAACCCTTGGCAGACAGTCTTTACCTTTCAGTGTGGTGAACATGGCCTCTATAACTCCTGGTGAGAAGTCAGCTTTCGGTCTCGTTCAGGCCTCCCTGTTTGTCGCCATGTGACAAATCACCTCTCTTTGCTCCTTGTAAAATAGCTCTTTGCCTGACTTTTCACAGTTTGTTGACTTGTCCGGCTTGCATCTCTTGGAGTTTATCCTACTTGGAGTTTGTTGAGCTTCTACAATGTGAAAATTAATGTTTTTCATTAAATCTGGGATGTTTTTGGCCATTTTTTCCAATATTCTCTCCTCAATTTCTGGGACTCCATTATGTGTCTTTTGTTCTTAATGGTGTTCCGACAGGTCTCTGAGGCTCTGCTCACTTTTCTTCATTCTTTTTGTGTTCTGTTCTCAGACTGGCCAGGCTGACCTGTTTTCAAGTTCACTGGTTCTTTCTTCTGTCTGCTCGGATATGCTGGTGAGGCCCCAGTGGATGTTTCATTTCAGTTACTATACTTTTCAACTCCAGAATTTCTGTTTGGTTATTTTTCTGTCTCCTTGTGGATATTCCCTACTTGGTGATACATTGTTCTCATACTTTCTTGGAGTTCTGTGTACACAGTCTCCTTCAGCTCTCTGGACATTTTTGAAGTAGGACAGTACGTTCACTCCCAGGGCTGCCCAGGACTGTCTCTGTGGATGACTTTTTCCTGAGTGTGGGACACACTTTCTTGTTTCTTGGCATGTCTCCATTTTTTTTAACTGGACTCTAAAAATACTATAATGTGACAACACTGGAAATCAAATTATCTCCTCTCCCCAAGGTTTGTTGTCCTTGCTGTTTGTCATGGTGGTGGTGTTTGCTTAGTTATTTTCTGAATTCTATAAAGTCTATATTCTTTGTCATGTGTAGCCATTTAAGTATCTCCTCAGCTAGCTTAGTGGTCATCTAATGAATGGGCAGAGATTTCCCTTGATTCTGGGAACCAATAAGGCTTCCAGTGCTTGCTGAGGGCCTCTGTGTGTGTTGGGGGCACCTTCACCACTCAGCAAGGCAGTTGACAACTTTTCCATGGCCTTCACTTCCTGCTTGAAGATTGGCTGCAGCTGAGAGTGTGGGGTCTGCTCAGCCCTGCACACGTGCATGGCCTTCTAGATTCCTAGGAATATGTAGGAGCTTTTCAGATGCCCCTGTGAAAGGCTCATTTCCCAGATTTTCCTTTTACACTTGTTTGTTAATCTTTTCTTATCCCAACTGTTATCCACAGCCTTGGGCAGCTGCAGTATTAAACAATTGCCTCTGATTTTTAGAAAAACAAATGCTTTTGGGGTAATGGCTGTTCCTACTGGGTGAGCTCCAAGTCAAGCCCGACAGAGACAGCCCTGCAGCGGGTGTCTTCCAGGGCCACCAATGCAGGTCAGCTGATGACCCTTCTCTAGCAATGGTGCTTTGTGGGAACTCCAGCTCCATTCTGTGCCATCCAATGGCTGCCAGCTTGGTTTTCAAGGCTTCTGTGGAAAAGGGATGGGCAGAATGGAGGAGGATGCATTAAAATGCCCCAAAGCTCAGTTTTTACCAAGATTCAGCTGTTTTTCTTAGACAGACATTCCTCATTGCAAGTCTTTGGTTAATTTCCAGAGGTCTGAAAAAGTTGATTCTGACCTTTTTTTGCCAGTGTTCTCATGCTTTTATGGATAAGAGGTTTGTCAGATGTCCTTATTCTGCCATCTTACTTATGTCATTTATTCAGAATGTTAAAAACAGCCTAGAGAGGTAAAGTTGACATACGATGACTACACACATTCAAAATATACCATTTGGCAAGTTTTGACCCATGTACATGCCTATGAAATCATCGCCACAATCAGAACAGTGAACATAACCTTTGCCCCAGTCTCCTCCCTCCCCTCTGTGAAGCCCCCTGCTGCCCTCTCCACTGTCCCCATTTCCAACCAACCACTGACCTGCGTCCTGTCACTGTAGATTAGTTTGTGTTTTATGTGAGTGGAACGATTCTGTCACTCAGCATCACTATTTTGAGATTCATCTGTGTTGCCGTGTTTATTCCTGTTTATTGCTGAGCAGAACTCCATTGTAGAGATATACTGAGGTTTTGTTTATCCATTCCCCTGTTGATGGACATCTGGATTGCTTCTTGCTTTTGACTATTACTGGTAACACTGCTACTGGCATTTATGTATATGCCTTTATGTGGATGTGTGCCTTAATTTCTCTTGTGGAGTAAAATGGTGAATCGTGTGGATGATATCTGTTTACTTTTTAGGAATCTGCCCAACTGTTTTCAAAAATGGTTGTACCATTTACATTCTGTTCAAATCTTTTGTCCAGTTTTTAAAGGGATTATTAGTCTTCTTATTGAATTCTGAGAGATCTTTATATATTCTGGATATAAGTCTTATCAGACATATAGTTTGCAAGTATTTTCTCCTAATTTGTGGCTGGTCTTCCCATTCTCTTAATAGTGTCTTTTGAAGAGTAGAAATTTAAAATTTTGAGGAAATCAAAGTTTATCAATTTGTTCTTTTATGGATCATGCTTTTGGTGTTGAATCTAAGAAATCTTCACCTAACCCAGAGTCACAAAGATTTTCTCCTGTTTTCTTCTAGAAGTTTTATAGTTTGAGGTTTTACATGTAGAACTATGATCCATTTTGAGTAAATTTTTGTATGTGGTACAGTGTATAGATAAAAGTTCATTTTCCTCCCATATGGCTAGACAATTGTTCCTACACCATATGATAAAAAGACTCGTTTCTTCACTGAACTGCTTTTACATTTTTGTCAAAAATCAGTTGTACATATGTGTGTGGTTCTATTTCTGGACTTCATACGGACATCCTATCTTGGTTACTATCTTTATTAAGTCTTGAAGTCATGTGGTATAAGCCCTCCAGTTTTGTTTTTCTCTTTCAAAGTTGTCTGGCTGCTACAGGTCCTTTGCATTTCCATATGGATTTTAGAATAAGTTTGCCAAACTCTGCCAAAAAAGGAAAGAAAAGAGCCTCTGGGGCTTGTTGAATCAACACATCAATCTGGAGAGAATTGACGTCTTAAGAGCGTTGAGTCTTCCGACCCACGGCAACAGATCGCTTTCCATTTCTCTAGACTCCTGATTTTCCTCAACGATGTTTTGTTGTTTTTTGTGTGTAGATCTCTTTTCAGATGTACCCTTAAATGCTTCAATTTTTTAGTTCCTTCATAGGTCACTCCTTAGCCCTGGCAGCTTGTTCGTAGGCCCCACGAGGCTTTCTGCAGATGTGAACTTGCCATGGCAAATAGACATGGTTTGCCTCTGCTTTCCAAATGTGGCCTTTCATTTTCTCCTTTCTTTCCTAACTGCCCTGGTTGGAACGTTGAGTGGAAGTGATGAGGGTGGACGTCCTGACCCCGGGGGGGAGCGTCCCGTCTCGCCGTCAGGGTGGTGTGAGCGGTGGGTCTGTGCATGCCCTCCGTTGAGAAGCACCTTGGCTTTTAGGCTGCTGAGAGTTTTTATCAGAAAGGATGCTAGATTTGGTCAACTGCTTTTCTGTGACTGTGGTTTTCCTTTTAGTCTGTGTTAATCTGGTGAGTTACACTGATTGAATTTTGAATGTCAAATCAGCCCTGAATTTCTGGGCTATCCCCCATGTGGCTATGAGATACTACATTTTGGATTCTATTTATCAAACTTTTGTTTAGAATTTTTCATCTATGTCTGTGAGAGGTATTTGTGTTTTTTTCTTATTTGTCTGATTTTTGTGTCAGGATTTTGCTGGCCTCATAGAAGGACTTGGGAATTATTTCTTTTCAGTTTTGTGAAAGAGTTTATGTGGGATTGCTTCTTGCCAGGATTCCCCAGTGAAGCCATCGGCCCAGAGTTCCCTTCACGCAGACTTGGAACTACAGAGGCACACTGCTGATCAGTCCTCTGCCGCATGCTCGGTCGGCCCCGCATCCCCCGGGCTCTCCTTTCTCTACTCTGTCCCGCCATCTGCAGCTGCCTCCGTCTGCTCGGGTTCTCGGCATCCTCAGCTCCAAATGCCCACCTGGTGCCCCTCCCTGTACGCTGGCCTGGAAACTCTCCAGGCACCAGACGGGCGCTCACGGGGCCACTCGCCGTGTGTTCCATCTCTGGGGCGCCGCTGCTCATTTCGCCAGATTCCAGCGCCTCAGAAACCCTGCCTTCTATGTTTTGTGTGTCTCTTGGTGGTCTCAGGCAGGAAGGTCAGCCTAGTCCCTGTCGCTCCGTGTTGGCTGGAAGTGGAAGTTGACCATCTTTGTTTTCCTCAAAAGTACCACATGTTCATTTTGGAAATCCAGAAGATGCAGAGAGTCAGAGCACAAAATTAGGAATCACAGACAATCTCCTTGGGTGCTGATGTGGTCGGTGGTCCCAGTAGGATGATCTCTCTTCCTGCCGCGACACCACCCAGAGGGGCTCCCTGCCCAGCCTCAGCGCCGCCGGCCCAGCACGGACTCAGAAGCAGGCGTGTGTGGGGCTGCAGGGCCAGGGGCCGCCTACTGCCCCCCAGCAGCTGTCAGTGGGCCTCGATCCTGCCCAGGCCCTGGTGCTAGGGCATCCGGGAAAGCAGCCGTCCCCGCTCGGTCCCAGGAGTGTGGGACAGCCTACCAGGAGGGCTGGGATGGTGCCACCTGCCAACCCACCGAACCCTGGATGGGTAGAGATTCTCAATGAATCTCAGATCGGTGGGTGATGGGCCCTTCCAGTATGTATAGCTGGGTCTCTGTGCACAGCATTTCCTCAGAACGGATTCCTAAAAATGGACTTTCTGGGTCAAAGTGTGTTTACTGCAGGCTCTAACATTTGGCCAAACCTCCCTCCAGGAAAGTGGTCACATTTACCGAGTATTTAAAACAACAATGAGGCAGTACGCAGCAGCCAGAGGCTGCTCAGGGTTCCCGGTGTCTGTGGCCTCCTTGGGCCTCTCCGGCACTCTGGGGACAGCATCTGGCTTCCTGCCTGCCGGCTCCCTGGGGACTATGGGGACTGTTTCCTGTCACGGTGCTCCAGTCCTCCAGGAAACCAGTCCTGCCCCGGCCCCCAGCAGCCCCTGGCCACCCCCTCTGTCCACAGCTGTTGGGCAGGACCTCAGTGGAGGGGTCGGGGTGCTGGGTCAGGGTTCTGGCCTGGGACTCAGGAGGCGGACCTGTCACTGGCTCCCCCAGGAGGGACACTGTCCCCAGCCCGGCCCTGACCCAGGCACTGACAAGCACCCACGCCCTTAGCCTGGAGTCCAGAGCTCACAGCACCTCCCCTCCCCCACCCTGGGTTCTGGTGTGGATGGGCTGGGCTGAGGCTACGAGGCCCTGACTCGGTGGGACAGAGTCCCCCTGTGTGCACCACAGGGACGGGGAGAGGCGGGGGTCCCGGGCCCAAGGGGACCCGTGTCTGTGCGGCTGTGGGAGCTTCTGCAGGCACCTGGGCTATGGAAGCTCTGTGGTGATGCCAAGCAAGTCCCAGCTTGCTGGCTGCGGGGGAAAATCCTAACAGCAGCGGTGATGGCAGAAGACCTCTTGTGTCATCTCAGGCGGTGCCCAGGCACACCAGGGCCTGGAGGGCTGGCTTCCTGAGTGCCCTTACAGGGAGCTTGTTCCTGGGCTTCCCTGGGGATGCAGGAGGGGGGGCGTGCTCTGGGGCCCCTGAAGCCAGGCCCCCAAGGCTCTGCATAACCCCCGAGGACAGGTGCCCTGCTCACTGGGCCTAGGACAGCACACCCCAGCCCCCAGGCCCAGACCACTTCACGGGGGCAGCTTGGGTCCAGGGCAGGGTGCCCCTCCCTCAGGTGGAGGTGGACCCCTGGGCTCCCCAGCCCCCTGCTGGTCACGAAGCACCGTGAGTCCTCTGGTGGAGCGCACGGGCCCAGTGGCCGAGGCAGAGCAGGGCCACACTGCAAACGCAGGGTGCCAGCTGTCTCCCGGGGCCCCCGGCTTCTCAGACCGCCCCTCGTGCAGCCAGCCAGCACCACAGTCCATCCTAACAGGGAGGCCGGGACCTGAGGAGTGGCAGGTGCAGGTGTGCAGGTGCTTCTGGGAGCGCCCAGAAGGCGGGCACAGGGCTGAGTGAGGAGGCGGAGGGGGAGGTGGCAGGCCATGCTGAGGTTTGTTGCGCTGAGGGCTGCAGAGGCCCTGGAATGTTCTAGCGGGGAGGCCACGTGGCTCAGTGTACCCAGTGTTCCTGGCTCCCCCACACAGGCCGGGCTGCAGGGCCCATGCCCACCCGCAGCCTGGCCCAGGCCCTGGCCAGACCACCCTGAGTCACGTAGGCCTTTTGAGGTTTGAAAGGCCTGGCGGGCAGCCCGTGAATGTGCATTTGCCTGTCTTGACCCTTCAGGATTTTTCCTCTCGTAAAAGCGACTGGCTGGTCTAAGGAGGTCAGTGCAGGAGCTTCCCCTGGCTTCAGGGATCGGCTCTGATCCGACCAGCATGAAGTCCCGTTTCCTGCCAGTGGCCCCCACGATAGGGGTGCTTGGGCAGAGGGGTGATGGTGCATCCTGCCTCTCCCACCTGGGCAGCCCTGATGGCCACCTGAACGCCCCATCCTTCCTGTCCTGTGGGCTGCCCCGGCCAGCAGCTGGGGGGAGCGGTCCTCTGTTACTTGCTCTCCTGAGCATCACAAGGGTGGCAGGTGGGTCGTGGAACCAGGGTGGTGCTGAGAGGCAGGAAGGAAAGCAAAGCAGGGGCAGGGCTGACGGATCAGGGCCCCCAGCCATGTCACCCCACAACACCCCAACCTACAGAGCCCTGAGCACCCCTCAGTGTCCTGTCGGGGGGGCCCAGCCCAGGCTGCCCCTGACATCAATTGGAAGATGCCTTGTGATCCAGTCCCACATACAAGCCGCTGCGAGGCCTGGGAGGTGAGCCTGGCTGCAGTCGTCTGGGGACGCGGCCAAGCACACAGGCATGACCCTCTGGGAAGCTCCAGATGGCCAGGACGGTGCCAGAGTCCTGGCAGCCGGGTGGCATGGCGGCTGTGGAGTTCTGTATCTGGATCAGGTGCTGGTTAAATGGACGTGTCAGTTTGTGAAGACGAGTTGGGTGTCTGCGGCATTTCTGTGGAGCTGGACCAGGAGCTGCAGCCTGGGAGCCCCTGGGGGGGGATCCCAGTGTCCCCTGCGAGGGGCCCTGCAGCACAGCGCTCAGGGAAAAAGCTCCTGTTTGCAGTGCTGGCGGGAAGCATGGACGCGGCTGCCTCTGGGGTGCCAGCAGTCCCCGGGTGCTGCCCTCCGCGAGGCCAGGAGCCCGGTGACCTGGCCACCGCCTGCAGACCGCCCTGGCCGGGGCTGGGGACAGGCCGGTAGTCCGGAGGGAAGTGGAACAAGAGCGTTCTTTGTCAGATTATTTCTGTTCATTTGCCAGATGGATGTTTGACTGGAGGAATTCAAACCTTCAATGTCAGCAGTGGGCCTGCTTTCAAGTGAATTATTCATTAGGATGCGGACGGCACGTCACCTGAGATCAGTATGAAGCTTCTGAGTTTTTACTGTTCTGAAAGGATCGCTAAATGCTGGCAGGTGGGAGCAGCATGGAACTGAAGGGATCTTGGGGAGGGGCTTTGAGTGGGAGACCGTGGCCAGATAGGTTTTGGGGTGACCGCACCCCTTGAATTACTGGCCCTGAGTTCAGGCAGTGCGTGCAGGTGGGCACGTTTCTGGTGACAGACTGACCAGCCGTTCACGGCTGGGGGCTGACACGTCTCAGCAGCTGATGGGCCCTGGGGGTGCACCCTGGGGACCCTGCCTGCTGGCTCAGGTGGGGCAGACGCACCTAGCCAGCTGGGTCAGGGAGGACCTGTGGGAGGCAGTGGGCTCACCCCTGGTGGAGAGGGGCCTCTGTGAAGACCCTGGGCTGGGCAGGTGGCCCCACCTCTAGTGGCTGGAGGCCACGCTGCAGCCACAGGCCGCTGGGTGAGAGCATGCCCGGGTCTCCTCTCCGGGGGCACCCCGTTCCCACGGCTCCTGTCAGAGCTGCGGGGCTGGGCCAACTTCAGATGTGTCATGAATAGCATTACTCTCCCATTTATTACAAAATCGATGTGTTCCTTTTAGAAACTTGATAAAGTGCAGATGGCAACAGGCAGGCAGTGAGCCCTGGAACTCCAGCCACTCAGAGAAAGTTGTTGTTAAGTGTTCACCTCATTGTGTGCCATTTCAGAGATGTGTGGGACCACACTGTGTCTGTCATTTGTGCCTGCCTTCCCACCCCAATATGACTGGCTGTCCACCTCTCATGTGCCTCACCACTTCATTCAGGTGCTCGCGTTCTGCTGGGCGTGTGCACCCGGTCTGTTTGACCAGCCCCGTGGTCAGGCATTTGGTTATTTCTGGATTTCCACTCTGAATGAGAATTGGCAAATGCATATGGCTGCCTGGACATTGATCCACTCACCATCTAAGTGCCCCCCCACCCCGCCCATTCCCAGGTAACGTGGTTTGGACGGGCTGATGCCACTCTGGGCTCTAGGCTTGCCAGACAGAGCCTGGGTCCCGGACAGTCATGTGGCCTGAGCTGAGACATCAGAACCTGCCAGGGAAGAGGTGCCCGCGGTTCCTGGAGCTTGCTGGCTTCAGGGGTCACCATGCGAGACAGCCACCAAAACAGAAACAGCCTAGGTGAGAGAGGTCATGGCTGGGCCACTCACCTGCACTCCCGGCACGGCTGCCCCACATCGGAGCCTGGCCCCGTCCCTGTCACACAAGCTTGTTCGCCTGTCTGGGCCAGCAGGAGACACACCCAGAGAACGGACCGGGTTTGCAATTGGAAGCGTCTGGGCAGATGCAGAAAGGGCACCAGGTGTGGAGCGCTGCTCATGGCAGCGCCAGAGGGTGGCCAGGGGATGTGTGTGGCCAGCAAGCAGTGGGAGAGCGCCTTCCGCTGCGTCGCCAGCCCCGGACTTGGCCCAGGGACTTAGCAAGGCCTGGATGCCGTCCTGGCTGCTTCCTGAGCAGTTCTGTGTTGGTCCAGTTCAGCTCCTGAGGTTGCAGTCGGGGAAGGAAATACACCTTCTCAGAGGGTAGCAGGGGTCCTCCATGCGGGAGTGTCTGGCTCTGTGCTCTCCACATGGGAAAGCAGTTATTCTTTCCCAAACTAGGGCCCCAGGAAGCCCGAGCCCAGGTGACACGGGGAGCAAGCTCGGCCCCGCCCCGTCCCCACCCCTGAGGCCCTCACTTCTTGCTGTGCCCAGTGGCCCTCCAGCGGGAGGAGCAGGCAGTAGGCCTCTCCTCCCGGCCTGCGGCCCCTCGCCTGGGCCATGGCAGGGTTCAGGGCCTGTCCTGAGGGTGAAGCCCCAGGCCCCACTCTCTCCTTTTGGTTAATGCTCCCCCACCCTCCCCACACAACTGGGTGGAGGTGGTCGACCACGAACCAGAGTTCTGCAGATGGATGTGAGTTCCCAGCTGCCCTGGGCAGCTAAAATTCTGCTTGCCCCCAACTCCCCTGAGCCCATGTTGCCTGTTGCCACTGGAGGTCATGTGACACAAATGCTGGCGGGGCCCAGATGGACTGGACACCCCTCTCTGAGCATGAAGCTGGGCAGGCCCGGGCTATGGCCGAGACCCTGAGGCCTTGTCCTCACTCCCTCCCTGGCAATGCCTGGCTGTCCAGTTCCCATGGCCCAGCTATTCATGCTGGGCCCGACGTGCTCCATCCTGGTTGTCAGTGGGGATGCAGGTCACCAGGACCTGCACCTGCAGCTGGAGCCTGACCTGGCCTGGTGGCCACCATGCACAGAAGGGGAGGGGCTCTTCCTCTGCACAACATGGGGGCACCCCCTCTGTAGTCAGCACGTATGACCTCAACCCTCCAGAATGCTCCCTACAACCCAGGAGTGTGTCCGGGAGAAAGACGTGTGGGTCAGGGCACATGGGTCTGACCAAGGAAGGTGGGCAGGGAAGCCCTTGGAAGCTGGGTGGAGGGTGAGGACCCTGGGATCGTTGCCTCAGAGCCTAGGCAAGGCACGGGGGGGCGCAGCCCAGGAGCGGGTGGCTCTCCACAGTGGGGAAGCAGTGAAGGACCCCACTAGGCATGCCGAGCTCAGCTGGGGAAGGCTCTCTGCCCAGCCCTTGGCCAAGCAGGAGCGAGCCCGTCAGAAGGGGCAGGCAGGGCTGAGGGCCCGCAGACTGCTGCTGAGGGCAGGGCTGCAGTGGTTCCAGGCGGGGGCCGTGGGTCCTGGGCTTGCGCACACACTAGGTGCAAGTGTGGCTTAGACGAAATAAGCATGTAAGGAAGGGAGAAGCAAGGAGGCCGCCACCCTTCAGGCCTGCTAGGACCGGCCTGAGGGTCCCCTGGGCCCACATGAGTCTCTGGGGGCCCTGTGCACAGTATCAGTGGCATGTTACAGTGGTAGCAGAGGGACCAGGAGTGAGGTCAGGGTCAGGTCTTCCCTGTAAGCTGGTCTCGACATAGCAGGTTTGCGCCCCGTCTAGTCCTGAGCCAGGGCCCTGTGTGGTGCTGAAGCCAGCGCCAGGTGGCGGACGGGTGTGTGGGCCTTGCCTGCCACACCGCTTCCCTGAGCTTGCTGGGCCTGCACTGGCTGCAAACCTTCCCGGCCCTCTGCCCACCATCCCAGACATCCTGGCACCCAGGTGGGCGGCAGCCTGTCTCCGGCTCCCACATGCCCAGCTCCTCGCTGCAGGGGCTCTGCCATTGGTCACAGCCATGTTTCTGTGACCAGCCTGCCAGGGGCTCCAGTCCCATACTGCACCCAGGCTGCCGCCCTCTGGCCATTGGGGTTGACCTGAGGGGCCCAGTGCGTGGGGACCAACGGGACGGGCTCTGCAGGGGGAGCGGCTCTCCAAGAAGCCCAGGCGCCTGGGTGGGCAGAGCGAGCCAGCGGGATGGCTCCTGCAGCCTGCCCGGTACCAAGGCTCCGGCCACTGGTCATGCCTTGCAGTCAGCACGGCCCGCGAATCCCCCTTTCCTTAATGCAGACACTGGGCTTCCCGGTGGAGGCCGTGAGCAGTGGCCTCACGTGCCCCATGGTGCGTACAGGAGGAGGAGTCCGAGGCCCGACACCAAGGACGGTGCTGGGACACAGGCATTCCGACCTGCTCTGGAGAGGAAGCCTTAGTAAAAGGGAGCTAAGGTCGCCCCCACATGCAGGGCGGCCACTCCCCGGGCTGGTCTGTGCCTGCTGCAGTAGGCCAGCCTGAGGGACGTGTGCACCAGGCCCTCTGTCATCTCAGCTCCTAACAGCCCACTTCCAATCTCAGGCTGTGTGGCCAGCAGTGACCGTCGGGACCCACCTGGTCCACAGACAGGTAGCCTGTGAGAGGACCGAGAGTGATCTTGGGCTGAGAGAGGGGTCCCAGGCCAGAGGGGAATCCCCAAGCAGGGGTCAGCTCAGGCAGCTCCGTGTACAGGCCTGACAGCCCTGGAGGCCACAGTCAGACAGTCTCCCCGGACCGGCATCGAGGTGTGGGCATGCCCGGCTCCTTCTGGAGGCTGCAGGGAGGAGGCATTCCCCTGTCTTTCCCAGCGTGCAGAGGCTTCAGTGTTCCTGGCTCAGGCCGCCCCCTCCATCTGAAGTCCAGCCATGTGGGTGTGACCCCCTCAGCTCATGTCACTCTGTGCTGGCCTGCCCCCGTCCCACACTCAGGGACCCTGGCTGCTGCATCGGGCAGAACCTCCCGTCTGAGGCCAGCAGTGGAAAGCTTCATTCTCCGTCACCCCGTGACCTAACAGGCTCGCAGGGCCCCGGGTAGGGCGCAGCTGCCTCTGGGGTGCTCTTCTGCCGGCACTGGCCTCAGGACCTGGTGGAGGCTGCTGGCCTCTGGGAGAGGACACCATTTTCCTGTGGGTCCAAGGTGGTGGGCAAGTGGAGGGCCATTAGCAAGAGCCCAGAGGGCTGTACCTGCTGCCCAGAGGTGTCCTCACCCACCCGTGAGAGCTCCCAGGTGCCTGTCAGTGACACATGCGACTCCTAGTGTCAGGAAGGTGGTGTGGCTCCTGAGATGTAGTTCACGGTGTCCAGGGGGCCATGTGGACCTGGAGGCCATGTGGTACAGTGGGCCGGGGTGGCCTGGATCCAGCATTTCTAACCAGCTCTGGGCAGTGCTGGCCACCCTCCGCGAAACCTCGCTGTGAGTACCAAAGGGATGCAGGGAGGCGGAGGGAGCAAGGCGCACCCAGAGTCCAGAAAGGTCGGCAGGTTAGAGCCAGGAGAGCCTCCACGTGGTGTGAAGAGCTCACAGGACCCTCGCCTCCAGCCCAGCCGAGCTAGGTGGGAGCAAGTGGCCCAGCCTGGAGAGCCTGCACATCCAACTCAGCAGCTCAGGCGGGACGAGGACGTCCTGGGTGGCACCCTCGGCAGTAGCCTGGCCAACAGCCTGACTGGGTAATCAGTCCCTGCTCACCTTCAGAACCAAACCTGGAGCCTCCCCACTGCCACCATCCATGGCCCAGCCGCTCCTTCCTGCCAAGCACCCACCCCATCCTCGATACAGCAGCGGAGGTGCCCCATCCCAGGGCACCCGCCTTGCAGGAGAGCCTGGCCCACAGGCGCTGCCGCCCCTCTGACCGGGCACCCCCTCCGCCCCGGGCCACCTCCCTGGTGGGTGTATGAGAAATGCACTCACTGGTCTGAACTCAGTAAGTGGACACGGAGACAGAGAACAGAGGAGCGAGGCTTTAACGGCGGCCGCGCAGGACCGGCTCCTGGTGAGCAGGGCGGGGTTACAATGAGCAGTTTATTCCTTAGCGCGCAAGTCCTCCCCGGGCTCCTCGCTGGCTGAGGACCGCAGGGTTCACAGTCTTTCCCGGGCATCGCCTAAGCAAGTTATATCCATATTAGGCTTTCTTTACATTTGTCTTAATTTTATCAGCTAGTTCAAAACTTCGGCCTTTTTCTGGTGCCGTACAGCCTGCTCCTTCTCAGTCTCTCCACTCCCGGCCGGAGCGACTCCCTGTACATGTTCTGACATGTGGGCTTCTTGTCTGTATGCTTTTGTTTAAACGTTAATTCCTCTGAGAATAAATCACATTTAGTTTTATACCGTTTCTAACAGGTTTCCTGCAGGGCACTGGCCTTCCTTCAGCTGTCTGCTTAAACGGGACCCCCTGCTCTTCCCAGGCCCCACGTGTAGCACAGAGCCACCTGCCCGGTGTCACCTGTCGCTCTCAGGGGCTTCATCTTTCTCTGCCTACTTTCCTCCAGTGACATGTCCACACACGTATTTCCTGTCTCGTCTTACACAGGCGCGGGCTCTGTCGATTTGGTTCTCTGCTGCAGTCCTGGCACTGGGACGGTCCCTGATAAACACCTGATAGAGGGTGAATGCTGGGCCGTGTGTGCACGGCAGACGTTCCTGGAGCCAAGAGCACCAGCTGAGATCCACACGCTCATCAAGACAGTTGACAAGGATGCCATGCTGATGGCGGCATCCACCCCATCCCTACCCCCACCCGCACCCACGACTCTCAGGGACAAGTGTGTGAACAGGGATGGTGGGGTTTGCAGGCACACGGGGACCACTGAGCACATGTCCCAGGAGGACAGGCCCGTAAGCATAGTGACACTGTGGCTCCTGTGGTTAAAGGGAAGGCAGCGTGAGAGGTGACCTGAGAGCCAGTGTCTGCCAGGAGGCTGTGGTGCCCAGGGCCCCAGGTCCTCAGTAGGCCAGCCTGTGTGCCAGGTACATGGCTCTCCGGCTGCTGGAGGACACGGGCCCGGCCCGCTCCACCACCCCACCCTGTGCAGTGGGGGCTCCTCCCCTGCTGGGCCTGCTCTCCACAGGGAGGAGTGCAAGGGGCCCAGGGCTGGGCAGCAGGACAGGCTCTGGGTGGCCTGGGGAGGGCACACGCGTCCTCGGGTGGCACCTGTGTTGTGGGCGCACGGAGAAGAGGACGCATCCTGCACAAATGCAAAGCCGCCGTGATCAAGAGTGTGGCGCTGGCATCAGGCCTGTGGATCCGTGGCAGGGAGCAGAGCCCAGAAGCGAACCTCCAGGAAGTCACCAGGACCCTCACTGGGGAGGACGTTCCGTGGGCCAAAGAGCAGAGCTGGACCCCAACCTCACACCACACACACAAGTCAACTCAGGGTGGATCAGGGACTCCACCTAAGACCGAAAACACTAAACTGCAGGAAAATACAGGACAGACTTCACGCAGTGGGCTCGGCTCGATGGGTCACAAAGGCCTGGGCACTAAAGGAAAGTCCAGACAGACAGGGCCGCATGGCTGTGCGGGCACCCTGGACACCGGCCCGGGGAGGCCGGCCCCCACCTGTGCACAGCAGGGCCCGGAGCCGCCTGGCCCCTTGGTCTGCGTGCTGGTCCTCAGCACTAGGCCGGGCCCCGGGGGAAGCTGCGCACGACAAAGCCCCATTCATCCAGACACATGGACAGAGGGCAAGCCCTGATTCCCTCGGCTGGGGGTGCCCCCCGTGGGCTGGCAGCTTGTGACCCAAGCTCTCGGCAAGAAGGGGAGGCGGCACCGAGCACCGGGGCAGAGCCCTCCTCCCTGTCCCTGCCTGTCTGACCCCCTGAGATAGACGACCAGAGTCCGTGCGGAGGGGACACTGCCCTGTGTGCCCTGGCCCCTGGGTCAGCCCCTCGGCGCAGAGGCTCCTAGTGTGATCCAGTGGGTAGGGGAGGGACACACTCAGCAGACCCCCTGGAGGTCCCTATTCTGCATCTTGGAACACGTCCCCCACTGCTGTCCTGCTCCTGGAGATGCGCCCTGGGGGTTCCCAGCTCGCAGCGACCTTGTCCCTGGAAAGAGCAGATGGAGGTGGCATGCAGCTCACACAAAAGCCATGACGAGAGGCCGCAAGGATCTAACTCAGGAATATTAACTCGCAAAAATCATGTGAAAGTCAAATTTCCAAGTCCATAAAGTCCTGGTGCTCAGCCCGCTCATTCACCTGTGTATGGCCTGTGGTTTTTTCCCTGCAAATGTGCAGTTGAGAAGCTTCGAGAGACCTCATGGCCCACTGAGCCAAAATACTGACTTTCTGCCCCTTATGGCAGCGTCCCCACACCTGGAGGTAACGGAGCTTTGCCTCGGGGTGAGCGTGCCCACCTGTCTGTGGAGTCGTTCCGGGACTGTGCTGGGCCTTGTCCCTAAGGGCTGGGACCACGTGGGCAGCCTCCAAGGAGGCAGAGCTGGGCCTTGGCCTCCCCTGAGCCTGAGGCCACCACGTCCTGTGTCCACGCAGAGTCCAGCAGAGGAAGGACAGCCTGTGAAGGGAGTGAGTTGAGGCATAAATGCCTGATGTTATTATTTGCAAAAGGGACTCCTCTTCTATTTCACTGCTCCTCATCTAGATTTGCCTCATTTTCTGATAGGGATACAAAGTCAAAATAGGGCCCTTTGTGGAGTCCAGCTTGCTGTGGCCTTCCAGATCCTGTGTGTTCCTGCCCAGCTTCTGACCAAAATACCAGTGAGAGCAAAGCACCAAGTTCCAGGTGGATAAAAGATTTACACTCAAAACCTAAAAATAGTTAAAGTACGAGGAATAAATGAGCACAACGTTTATATTCTCACTCTAAGGATGGCAGAGAGAGCAGGCCGGGGGGGCTGGCCTGAGCAGGGGTTCCTGCCCTACCTGCTGGCTGCGGCTCCCCTGCACCCCGTTTCTGACAAATCCTAAGGAATGAAGCCCCTGCTCCCACCCCACCCTCAGCCTGAGGAGCTGGCAGGCAGACCCAGCCTTCTCAGTCCTGGGAGGGGGTGTCCTATCCCAGTGGGACAGTGGCAAGTGGTTTAGAAGGCCCCTTCCTGGCTGCCGCCTCTGTCCATCTCCCTTCTCTGCCCCCTTGGTGGGTCCTGGGACCACCACCCAAAGAAACCACTTCCCAGCAAATCCTTGACTCCAGATCTGGTTCTAAGGGAATCAAACCAAGACGAGCCCCCAATTAAAAGTTGGGAAAATATCCACAGAAAGAGAGACACAATTAGCCACAGCTATATGAGCATGTTGGGGAATCTGAGAATGACAGAACCTAAGGGGAAGCCCTATTTCACCCTCATAGCTGCTGGCATCTTGGTTGTATGGGAAACAGCGCCTGGGCCTAGGAGTGGCCACCTGTCATTCCCACAGCCTCTTGGAGCCATTTGGGCAACACACTGCAGTCGTTAAACACATCCACGCCTTTACTGCGGCAATCCACCCCTGTATTTCACTCCAGGAACAATCTGGAAAATGTGCAGAGTGGTCTGGGGACATACAAGATGCTCAGAGCACAGCTGAAGGAAAGCAGGAAACGTGAACACCCAATAGCAATGGGCTGTTTGCTTCAGTCACTGTTGATTCCCACAGTGAAATTTAAAAAGATGACTGCGATTTGTAGTCATTGTCATGGGAAAATGTTCTGGATATGTGAAGTAAGAAAAGTGGGATTATAGAGTAGTATGCAGAGTAGGAACTCATTTCTATAAATATGTAGACACTGCCAGGTGAGATTTTTGCACAGGAAAATATTTAGAAGAGGATAGAGCAAACTTCCAACTATTGCCACTTTGGAATGGTGGAGGGTTTTCTATTATTTTGGTTTTGCCTGCCCACATTTTCTCACTTTTCCATAGTAAATATGCATTATTTTGTGATTTGGAAAAACCTGGCACTTAAGTCTGCCAGAGAGAACAGTTGCTAATTGCCGAGAGCTCTGCAAGTTTGCACACTGCACGTGTCTGCCTTCCCGTGTGGGGTGTGCACCCCAAATCCAGAGGCGCGGTGTCTGCACGGTCACGCTGACCGTCAGGGCAGGAGCCCAACGCCCCACACTTCAGCCCAAAGCAGGCGCTTTCTGACATGCTCCGCCCTCGGGGCTACTCTCTGCCCCATAACTGTGCCTTCAGCCCAGGGGTCACCTCTGCGTCTCCCTTGGCCTGTGACTTCCCGCTGGCCCCACTCGCAGTGACCCCGGCTAGTCTCCGGGTCCTGTTCCTTGGGTGGCAGCCTCAGTAAGCAGCACCTTTTTCTCCAGTTCTGGCTAAAGTCCCAGGGGAGATGCTCATTGGCTGGGATTGAGTCACATGCTCATCCAGAGCCAATCATGGTGGCAGGGGTGGAGTGCCCCGGTTGAGTGGAGAAGGTGGGGCTCCCTGCAGTAAAGATGCAGCCTTTCAGGAACCAAGGGCCAGGCTGCCCCAATGCTGTGAGGTGAGAACAATGACAGAAACACCCTGCAGATCAGAGAGACAGCCACGGGGTATGTGTTTACAGAGCGTGCGTATTTATGTGGCACGTGTATTTTATGAGCAAAGCTGGACGTGCACTGAGTGTGCACAGTGCCAGATGTCTTTCCTTCCCCCCGTGCCTCTCTAGCAGCACAGTGATTTCCGCAACCCTTTTCCCCACTGTGCTGGTGCTGAGATCACCTGCCGGCAGCTAGGGGCGTCCCCCTGCCCTCCCTCACCCATGGCAGGTCTGGGCAGGACACCCTCTTAGCACCAGGGATCTAAAACATACAGAGAGGACTTGTATTTCTGGAAGATCCAGGGCTTTGGTTCCCTGCCCGTTACTCCCACTAGAAGCAGAAGTGCTGAGTAAAACATGAGCTGCGTCTCAGATGCCTGAGCAAGCCGGCAGGTGAGGGCGAGCGCTTGGATGCTGGGCTCGTGTGTGCACAGGAGCCGGCAGGGCTGAGGGGAGCTTTGTTTGGCGAGGAGGCATCTGCTGGACTGCAAACGTGAGCACGAGCATGGCCTGGAGCCTCAGGTGGACGAGGACACAGGCCGGGGCAGGCCGGAGGAGCGTGGTCCAGTGGGAGGACCCTGCACATGAAGGACGGCGCCCTGTACATAGGACGGGCGGGGGCAGCACCCACCCTGCACCCAGGGCACCACCAAGCTCTGGTCCTGGCAACATGTGGAGGAGAAGACCTCTCCCTGGAGATCTGTGGCTGCCCGCACCCCAGATTCACGCTCTCTGAGAGGTCCAGAGTCCAGGATTTTGACTGAGGTGGCTTCAAGTGGGCCTCAGTGACCGGGACAACCTAAGCTCAGCCTCAGAGGGTAAAGACTCCAAGGTGTGAAATCGTGGAAAACCATTGGCAGCAGAATGTGACTCACAAGTGCTCCAGCTGCAGGGTTTCCAGGGCAGGAAACCCAGTCAGTGAGCTTTGCTTGATTGTGTAAATAAAAAGTGGAGGTATATGAATAAAGAGCATGTGACTAAAAATATGAGCAAGCCAAACTAAAAAAGATCAAATAGGCTTTCTAGAAATGAAAAATACAACAAATGGTGATGGAAAACTCAGTGGATTAATAACACTTTTAAAAGTAAAGATTCAGTTATTGGGATTAATTGAATGATAAATATAGCTAGAGAAAGAGCTGGTGAAATGGAAGATAGATGTGTGGAAACAAAACCATGGAGAACATGGAGAGTACATGATAAGAGCAAAGAAGGTAGAAAATATGTGTGATTGAACTAAAAAAATACGCTCTCTAAAACATCACACGTCTATCAACCAAGACAAAAAGTGGAATTATACACAAGAGCACACAGCAGGTGAGGCTAAGGAGGGCATGGTGAGTGAGCAGGCCAGTTACATAAGCAACGAGCCATCACAGGCAGGACACACGGCTTCTGCACTTGGTGTGGGGAAGGGGTGGCCGAGTGAGACAATACAATCTATTCAGAAGCAGCAAGATGAGAGAGAAAAAGAACCCCAGGGAAAGGGAGACAAACGTCAAGTTTAAATCTTACAAGGTGACAAGGCTCTGATCGTCCTGACCAAGACAAGGAAGCAGACACGAAGGGATGAAACCAGAAATATAACAGCGGAAGCTCCAGCTGGCATGGAGGGGATGCTATGAACAGTTTCATGCTGATATATTTGAAAACCTGGGTGAAATGGACAAAATTCTAGAAGAATATAACTTAGCAAAAGCAGACCAAGAAGAAATAAATAACCTGAACAATCCTATAAACATTAATTAAATAAGATCAGTAGATAAAAACCTTTTGAAGAAAACCTAGTGGTTTCACTGGCAAATTTTACCAATATTTAAGAAAGAAATGACATTAATCTAAAAAAATTATTTCAGAGTATATAAAAAGGATATTTTTTAAAGCCTATGTCATAAATCATTTTAATGGTGAGCTCTTGAAAGCTTTCCCTTTAAGATCAGGAATAAGACAGAGGTGCCCACTGTCTGCATTCTAGTAAACATTGTACTAGCCCAGGAAAGTTCATAGGAAAGCCAAGAAAAGGAAAGGTGACTTCAAAGATAGAATTTTTCATTTTTTCATATAAATGTAGGCATCCATGGCTGTGTTTGGGGCTCCATCCTCTTTTTATCCTACTACAAAAGGTATCCTCAATACCTGGTTACTAACTCATTGTCTAAGATGGTTGCCCAAGTGCCAAACATCATATCTGTATTCCAGCCAATTGGAGGAAGGTAAGCAAGAAGAAAGTGCCTGATTTCTGTCTGGATATGACTCCAGAGGCATACTGACCACTTCCACTTTCACCCCATTGGCCAGAGTATATTGTCGGACTTAGCCACCACCTTTATTTTGGGTGGCCATGAGTCCAGAACAAGTGGAAAATGGGCCTGGGGGTCCAGGGACAAACACTCAGAACTGAGGGGAGAGCCTAGGCAGGGGGCAGACTGGTGGCCCTCCCTGCCAGGAGCTGTGCCATGCCCCCACCACCCACGGCCTGCCCAGCCTCCATTCCCTACGAGAGACAGGAAGGAGGCCAGGGTGGCCGTCGGTCCTCTCTGGCAGCTGGACAGGTCTGGGATGCAAGATGCCGCACGACCTTTCTCGTTGCAGTCTCTGGGAGGAAGTGCTTGGAGCAGTTGTTTGGATGCCCAGGTCCAGTATGGCAGGAGGGCTTTAGCAAATTTGCAGAGCACAGCTGTGTTTTGTCATAATTTCAGCAAACATATTTTTAGCTTGAGGACTCAGGAGTAACATGTCTGTGTAGCCTAGGAGGTGCCACCAGGACGCAGGCACTGGCTGCAGGTCCCACTCAGTCCAGACAGCACCCTGGGGAAACCAAACCCAAAGGTCTGTGGGTCACCCAGACCTTAAAATGTTGTGAGCACCTCCAGACAGAGGAACTGCCACATCAGGCTGGAGCGCTGATACTGCATTTAAGCAGTGAGCACGTGGGGGCGAGTACCCTGCAGCCGAGCAGAGACATGGATGTGATGTGGGGTGTGGGGACATGGCCGCGGGTGGAGAGAACTGGCACTTGACAGGCCCTCTTCTGGCCCTGGCCCCTGTCCTGGCTGGGCAGCAGGCAGTTCTCAGGGCCTCTCAGGGGTGCTGAGGGTCCTTCCTGGGAGGGGCAGGACCGCACAGGCCACACCCGCCCAGCACAAACACTTGCCAGATGGTCAGCCTGTGTCAGCCCAGGCTGGAGCCTCGCTCGGGTGGGAAGGCAGGCAGTGGGGGCAAGGGGCCAGGTCTGGATGCTGCAAGGGGCTTGGGGGTCACTACCTTTCTGCAGAGCCTCTGCCCCCACTGCAGGTCCAGCAGTAAGGGCATCTGGGATGGGGAGTTGTGGGCCCCTGCATTGCAGGTTTCTCATCAAGGTCTTTCCACAAATGGACAAGCCAGGGAGTTTGTGAAGGTCAGGGCTGGCATGACAAATGGGCAGCAGGCTTTCCTCAGATGGGTGCACATCTCTCCTGCAGGTGCTCAGAGAGGGGTGTGAGCACCCCACTTAGTGGGGCACAGGGAAGCACATGGTGAGGACAACCCCCCTGGCCCTTGCAGTCGGGGCCTTGGGCACCACCAACCTGACAGGTCAGCTGGGCATGTGCCATAAGGACTCAAAGCCAGAATAGCTCCAATCTCCACTTCCATCTCTTCTCTCTTTAAGGACACCCGCATTGGCTTTAGGACCCACCTGGGTGAGTCCAGATGATCTCAAGATCCTTAATTTAACATCTACAGAGCCCCCCTTTTCCAGAGAAGGTCACTTTCTCAGGTTTCCAGAGTTAGGATGCAGACATGGCTTTTTGGGCCCCATTTCACTAGTGAGGAGCTGGTCGGGGCCTGTGGAAGCAGGGAGGCTATGCATGAACCTTATGGCAACCACAGACCGAAAGCCTGTAACAGATATACAAAAAATAAAAAAGGAATCTAAGCATAACAGTGAAGAAAACCATCAAAGCACAAGAGAGGAATGTAAGAGAGGAAGAAAGAACCAGAGAGCTACAAAAGCAATCAGAAAACAATAAAATAGCAGTAAGTTCGTACCTATCAATAATCAACTTAAATGTAAATGAACTGAATGCCCCAATCAAAAGACATAGGGTGGCTGAATGGATAAAGAAACAAGACCATTTATATGCTGCCTGTAAGAGACTCCTCAGACCTAAGAACATATCCAGACTGAAAATGAAGGGATGGAAAAATATTTCATGCAAATAATAGGGAGAAAAAAACAGGAATAGCAGTACTTATATCAGACAAAATAGAGTTCAAAACAAAGTAACAGAGACAAGGAAGGAAGGAAGAACATTACATAATGATAAAGGGGTCAGTCCAACAAGAGGATATGACCATTATAAATATGCACCCAACACAGGAGCACCTACATATATAAAGTAAATACCAACAGACCTAAAGGGAGAAATAGACTGCAATCAGTCATATTAGGGGACTTTAACATACCACTTACATCAATAGATAGATTGTCCAGACAGAAAATAAATAAGGAAACAGGCATTGAATGACACGTTAGATCAGATGGGCTTAACAGACATCTGCAGAGCATTCCACCCAAAAGCAGCAGGATACACATTCTTCTCATGTGTACAAGGAACATTCTCCAGAATAGATCACATACCAGGCCACAAAAACAGCCTCAATAGATTTAAAAAGATTGAAATTACATCAGGCATCTTTTTCAGACCACAATGGTATGAAACTAAAAGTTAATTACATGAAAAAAGCCACAGACACATGGAGATTAAACTACATGCTTCTAAATAATCAATGGACCAGTGAACAAATCAAAGAGGAAATCAAACAATACATGGAGACAAATGAAAGTAGAAACACAACAGTTCAAAATATGTGGAATGCAGTGAAAGCAGTTCAAAGAGGAAAGTACATAGTAACCCAGGCCTGCCTCAGGAAACAAGAACATTCCTAAATAAACAGCCTAAACTCACAAGTAAAAGGAACTAGAAAAAGAAGAACAAAGTTCAAAGTTAGTAGAATGAGGGACATAATAAAGATCAGAGCAGAAATAAGAGAATATGAAAACAATAGAAAAAAATCAATGAAGCCAAGCGTGGTTCTTTGAGAAGATAAAGTAGACAAACTTCTAGCCAGACTTATCAAGAAAAAAAGAAGACACAAAATTAGAAAAAACAAGGAGAAAATACAACTGACACCACAGAAGTTCAAAGAATTATAAGAAAGTTCTCTGAAAAATGATAATAAATTGGACAACCTAGAAGAAATGGGCAAATTCCTAGAAATGTACCATCATCCAAGACTGACCCAGGAAGAAACAGAAAATCTGAACAGACGAGTTAACAGCAATGAAATTAAATTGGTAATAAAAAAACACCCAACAAACAAAAATCTGATTCCAGATGGTTTCACAGCTGAATTCTACCAAACATTTAAAGAAGAGCTAATACCCATCCTTCTTAAAGTTTTCCAAAAAGTAGATGAGGAGGGAATACTTCCAAACTCATTCTATGAGGCCAGCATCACTCTTAATACCAAAACTAGGCAAAGACAACACAAAGAAAGAAAATTACAGACCAGTATCCCTGATGAACATAGATGCAAAAATCCTCAACAGAATATTAGCAAACCAAATTCATCATGATCAAGTAGGATTTATTCCAGAGATGCAAGGATGGTACAATATTTGAAAATCCATCAACATCATCCACCACATCCACAAGAAGAAGGACAGAAACCACATGATCATCTCCATAGATGCTCAAAAAGCACTTGACAAAATTCAACATCCATTCATGATAAAAACTCTCAACAAAATGGGTATAGAGGGCAAGTACCTCAACATCATAAAGGCCATATGTGACAAACCCACAGCCAACATCATACTTAACAGCGAAAGCTGAAAGCTTTTCCTCTAAGATTGGGAACAAGACAAGAATGCCCACTCTCCCCACTTTTATTCAACATAGTTCTGGAGGTCCTCGCCATGGCAATCAGACAACACAAAGAAATAAAAGTCATCCAGATCGGTAAAGGAAGAAGTTAAACTGTCACTGCTTGCAGATGACATGATGTTATACAAAGAAAACCCTAAAGAATCCACCCCGAAACTACTGCAGCTAATAACTGAATTCAGCAAAGTTGGAGGATACAAAATTATCACACAGAAATCTGTTGTATTCCTATACACTAACGATCAACTAGCAGAAAGAGAAATCAGGAAAACAACTTCATTTACAATTGCATCAAAAAGAATAAACCTAACCAAGGAAGTGAAAAACCTATACTCTGAAAACTACAAGATACTCATGAGAGAAATTAAAGAAGATACCAATAAATATAAATCTATCCCATGCTCATGGAAAGAAGAATTAATATTGTCAAAATGGCCATCCTGCCTAAAGCAATCTACAGATTCAATGCAATGCCTATCAAAATACCGACAGCATTCTTCAACGAACTAGAGAAAATAGTTCTAAAATTCATATGGAACCACAAAAGACCCCGAATAGCCAAAGCAATCCTGAAAAGGAAGAATAAAGCTGGGGGGATAATGCTCCCGGACTCCAAGCTCTGCTACAAAGCCACAGTAATCAAAACAATGTGATACTGGCACGAGAACAGACCCACAGACCAGTGGATCAGAATAGAGAGTCCAGATATTAACCCAAGCATATATGGCCAATTAATATATGATAAAGGAGCCATGGATATACAATGAGGAAATGACAGCCTTTTCAATAACCGGTGTTGGCAAAACTGGACAGCTACATGTAAGAGAATGAAATGATTATTATCTAACTCTATATACAGAAGTAAACTCGAAATGGATCAAAGACCTGAATGTAAATTGTGAAACCATAAAACTCTTAGAAGAAAACATAGGCAAAAATCTCTTCAGTATACACATGAGAAACTTTTTTCTGGGCATATCTCCTCGGGCAAGGGAAACAAAATAAAAAACAAAATAAAACAAAATAAAAACAAAACAAGCAGGACTATATCAAACTAAAAAACTTCTGTACAGCAAAGGACACCGTTAGCAGAACAAAAAGGCCTCCTATAGTATGGGGGAATATATTTGTGAACAATTTAACTGATAAGTGGTTAACATCCAAAATATATAAAGAACTCACATGCCTCAGCACCCAAAAAACAAATAACCTGATTAAAAAATGGGTGGAGGACCTGAACAGACATTTTTCCAAAAAAGACATGCAGATGGCCAACAGGCACATGGAAAGATGTTCCACATTACTAATTATCAGGGAAATGCAGAAAATAAAACAACAAAACCCCACCCCAACCCAGAACATGACATTAACACACCCGGAGCCCTTGGGACTCTGCGTCTGTTCCAGGAGCCCCTGTGGCCCCCTCAACGTCCCGTTCCCCACCTTTCATCAAAGCCCGCCCTGGCTGGAGCCTCTTTTCTGACTCTTGGCCTCAGAGAGCTCAGTCCCCTGGCTGGGCCCACACAGGTGCACCAGCCCAGGTGGGACCTCCAGGGAGGACTCCCCTCACCTCAGATTCACCAAGGGGCAGTGTGGAGCTCTGGGGAAACAACCCCCAAATAGGCCATGTGTAGGGGTGCGCTGATTTCCCGGCTCAGAACTTGATACTGAAAACAGCCTGTGACTGGCCTGTACAGGTCATGAGCCCCACCGGCTGCATGTGGTCCCCCAGAACAGGTGTGGTGAGCAGCCTCTCATCGCTGAGTGTGACCCAGCTGTGTGTCCCTGCGTCACCGGGCCCTGAGCCCCACCCCCTTGATGGACACGTTTGAGAGTGCCCAGGAGGCGAGCCCGCCTCTGCCCCCTCTGCGCTCAGGGCTAGCGAGACCCCCATTTGGGTGTGACCATGTGAATTGGGGTAATGTGTCTGTCTTGTGGCTGAGGGTCATGCAGCCCGTCCTGGGAGGGCAGGCACCAGCAGGCCCGCACCCCAACTTCCTGAGGCCCCCCTGCCTCCCCCAAGCTCTGCTCCTCTGCCTGTCCCTGTGGGCTGGCGTCTGGCCACCTGCCCTTGCCTGACCCACCATCGAAGTGAGGCTGTTCCCAGCCTGGTTCATCCCAGGTTCTGCTTCTCTGTCTTGTTCCTCATGAAGGCCCCCTGGACGGTGGGCCTGTCTGTTCCAGGCAGCTGTCTCCCCACCCCGTGCTTTCCCAGCGGTAAGCCTCCACAGTGCGCACGATTATATAGACACATCCCTTCCCAATGTATTCAAATCCCCCCTCGGAGCTGGGGTCCCACCTGGGCCGGTGCACCTGTGGGGGCTAGCGTGAGGCCAGGGGAGCGGTGCTGGTGGGGTGAGGGTGGGGGAGACTGGTGGACAGGAAAGCAGCTGTCTCTCTGGGCCCCTAAGACATGGGGCACCCGACCAGCTGGCCCCTTGAGTGGCCCAGGAGCGCGTGCAGCCAAGGGGCCTGTGCTCTGGGTCCTGAAAACACTATGCTTACCAGCTGCCTCGGAGGTCGGGAGTCAGAGGTCAGCATCTTCTTGTTCCTGGGCAGCTGGGGGCTCCATGGTGTAGCTGGAGCAAAGACGACTCTGTCCAGGCCTCTGTCATAGCCCTAGGCATCCCAGGGGTGGGCCCATCTGTGTGGGTGGGGCCCTGACGGTGTGGCCGGGACACATTAGGCCTCAAGGGGGTTTGTTTGGAAGGGCTTGGCATCTGGAGGGAGACGGGACATGGCCCTGTAGGCCCCCCTGGGGCCACAGCCAACGCAGGGTCCCCACGGGGAGGACCCCCCCTAGGTCCTTGGGTGGAACCTGGGCAGGTCACAGAGCCTACTACCACTGCCCTCTGCAGCCCAGGGCATGAGCAGAGACTCAACCCATTCTCAGTAATCATTTCCCACTGCAGCTGCGTGCTGGCCGGGGCGTAGGCTGGGGAGCCACGGCTGGGGGAGGCCAGCTGCAGGCTGGAAGCAGTTCCTTTCTGACTCACAAACATATTTACAGCAGGAGAGAGGTGCTCCAGGCTGAGCTGAGCCCAGGGGGAATGAATCTGGGCGCCCACCTCAGCCCGCTGTCCCATTCACCTGCACGGTCACCTGCCAGGTGAAGGACAGTTACTGCAGCTTTCGGGGGCTGTCTCGAGAGGTCTCCAACCTGAGGGGGGCAGAATGTTAACGGGGCTGCCTGCAGGAGGCCCAGCCCAGCAGGGACTCTGTTCCAGCGTCCAGGTTAAACGGCAGCCCAGCCCCTCCCAGTGCCCAAATTGAAGCTGGAGCCCTTCCGGACAGAGGCATGCGTCCGACCCCAAGCAGGTCTGTCCTGGGGGAGAGTGGGCCTGGATGCCCTGGGGAAGGACCCCTGGCCTCAGGGGGACAGAGGGAGTAGATGGTGGCCCGAGGAAGGGTCCATCTGGACTCAGCTCTGTGATGTGCAGAATTCCAGCAATGCAGGCAGCGGAGGAGCGAAAGCCAGCGTCGCTAGGTGACCTGAGTGCCAGGTGTCACGGAGCCCATGGGACAGCGAGGCCTCAGCTTCCCCCGCGCCCTCTGGTTCACTATAGAACACGAACCAGCAGACGAGATGAATGCCCAAGGTTGCCCAGCTTGGGCTGGGAGTGGAGAGGGTTTCCTGCCCCTGAGCCCCGAGGAAGGGGCACCTGCTTGGCCAACAGCCCTTGCTCCCGCTGAGTCCCCCTCCCCTTGGGGAGGCCAGGCTTCCGACCCCTGGGTCCTGCACAGGGAGGAAGCTTCTGGAGGAGGCCCCGTGCCCCCTGCCAATCCCGGCTTTTGGTTCTCTTCCCCACCAGGTCTGGGGTCAGCCAGGCACCCGCCGCCCCCCACTGGGGGGATGAGCCTCCCATCAGGACAGCCCTGACCCCCTTGGTGAGGCCATTCTCATCCCTACCTCTCCTCTGAGACCACCTTGCACATCATCCTTACTGTCCCAAGTGACGTCCAGCTTGGCCTCTCTGGGGAGGGGGTAGCAGAAATGGAGGATGGCTGAGAAACCCCCTGAAATGAAGCACCTCCCACGTATCCAGGGCTCTCCCCCCAGGGTCCCCAAGGGGATCTTAAAGACCCCAAAGTATTAAATCTCAGGATTAAAGTGCACAGTCTAGGGGACCTCACGTCCCCTAGGCTCAGTCAGGTCCTGCCTCCAGGAGGCAGCTCAGGGGGTCAAGGGGAGACCCCAAACTCTTACACTGACTGACCCCGAGGAGCCTGAACCTGAGGTGCAGGGACCCCAGCAGAGGCCTGAGGGCCCCGAGAGGGACAAAGGGGAGGAGACCTTGCCAAGACAGTCTGTCCCTCCAAGTCTGGGCCCACGACCCACACACATGGACCCCAAGACACTGGCGATGGCTCTGGGCACAGCCTCCCCAGGCCCTGTGCTGCCCGTCCCCTCCTGGGGCACCTCTGCCTGCTGGCCGCAGCCCAGTCTCCTCGCTCAGAGTCACCAGGCCACTTCCCCCGAGGGTGCCAGGCCCCTGCCCACAACCTGGGGGTGGCTCGCCTATGCGCACTCAGTCCCTGCCCTGGGCCAGCTGTCCCCCTCCAGGCCGGGCTTGTTGGGCCCACAGACCCTGGATCCTGGGGGCCCCCTTCTCCCACACGTGTCTCAGGAGACCGCCAAGCACTCCCACGCTCCCACTTGGAGGGCTTTCTGGATCCAGGCCTTTCTTGCGCATCGCCATGCCAGCCCCAACGCACTGCATCCGGAAGCGTTACTGCAGAGCCAGGAGCTTGCAGAGGTGGGAGACTCCCGCAGTGGTGAAGGGCACCTCAGTGGCACCACGGCCCAGAGTCATGGGGCTGGTGCGGCCTCTTTGCTTCCCTGAGAATTTGAAATTTTTCTAGAGTGAAAGATATAATAAGGGTGGTTGCAAGGTGCTGTCAAGCTGGGAGGTGGGGTTCACCCTGTCCTAAGGAGCTGCTGGCGGGTTTGGGGTGTCTCCTCCCAGCGCCTTCCCTGGCTTGCTGGGGTGGGGTCTGGGACATCCCTCCACCTCCCACAGAAGCCCATCTGGGGATGTGGTCTCGCCTCTCATTTGTTTATCACCATGTTTTCTGTTCCCATGAGCCCCTCCAGGCTGGAGGTGGGAGGGCCCCTGTGTCTCGGTCCCCTTCACACATGCTGAGGTGGGCACCCAGTGTCCTGGCTCCGTCTGCTCTGCTTCATGCCCCTCTTTACAGTCCTGTGGGGATGTCTGACCTTCTCCTCCAACGGCTGGGCTCAGCTGCCCTTTGCTGTTTCCCCTGTGTTGCAGAGCAGACAAGCCTGTCCTTCCCTCTCCAGGACCCTGTTCTTCTCTCAGGGTGAGACTGGCCGTAACGCTCCCTTTGCGGACATGAGGCCCAGGTGGGACACACAGGTAGGACCCGAGCCTGCCTCCCAGGTCCTGGCGGGGCCGCTCCGACGGCAGTGCAGCCCCTCCTCCCTCTCCTACAGGGCAGCCCACTAGGGTCTCGGGCTGGTTCTGGCAGGGGGACAGCGGAGCCTGCAGGCCCTGATGTTGGCTGGGTGGGCTGCAGGGCGGGACTTGACCCAGAAGGTTCCTGTCTGCATCTGGAGGGGGCGGTGGGTCGGGCCCTCTGTGGGTGGTGTCCTCCCGGCTCCTGCCAGACCAGCCCCCCCACTCCTCACCCGCCCTTCACCAGAGGGTGATCTGAGGGGGCCCCGCCAAACTCCTCTGCTGTGCTGCATGGGGGGAAGCATGGGGCCATCAGCTCCCTCTGGGCTGTGCCTCTGTTCCAGAAAATCCAAGTCACTTCTCTCACGGGAGACGCACTTCTCGCTCCCACCACGGACATGGTTCCTGTTTCTTTGGTGATCTCGGCCAGACCTGGGTGGGGGAGGTATGGTGGTTGGTGATCTCGGCCAGACCCGGGTGGGGGAGGTATAGTGGAGGCAAAGCCGCTGTCTGTGCCTCTAGGCCCATCATGACCTGGAAGCCACACCAGTTCCACTGTGAGGTTTGCAGTCCCACCACCCCGTGTGCAGGAACATTCGAGTTACAAGGTTTGGGGTGGCCGCCAAGACCCGCACACTTGGGCTGATGCTGGGCCTGTGGTGGGCGGGGTGACCGGGTCAAGCCCAGGCCCTACTGACGCTGAGCTGACGCACTGCGGCCCGCGTCTGAGGTCTGGCCACAGCTGGGGAACTGCGTGTGAAGGGGAGAGGCAGAGTTTATGAGAGGTCACGGGGCGGCGAAGGGCTGGGTCCGCATGTCTGTTTGGGAGCTCGGAGATTTATCTTCTTGTCTGCATCTTGCTTTGCAGTAGGATTTGCAGCCGCGAAAGTTCTTGGCCAGGACATTTGTGTCTTAGGAAATGTTGGGTTGCACTTTTATTTTTAGCTTCAGGAATGTGATGCTTGATATTATTTGGGTTTTCAAAGATGGGCCAACTTTAAGATGAGAACTATGTCCCTTAACCCCATGTGAGTCCTGAACCCTCTCTGCTAAGAGAGAGAGTTGCAGTTCCATCCTGGAAAACAGCTGCCCTGTGCTCTGTTACTGCAGGGAAACCGATGTGGAAGATCCCCCAGTGTGCCCAGAGCCTATGCACTGGCTGGGAGAGTCCAGGCTGTGCCAGGACCAGAAAGCATACAACTCTCCAGGCTGGGCGGGAGCCAGGGCCTCAGGCAGGGGGACAGACTTCCCCACTGCAGGGGCCTCTTGAGTGGCGGCCACCCCTTCCCAGGGTGAGGGGCTGAATGCCTGGGGAGCCGCCCTGCCTGTGCCACCTGCTGAGTGTCTGGCGGGCGGGTCTCCCCCAGGCCCCCAGCTTTCCTGTGCAGAGGGAGCCTTGCTTTTTGGTTCACCTTCCGTTGTTTCTTTTGGAAATATAAGCAGAGGTACGTATTCACGCTCCCCCTTTTTCTTACGTCAGAGCACAATACAGACACTGCTTTGCTCTTTTCCACATAACAACATAGCTGGGAGATCCTTCTGAATGGGCACGAGAGCCTCCCGGCCCTCCCAGCAGTTCCCTGGGTCTCTCCAGCTGTCCGCTGTGAGCACGCAGAGCCGCTGCCTCTCGGATGGCCCCACAGCCTCCTGCACCCTGCAAACGGGAGCTCTCCTTCTCTCCGGCACTCAGTTCCTACTGCAGGCCCAACCTCAGGCAACCTCTGAAACTCATCCCAACGTAAAGCTTTCAGTCTATACCCCAAGCCCACCAAACATGCCCCATTGTCACCATGAGGCTGTGATGGCTCCAGGATCCCAAGCTGGTCCCAGGGCCCCTGCATTCTCCTGGGATGTGCCTTTAGCTGAAAGCCCAGTTCAGACACACGTGTGAGCCAGGGTCTCCCTTTTGAAGAAAAGACTTCAGGACACCAGGTTGTATGGCATCTTGCTGAGTAGAGGCTCCCAGATTATGGAGACTGTTTGATGTGTCCATGGGGTAACTCAAGAGTTCTTAGTAACCTACCACGTGCTCCTGGGGACAAAGGGCATCCCAGATCTCTGTCTGTTCACTCACTTAATGTCCCTCATGGGCCTGGCCCACCCCCCAGCGCTCCTGTGCTTTCTCAGATGCCCCTCCTGCCCAGCAGATGCACATCTCAGGCTGTGGCCCTCATTTTCCTGACACTGTTGGACAGCCCCTCATAGAGCCCCCGCCAGGCAGGTGACTGCCCAGGTCTGGGGCCGTGGCAGCCTGTGGGCAGAGGGTGAGCACAGTGAATTTTACCACAAGCAGGCTGGCTGAGTGCAGTGCAGTGAGATGTGGGGAAGGCTTGCCTGGCAGGGCACCAAGGGGGGGACTGGGGGTCTGAGGAACTGTGGACGGTGGGGCAGGAGGGCACCGTGGGGGTCTGGGTAGGCACACAGGTTGAGGGGCATCTGAGGTGCAGCGGGGCATTTGCTGAGATTGGGTGCGTGTGGGAGGGAGAGAGGCTGAGCGGGATGGCAGGCTGCCAGCTGAGTCCCAGAATGGGAGACCAGAAATTCTGGGGGAGAAAATGCTAAAAGAATTAATAGAAGAAAATCTCCCTGAGTTGAAAAGACAATCACAGTGAAGGTACAGTGTCCCCAACAGGGTGAAGACAGAACATTGACCTGGATACACCTGCTGAGACCCTGGACTCTCATGGCCAGAGAGAAGATTCAAAGCTCAGCAAGAAAAAGAACTAGCTCTCTGCAAGGGAATTTTTGTGCTGATGGAAGATTTCCATGGAAGGTCCTTTGGGCTTCTGAGAGTGATGGTTCAGAACCTAAAATTCTATACCCAGCCAAACAGTCCATCAGGACCAAGTAGAGATGTGTTTGGGTGTGCAAGAGCTCTGAACATCACCTCCCCTCTTACTTGGGACAAAATTTGGAAGATGGAGGAAGGTATGGAGGAAGGTGTCTGAGGGCAAGTGACCCCACTCCAGGGATGCAAGGTGAGGTGGGTTCCATGGTGTGGCACAGGCCCCAAGGGCAGCCAGCCTCATGAGGCTGGAGGCTGATGTCTTGTAGGCCAGGTGGAGTCCACTTGGTAGCAGAGTAATTAGGAAGTAGGACGAGCCAGGGTGAAGACACATTTCTGTCATCCAGAAAAGAGAAATGCAATTAGAAATGCCAAGATAAACACAGCTTCTCCCAGTGGGTCGGTGTCCAACTGTGAAGCAACCCAAATGCGGCAAGAGTCTGAGCGACTGGGAGTGTGAGATGAGAGGGCCCATTTGCTGCTGGCAGCCGAGGTGAATGGGCACTCGCCTTGTGAGACTGCACTGCCTTCCTCCCCGCGTCGGCCAGGGTGTGAGAGGAAGGGTGCTCTGTTCCTCGGGCTGCGGTCCAGAGTAAGCAGGAGACTACGGCTCCCTGACAGTGGGGACCAGGACCCTGGAAACAAGCCTTGCTTCCAGAAGGCAAGCAGCCTTGATTAAAGAAGAAACTGGAATGGATCCCCTGGGCCTGACAGTACTTTTCTTTCATTAAGTTGTGAATCCCTTTTCTATGCCGAGTAGAGAACTGAAGGTTTGGTACCATTTTTGTCCCAGCAAAGAACCCCTGTAGAAGTAGCCAGACAGGTGAGGATCTAAGCAGAACCTGGGTAAATGTGACCCATGCTCTGCTGCCTGGCACCAGTGACAGTCTGGCAGTGCTTCTGGGTCAATGCCAGGGTCCACCAGGATGGCTGCCCGGTGCAGTGCCCAGCCGGGGGAGAGGGCCCACACTCCCAGGCCCTCCAGGCAGGGCAGAAAGTGATGCGGCGTCTGCATCTCCACTCCGCGTCCTGTCTCTCTTGGCCTCCGTTCTACCTGTTCTGTAAAAACGCCAGTTTAGCTCGGGGCACAGGACCCTGCTGCTTTTCGACTTCTCCTGCCACAGGAGTTTGCACTAAGCTTAGAACCATGGTGCTGCTGGCAGCCCCCAAACCTGCGGAGTGGGACAGGGTCTGCCAGTCCTTGGCAAAGGGGATGTAAGACGTGTGAACCGCGAACACGTCAGAGCGACGCTGCAACTCGCGGAGGGGCGGGAAGAAGCGTGGCGAGCGGCCTCCTCATTCTGTGTGCCGAGCAGCTCCGGGGGTCTAGACCCCAGGTCCCATGGGGCACGTGCCTTCTCTCTTCTTGAAAATCATCTAAGAGTGACCAGCAGGAGAGACAGGTGGGCAAACGCCACTTACCAGGAGCTGGGAGGCAGGGCTCGCACAGACCTCAGGGGGCTGGAAGCAAGTCACGTCCCACTTTGCTGACACTGAGCTGTGGGCTGTGAGTGTGCCTGTCACCTGCAGGCCATGCCACACACACAGACCCTGGGGCCACACAGGCCCGCTTCTAGGAGTTTTTCCTGTAGATCCTCTGCCCGTGCCTGCCAGGCCTCCACCATGACACTGTGGTTCGGACCCAAAGTTTGGAAACCACCTACTGCCCACTGAGGGCAGCCCAGCTAGGCCCACCCCGGGCTGTTCGCACAGTGGCTCATGATGCAGACACAAGGCAGGCAGGTGCTCTTTCTGATGAGTGAGGTCTCCAGGGTGCCCTGGTTCCCAGTACCCACAGTGCAAGGATGCTCCGTGGGCCTGGTGCCCCGAGGGCCCGGTGCAGCGGCACAGTCGAGGAGGGCAGAGCCACCTGCATGCAGCATCCCCCCCCAGAAGGCGACCAGACCCGATGCCGTGCTTGTGCCTCAGGGCAGGATGTGGGCAGTGGGGCAGGCGGGAGGGGATCACCTCTGCCCTTTCTCTGGAGCCCTGTTACATAATATGTATTCTAAATGCAAGTGTTGTTGTTAGTTTTAAAGAAATGGAGGTGTGAAGCCATCTCTGTGTTTGGCGGCAGCCGCCGAGGGAGGGACCAGAGTGCGCCCGGCCGTGGCTCTGAGGACGCGGGGGGAAGGGATTGCTTTCTCTGTGAGGTGCTTGTGTTTTTATAGCTTGAGCATTTATGATTGCTTCTGTATTTTTTTAACTCCCACCTTGGCTCTTATGTCTGTGTCCTTAGAAATTAAATGGGGGAGGTCTAAGTGAGTCAGAAACAGTTGCCTCAGAAAACAGGAGTTGGGGTGGCGTGCGAAGTGTCCCGTGGAAGGAAGAAATGAAGACGGGCGAGGGGCGGCGGGCTCTGAGTTCACCTTGCAGGGGGGCCGCAGGGGGAGGAAGGTGTATGTCTGCTTATTTTTAAACTATTACTATGTCGTTTAAAATCATTTTTTTAAATTAAGTAAAGATAAAAAGGGAACCCAGCCTCCTGGGGGGGCAGGCATCCTGTCCCCTCCCTGACACCAGGACCTGGCCCATCAGATGCTGGGGATGCCTGGCAGACTTTGGGGTGCCCCTAGGGTTGGCAGTGGGCTCGGAGGTTGGTCTGGGTCCAGGCTGGTGTAGGGGAGGCTCCGGCTGCAGAGCTGTGTGGGTTCTGTTGTGCCTGTGTCCCCCACACCTTGCCTAGGTGCCCGTCCACAGGTGCAGCTGGGTAGTGTTTGCGAGAGGCAGGGCAGCTGGGGGCTACTCCTGGGGGATGCAGGGGGCACTCACGGGGAGGTGCTTACGTCCGCTGGGTCAGGGATCAGGCGGAGGACCCCCCAGGACACAGGTGTGCAGTGGGTGTGGGTGGCCAGAGGGCAGGCCGCCCTGAGGCTCATGGGGTGGGACAAGGAGAAGGCGCCCCTGCCACCCAGCTCCTCTGTGCCCGCTGGGGTCCTCGCCCCAGGCTGTCTTCAGGCTGGCTGGTCTCTGGTGCAGGGACCCCCTCAGGCCAGCCTGTCTTTCCAGGCTGTCACCAAGGTCCCCTGTCCATAAAGTGCCCCCAATCCCCAGTCCAGTCCCCTGGCAGACCTGTGCCCACTGCCCCCACTCATGCCCATGTCCCTCCCAGAGAGGCGATGGGTGCCACTGCCCCTGCCACCAGCGCTGCAGGGCCACCACCGCTGAGGCAGCCCCAGGCCTTCCCCGTGCAGTACCCGTGGGCACCTCCAAAGGCTGCAGGATGCTGGGGTCGCCCTTGGCCAGAGGGGATGGGCGACGCAGGAGCCCTTCAGGCGGTGGGGGAGGCTGGCCGGGGACGTTCCTTCTTACCAGTTCATGTGATGGAGTCCGGTTATCTGGGAAAGAGGAGAGCTGCTGAGGTGATGGGTGCGTGGCACATGCCACACGCTGTGGGCTCCAGGTCAGCGAGGGAACAAACCGCCAGGGCTTGGGAGAGCGCCCTGGATTCTGGGTTTACGGTGGAGCCGGAGAAAATGCATGCTATGCCCGGAGTGAGGCCCCTCTATTTATGGATGTGAAAGGGGTAATTAAGGCAGAAAGCAGCCCTGCTGCAGTTGCTGTTATTTTAAGTCTCTATTAATGTTTATTTTCATCCTGAAGTTTTCTGTCCAAAGTCACATTTACAGTTTAACGGAATTATTTCATTCATTTTTAAATTTACGTAAGGTGATGAATTCCTTGTTTGCCACTTGAAAAGCATCTTAAAGGGTTTTGTTACTTTGCCCACAGATAAATAAAAACCGGCTGAGAGTTAAAAGATGACATTTTTCATTTGTCTGGTCTTCTCTGAGAGTCCCCAAGGGCGATTCTGGGAAGAAAAAGAAAAAAAGCCCCACACATTTACAAGTGATTGGGAAGTCGTGGCTGCGGCACGCCGGGACTCTCAGCCGGCCGCGGGGCTGTCCGGCTCCTTCTGCGGGGTCGTGCAGCCGACCCAGGTGGGCCTCCCGGGCGCGGGGAGGATGACAATGACACGCCCCGCCCGCTGCCCCGCACAGCTCCTGCCCCGCTTTCCCAGAGGTGTGCGTTGGGAGAGAGAGAGGTGGGGAGGGAGGCCAGGCCCAGGGCCCCGTGGAGACGTGGCCTGGCTGGGCGGCCGGCCTGCGGCCCCACCGGCCCCGAGGGACTGTCTGGGGATAGCTCGTCACCTGGGAGTGAAGGGCCGAGGCTGGGACGTGGTGCCCCGTGCGGCCCAAGGCCCCAGGATCAGCAGGGCTGCTCCACCTCCGTCCGCCATGTTGGTACGTTGTCCATCTTGGTTCTTTGCTGCCAGTCTGATCCTGTGAAATAGTGTTTATCTTGGTTCCTGAGTCGTTTGGCCCCCCTCACATTTCAGGCCTTTGCTCAGCCTCCTCCAGGCCCTCGTGGGTCAGAGGCTGCACGGCGAACTCATGCATGTGCGTGTGTGTGTACAGGTGTGCGAGTGTGTGGGGCGTGGGCATGGGTGTCTGGAGGGGACGAGGGGCTTCAGCTGTAGGAAGGCGACATCGGGAGAAGCGTCCTGTGTCTGGCCTGGGTGCGCATCACTCTCAGGACCCTGAGCCTCAGGCCGGGCAGTGCCCACGCCTGCAGGGCAGCTTCTCTCTCCGGGCCCTGGCTTCTCTCCCTGCGAAGCTCCAGGGCTCCCGCGGGGCAAAGACCTAAGGGTGCCTCCTCAGCCTGCTGCCCTCCAGGGCCCTGGGGGGAGCCAGCCCCCATCACCGGTGACAGCTCCTGTGTAGCCAGCACACGGGACACCAAGCAGGCCCGGCCCCAGCAGGCGGGCCCACAGAGGAGGGGTGGGCCGCACGGGCAGTGGCCCTGCGGTGAAGCACCTTGCTTTGGGGGCGGGGGGGACACGCTGGAACACTTCTGGGGGAGCAGCACGATGTGTCATCTTATCCTGAAATAGTTAAGCTAAAAAGAGGGTGTGCAAGTGTGTGTGTGGAGAGAGAGCAAAGCATGCAAATATAGTTGCAAGTGGAGAACCCAGATACAGGGCATACAGTTATTCATTGTGCTATTTTTTTCAACTTTTCTGTGAGATTGAAATTTTTTGAAGTAAAAATTTTAGAAAAAAATCCAATTAAAGTGAACTGTATTTTTACCAATGTGGAATTCTAATGTCCTTTAGTTAAAAAGAAAAGGTTTCCCATTCCTGACTTAAGAATGGACCTGTGACCCATAAGCTTAATCCACAGCTAAGAGTAAACTGCTCCCAGTGGCCAGGCCGGTCCCGTAGGCGACGTCAGAGCCCTCCCGCCTCTGGGGCCAGTGGCCAGGCCGGTCCCGTAGGCGACGTCAGAGCCCTCCCGCCTCTGGGGCCAGTGGCCAGGCCGGTCCCGTAGGCGACGTCAGAGCCCTCCCGCCTCTGGGGCGCAGGGCCCAGGCTCCGAGAGCAGGGCAGTTGTGTTCTCTGGCCAGTGCCTTTGAGCTCCTTTGTACTTTCCTGCAGTCTGGCTGCCAGCTGGAACCTGGGACAAGCCACACTACTCGAACACTCACTGTCCGTCTTGTTTGTAAAGATGGGACCACTATTGCTTGTTTATTCCACAGGTGTTTTGTAAGCTCACCAAAAATATGTAATATGTTGAAATATAATTTTCTTACATTGCTAAACAAATATATGGTCAAATTTTATTATTATCATTATTTTCACATAGTCATCCACATCTTTATTATTCTGAAGTATGAACCATTGAAAAAGATAATTTATTGTTAAAAGAAGAGTTAGAGTCAATAATAAATACCTACTTTATCTATTTATATATAAAAAGAAATGTAATCAGTATTTTCACTTTTATTCAATACTGTTATGGTTTGGAAAAGTGTTTCTGTTCACATCATAGTGGTCTAAGGAAATAAACAAAATCCCAAATAATGCAGTGAAGTTTACTACAGGAACTTTGAGGTTCATTCAACATCAGAAAAATCTACCAACATAATATCAAGATGGCGTGAATAAATGAAGGGAGAAAAAATCATATTGTCTTCTCAGTGGTAACACAAAAGCATTTGGCAAGGCTGTAATGCCTATCCATGATACGATTCACTGTAAACTAGAACTAGAAAGAAACTCCCAAACCTGATCAAGTGTATCTCCCAACACCTACAGCAAACATCATCCTAAGGAAGAACCCCTCTTTCAGGTTGGGAGAGAGACAAGCTCGCCCTGTCCCATGCTTCTGCATGACATGCTGGAAGTCCTGGCCCATGCTTGAAGAAAAATAAAAGGAAATGAGATATATCAGGCTTGGGAGGGAGGAATAAAATCATTACTTGCAAGTGAATGGATTGTCAGCAATGGGAAACCAGCAGCGTGGACACCGGACTCTCAAGGGATCGAAGACCAACTCGCCAACTCAATAGACGTTCTCTCCACTAATAAACTAGAAAATATACCTGGTAGCAAGTAAGGAACTAGAAAATACAAGTTAAACGTACCTTTCAAAAGAGCAGCACAGATGATGTGACTCCTGACAAAGAATCACAGACATCTAAGAAGAAAAAAATTTAACTTATTAAAAGACATGAAAGATGTGAATAAATGGAGTCATTTCATGCTCTTGGATGGGATATTTAATACTGTGATGCTGTCAATTCTCTGCAAATTCATCTATAAATTTCAGGCAATCCCCATCAGAACTTCTGGGTAAAACTAATTCTATATTTGTACAAGAAAGACTAGAGCTCCTGCACACTTAAGTCAAGTTAGAGAAGAAGTAAGTGAGGATTTCCCTGGCAGGTGTTAAGGTACCAATCAGATCACGTCAGAAGGACACGGGGTGAAACTCCAGCGAACCCCAGCCAGGGGACGGTCTATGCAGTGCCTGCTCGGCCCTCCTCAGGCGGCCAAGGTCAGCTAAGCCGGGCGAGTCTGAGGAAGTGTCACAGTCAGGAGTCCAAGGAGACCTGTGGCGAGGTGGTGTGCTCAGTGGGGCTGTGGGACAGGAAAAGGATTTAGGGAAAAACTAAGGAGACATAAGAAACGCATGAACCCAAGTTAATAATAATGAGACAGTATTGGTTCGTTAGTTGTGACAAATGTACCATAGTGACACTTTGTGGGTGCTCTGGGGCTATACTTTGCTACTTTTCTATAAATCTAAAAGCACCATCAAATTTAAAATTTATTAAAAAAAAAAGAGTCCGGGGCCCATTGGAAGAGATTCTTGCTAGGACAGTCTGAGCTTTAGTAGTGACTGTGGCGGTGGTCTGAAACCCATTGACTATGCATGACTCCATGAATTCACAATGATTTTAAATAAAAGGAGTTTGTCTTCTTCAGGATAGGGAACAAATTCATTCCTGAAAACTGGTAAGTGAAGGGTAGTCAAGGGTTTGCCCTGACTTATGTGAACTTTCCCACTGTGCATTCAGATTATAATAAGAGAAGTGTCTCTTTATGATAGTATATAATCAATACATGGAAAAGAAATAATAAAATGAGAATATCACCACTTTGTAAACCCAGCAAAATCAGAGATGAACGTATTAAGAATCAATAGCCACTGACATCCCAAAGAAAGACAGCCTGCCATGCTTCCTGGAGTCCTGGGAAAGGGATGGAATCTCAGTCTGTACTTGTCTCTGATCCACCTGCCAACCCTCAAGAGACAGAAGACAGACGAACATGCTGAACTGTGCCATGAGGGTGCACTCCACTGCTCCAGGCTGTGGCAGCCTCTGCAGATCAGACAGCCCAGGGAGGACAAGACAGGGATGGAGGGAGGCCCTCTGGATTCAAAGAGACCCGAATGACACACCCAATTTATAGGAGCTTGGGCAAGACCCACTACAGTTGTCTAGAGCAGAGTGCACACAAGTGATTACTGTGAAAGTCAAAGTCGTGGCTCTGTGGAGGAGGGCACGTGGGGCCTGTGCAGGGAGGCGGAGGGGCTGCTGGGGGTCAGCACCTGCTACTTCTTCATCGGTGCTCGTTTTATAATTCATTCAACTGTGCTTGTTTTGAGTGATTTTCTTGATTTTATGTTACAATAAAAAGATTTCAAAAATAAGAAAAAATATATTTTTAAAAACCAAAGGTGTGTAGCAAATGTTTCAAATTAATCCTTTTAACCAGAATATTCCATTGATATAATCAGTGCCCCATCTGAACAATTTAATAGGTGGCCTTGAAAAGGAGGGCACAGGTCAAGGTGAGGTTGACCTGAGGCCTCATTAGCGCCTAGACACATTTATGTATTCACAAGGTTTGTCCTGCTTTAGAAAGAAACCATTAGCTGGCTCCTGGCCTTTCACATTTCCTCCCTTTATAAGTGTCTGGGAGGCATTTTGTCAGTGTGATTGTGCCACTGTGTAATATGTGTGAAGTTGGCTTAGCAGCTGATACAAGGTCACCTACTTAAGTGCTTCTCTCTCAGCCTGGTTTGAATTTAAGGATCCCACGTTGCCAGGAGCACAGCGGCCACCCCATGGGAAGCTAAAGCTGGCCTCTGGCAGGCAGAATGGCTGTGAGTCCTTCTAGGCCTGTTCCCTCTCCCAAAATTCCCATCCAATCCAAAGCCAACTCCAAAATCTGTCTCTACCTCCCTGAACACAGCAGCTAGGTAGTGATTTTCCTGGAGTAGTTACCATCTCTGGTTTGGGAGAAGCTGAGACCTGGGACGGGACAGCAGCAAGGTGACATGGGCTCTGTCCTCAATGGCAGGTGTGGTGCAGCCCAGTGCGAGTGAGGCTGGGAAAAGCGGGCAGGCCTCTGGGTGCACAGTGGTGCTGCAGATGAAGATGTTCCATTTTGGACTTTTTTCCTTTTTTCAATGAATCTAACAACCCAGCCAAAGGAAAGTGAAAAATAATATAACAGATTCTATCTATCCCAGTAGGGCACACAAGGCCACAAAGCTGGCTAGTTACCAAGTGCCCATTCTGGGCCCAGCCATGGCCTCCCTGGGAATGCCGAGCTTTGAGTGGGTGTGAAAAGCCCAAGGGAGCCTGCTCACACTGTACACTCAAGCTACAGAATGATCTTTGCTGTTGTTTGCAAAAAGATGATTTAGTTGTCAGTCTAAATATAATTCAGTAAAATTTTTTCAAGTTTAAAATAAAGTGTGACTTCTTATTTGCATATGAAGAAATTTTAATGTGAAGTTGCAAAGACTCCATCAAGGAATCTGAGAGATTTCAGTCTATAACAGATTTTCAGACTATGGCTGTTTTATCCCCTGCTGTTTTTGTCTTAGTATTTTTAAATATATTTTTTGTGATCCTGTGAGGAAAAGAATGAAATATAACAGATTTTGCTCCCAGTCATGGCCAGATAGCTCCTAATCAGGCCATCCCTTTCAGGGTGACAGCTATAACCTCAAGAGTGATGGATGAAAGTGTCTCCATGCCGGGCTGGGTACGGCCCAAAGCAGGTGGATCGGGAGGGGATGGGGGCACACTCAAGAAAGAATGGCACTGGGTGAATTTCGTATAATTACAACCACCAGCCTCAGGGCAGACCCTTGTCCATATGCAACTCAAGATAGATAATGGTACTGATCACTTTTTTATGTGCTTATCCAATCAGAAGAACAGAGATTCAGAAAATGAAATGACTCTCAGGAACTTGTAAGTAATATTAAAAAGTCTAATATATATATGTTTAATTATAGTCTGAGAAGATGGGGTGGGAAAGAACAGCTGAAAATTCCCAATTTTGGTGGAAAACATAAATTGATAGATTTAAGAAGCTCACTGAACCCCAAGAAGAATAAATACAAAGAAAACCATGCCTAAGCACATCACAGTCAAAGCATTGGAAACCAAAGATCAACAGGGAATTGTGGCTGCAGCCACTGGAGCGCAGTGCCCTGACGACCACGGCTCAGAGGGCTGACTAGAGGCATGGGGCCCCCACCAGGCAGAGAATCAGTAAGGACATAGCTGGATGACATCGGCGGTCTGCTGGGTGTGATGGGCACCTACAGATGGCTTCATCCAGTAACAGCAGAATACATGTTATTCCCAAGCTTATGTGGAACATTCCCCAAGACAGACCACACTCTGGGCCATAAACACACCTTAGCAAATATAAAAGAACAGAAATCATACAATGTATGCCGTCAAACCAGAAGTCAGTGACAGAAGGGTACCTAGAAAATCCTAAAATACTTGTTGATTAAACAATACACTTCTAAATAATACATGAGATAAAGAAGAAACCTTAAAAGAAATTTAAAAATATTTAGATATAAATGAAAATGGAAACACAGCTTTTCATGTGGGATGCAGCAAAAGCAATGCTTCAAGGGAGATTTTCAGCGTCGGTGTGCATACTAGGGGGGAGGAAAGTCTGAGATCAGTGACCTGAGCCTCCACCCTAGGAAACTAGCAAAAAACAGCAAATCAGATTCAAAGTAAGCAAAAGAAAAGAAATGAAAATCAGAGTAAAAATCAATGAAATTAAAAAAAAAATCAATGAAATTGAAAACAAGAAATCAATAGATAAAATCGACAAAATCAAAAGCTGGTTCTTTGAGAAGGTCAATAAAATCAATGTACCTCTCACCGGCTAAGAGAAAAAGAGGACCCAAATTACTAGTACCTAAAATGAGAGAGGAGACATCAGCAGAGAGCCCATGGACATCCAGATGATGAAAGGATACTTTGGACAATTTTATGCTCACAAATGTGATATCCTAGGTGACACGGACCAATTCCTTGAAAGACAAACCTGATAAGAGTCACAAAAGAATAAACAGATAATCTGGGTAGGACTCTACCTATTTAAGAAGTTTAATCAAGAATTAAAAACCAAAACAGAAAGCACCAGACCCAGATGGGTTCACTGATGAATTCTAGCAAACATTTAAGGAAGAAATTATGCCAATTCCCTACATTTACTTTCAGACGACGAGCAGAGGGAATACTTCCTAATTCACTTGATGAGGTCAGCATGACCCCGATACCAAAACCAGACAAAGACATTAAAAGAAAAGAAAACTACAGACCAGTATCATGAGCATCTCATGAACACAGATTCAAAGATCCTCAACAAACATTAACAAATAAAATCCAAAAATGTATAAAAAGAATTGTACATCATGACTAAATGAGACTTATCCTAGGCCTGCAAGGCTGATGAAACATGCAAAAATCAATGAATGTAATCCATGTTAACAGGCTAATGAAGAAAAATCACATGATCATATCAACAGATGCAGAAAAAGCATTTGACAAAATTCAACACTTATTCATGATAAACACTCAGTGAACTAGGAATAGAGGAGAACTTTCTCATCTTGATAAAAAATATCTCAAAAAAACCCTATGGTAAGTAAGCATCGTTCTTAATGGTGAGGAACTTCAAGCTCGCCCACCAAGGTCAGGTACGAGGCAAGAGTGTTCCCTCTCACCTCCTTCTAATATCATACCAGAAGTATTACTTGATACAGTAAGATTAGAAACAGGAATAAAAGGTGTAGAGATTGGAAAAGAACAAATAAAGCTATCTTTCTGCAGATGACATGATTGCTTATGTAGAAAATCCAAGGAAATTAACAAACCCCAGCTACTCCCAGAACATTATAAATGATTATAAGAAGGTTGCAGGATACACAATTAATATACAAATGCCAATTGTTTTCCTGTATAACAGCGATGAACAAGAGGAATTTGAAATAGAAAATAAAACACCATTTACATTAGCACCCCTAAAAAATGAAATATTTATGTATAAATCAAACAATAAATGTACAAAATCTATATGAAGAAAACTATAAAGCTGTGATGAAATAAACTACATAAATGCAGAGAGGTTGCATGTTTATGGATAAAAAGTCTCAATATTATCAAGATGTCAGTTCTTCCCAACCGGATCTATGGATTCAATACAGTCCCAATGAAAATCCCAGCAAGGCATTTTGTGGATATTGACAAACTGATTCTAAAGCTGATACGGAGACGGGAAAGACCCCGAAGAGCCAGCTCAGTATTGAAGGAAAAGAACAAAGTTAAAGGACTGCCACTACCTCACTTCAAGGCTTCCTACAAAGCTACCATAACCAAGACAATGCAGTACTGGTGAAAGAATAGAGAAATAGGTCAGTGGGACAGAAGAGAGCCCAGAAACAGATCCACATAAAACATAGCCAGTTGACCTTAGATAAAGGAGCAAAGGAAATACAATGGAGCAGAGATGGTCTTTTCAACAAATGGTGCTGGGAAAACTAACTGGACATCCACATGCGAAAAAATGAATCTAGATGCAGACCTTACCCCTTTCACAAAAACTGTCTCACAATGGATCGTTGATCTAAATGTAAAATGCAGAACTATAAAACTCCTTGAAGATAATATAGGAGAAAATCCAGGTGACCATGGGTTTGGCAATGACTTTATATACAACACTGAAGGCACAATGCATAAACTAAAGAACTGATAAGCTGGACTTCAGTGTAATTAAATTTTTCTGCTTTGTGAAAGACATTATCAAGAGAATAAAAAGACAAGCCACAGATTAGAAAATATTTGCAAAACATATCTGATAAGACTGTTTTTCACAATATACAAAACACTCTTAAAACTCAACACAAAAATGAACGACCCAATTAAAAACTGGGCCAAAGACCTTAACAGACATGTCACCTAAGACGTTAGACAGAGGGCAAATAAACATGAAAAGATGCCCCACATCATATTTCATCAGGGAAATGCAACTTTAAACAACAACAAGATCCCACTGCACACCTCTCAGAGGGCTCAAAACCCATGACATCGACACCACTGGATGCTGGTGAGGATGCAGAGCGGCAGGGACTTTCATTCATTGCTGGTGGGAATGCAAAATGGTACAGCTACTTTTGAAGAAAGTTGGGCAGTTTCTTACAAAACTAAACATACTCTTAACATACAATCCAGCAATTGTGCTCCTTGGTATTTACCCAAAGGAGTTGAACACTTACGTCCCCACACAAACCTGCACATGGATGTTCACAGCAGCCTTGTGCATTTTTGCCTAAACTTGGAAGCAACCAGGCTGTCCTTTGGCAAGTGGTGGATAAGTAAACTGTGGTCCGTCCAGACAATGGAATAGTATTCAACACTAAAAAGAAATGAGCTATCAAGCCATGCCATGAAAAGACATGGAGGAACCTTAAGTGCATATTACTAAGTGAAAGAAACCAATCTGAATGACTCCATCCAATCATACTGTATAAGATTCCATCTCCGTGCTGTTCTGGAAGAGGCAGAACCATGGAAACAGTAAGGCGATCGCGACTGCCAGGGGTTGGGGGAGGGAGGGAACGGGAGAAGCCAGGAGGATTTGTAGGGCAGTGAGACTAAATCTGTGTGATACTGTCATGGTGGGTATATGTCATACATTTGTCAAACCCATAGAATGTACAACATCAAGTGTGAACTGTGATGTAAACTGTGGACTTTGCGTGACAACAACATGTCCTTGTAGGTGCCTCAGAATAGCAAATGCCCCCTCTGGTGGGGATGTTGGTGGTTGGGGAGGCTCTGCATGTTGGGGGGCAGGGGCAGGGATATGAGAGCTATGCATTTTTTGTTTGATTTTGATGCAAAACTGAAAGTGCTCTAAAAAATAAATCTGCTAAAAATTGTGCTAAGATTTGTGCATTTTAATGGACACAAATTTACATAAAAGACAAATAGTAATAATAACTGGGCGAGGGGTGAGGAATGAGTGGAAGCAGCAGAGATTGCACAAGAACGGAAGAATGTTAGTAAGCATTGAAGTGGTGGATACATAGAAGTGTATTGCATATTTTTGTTTGCTCATGTATATTTGAAATCATCCATAACAGGGAATTATGTCTTCAATTAATTCTCTTTAAAACTGTTTTCTTTAAAAAAGCAATTGAAGAGAAAACACCCAATGTGGAAGGCAGTCAAAAGAGACTCAACACATGCACAGTTAGAGCCCCAACGAGTAAAATTACACGAAGGGGACAGAACAAATATTTAAGCATGTAATTCAATAATACTCTTCATAATAAATAAGACTTAAATTTATAGATTAAAAAAATCACATTGTATCTCAAGAAAAAACGAGCACCCTGCAGCACTGGTAATACTAAGACACTACAGAAGTTTACTAGACTTCAAATAACTAGGAGGCAAATCTTTCCTTAGCAGCCTAGCACGAATATAAAGTTAGTTACAAGGAGACAAACCAGCCTGGGCTCAGGCTTCTTCATAACAGGAACTGGAACCAGAAGATAACAGCGGGATATTCATGAGGCCCTTGGGGAAAGATGGTATGAAGCAATTTTGTATCCAGCTGCATTGTCCTAAGTGAAAGGCAACTAATGAGAACTTCCCACCACCAAAAGCTCAGGGGACGTTATTCCTATGAGCCAGAGGATGAGCTTCCGCCAAGTTAGAAGTGAACTTTAAGTCATTATCAAAATAATTAGCAGTGAGCTTTGCATTTGCTACTTACAGGGCTGGGCCTAAACCATGGGGAGAACAAATTTGCAAGAATGTAAGGTGGTACATTTCTGACCATAGAGAAATCCTAAGGCTAACAATGGATCGGAGTGAAAAGGAGCAAGCGGTCAGGAAACAGGGAAAGCAAGCTGATTTCCTCATCTTTATTGCTAGCAGCTAAAAGATATAATTAAAAATTGATAAAGCAGGTGATGGAGGTACATTTCAGTAAAAGGTGACAGGTGAGGGAGTGGGGGACACCCCCAAATCAGTCTGCCACCTCTCATGGTGGCACTCAGTGTGTGCAGCCAAAAGAGAGGACAACAAATTAGTATAAAGTGCAAAAGTTAGTTATTTACATCTTAAAAACAAAGTATGTCCAAAGTTGTTCTTAAAATAGTGTTTATTTAATCCAAAATGTGATGAGAATAAATAATATTGGCAGTAGGTATATTGTTCCTTTCATGCTGGTCTTTTACATTTTGCATCTAAAAGCTGTGGTGGTTAAGACCAGGTAGCCAGAAGTTGTAGCAAAAAAGCCACTTCCATCTTGTGATTGGATAATTATATTCTCAAGGAAATCAATAAAATAGAAACTCAGTGTTGCTTTTATCTCTTTGCTAAAGATTAGGTTTCATAGGTCAGCATGAGGTTGGATGGTTAATTTGTAAGATTTTTCTGTAGGATACATCTTTTAATATCCTAAGAGTTGGCTGTTTGTGACACTGGAACCCTGCTATGAGTCTCTGGATCTGGTGGTGAATGCCAGGCATTCCACTGTGAGAAGAAAATAAACCCCTAACACAGCTTCTCATCACTACATGAAATATCCCTTTGGTAAGAAATGGTCTGCAAGGAAAATTCCATATAAACTCCGATAGCTGAGTTTAAAATTTTCTTTCGGGCTCTCCATATAAAAAATATGTCGAGTAGAAATTGTCAATTAATAAGGTCATGATTATGCTTACAAGTTGAATTTGTCTCCTTCAGATAGGATTTCCCATCAATGTCCTTCAACTTGAAAGCAGTTTCGGGAAGAGGGCTGGTTTCTTCTCCTTGGCTTGAAATCCTCTTCATTTCTAGTTATTGGTGGCAGCTCTGACAGATGGCGCTCCCGTCCGGCCTCCACCCAGCCCATTATCAGGAAACAGCATGGCCATCTGGGCAAGATTCGGACACGCTCTGCGGAGAACGTCAGACGCCGGCCCATCCGGTGAACATTAGTCCTGGGACTTCTTGGTCGAGGTAACTCTCACATAGTTTTGGTACAAACTGAAAATACAGTATTTGATTACAAAAGAATTTAGAAAAATAAGTGTGGTCAGAGCGAAGTTGTTATGGGGGTCAAATAATATATACCAGAAAAAACACATTGAAAGAAAAACAGGAGAATTTGTTTAAAAAATTAAAAGCCATCCAAAAATATGCAATGTTTGCCACAAAAGTCCTTTTCAGAAACTAAATTCTTCAGTTCAACATTTTTATGACATTTACATTAATTTTGGTTGGAAAGAAACACATAGATAAATATTTCCTGTCATTTGTGAGTCTAAAATCATTATGTTTCTCTGTATTCTCATGAAATAAGTGCATTACCTGTATTTACTCATTTAAAGAAAAAATATATATAAATCCCAGATTGGGTCCAGATATTCCTTTGTTTCCTGCTGTCAGTGGCAGAGTGACCTTTGTGCCCATGTGACAGCACTTCTCATGAATTTGTAGTTAAGTCACTGTCAAATTCAAACTTCGCTTAATCGTTTTTATTCTAGAAGGCATTGTAACTTCTCCAGCGTCAAACCAGTCAGCTATTAACTAAGATGCATGCTTCACAGACTGGTTCCGTCCTCCTCCTGGCCTAGAGCCCGATAGCATCTCCCAGCCGCCTTGTGGCCAGTGGGCTGGGACTCGGTTTGGCCGATAGACTGGAGTGGACGCCTCCCAGAGGGCTCACCCCTCCCTGCTCTTCCTGGCACCTGGTTGGCATGGGAGGCAGTCTGGCACCCTGAGAAGTCACTCGGGGATGGCAGCAGGCCGGGTGCCTTCATGCCTGCGTGAAGAGGGAGCCTGTCTCCCACCTGCCCAGGAGTCCTCCCAGGAGCGGGCAGCACGCTGCTGCTCTGTGGGACGCAGTCAAACATCCTGGCTTATGTGCTGAAGTTAGCCTGCCCCCCGCATGCCAGCAACGGCGAGAGTTCCTCTTACTCCTTTGCCCTGAAATGCGGCTAAACATTTCTGCATCTTCTGTTCGTCTCATGATGTTAGCTTCTGTTCTGGAACCGATGCTGCTTTAGAAATGTTCTTCTGGACACTTGAGTTTTGTGTTGAACACCATGGCATCATAGGCCCTGAGGCTCAGCTCACACTTCCCATGTGTCACATCCATCCTGGGATCTGGGCAGTGGCTGTCTGTGCCAGAGCTCCCGTTCTGACCTGTTGCTGCATTTCCAGAACATCTGTCCCTGGGGGTGTCTGAGCACACAGCAGGCACTTGGTGGGGCTGAGTGACCGGCTCAGGCTCCAGTCGTATGTGCAAGGAGGAGGGCCTTTAGTTAACTGCCGAATCTCCCAACACGTGAGCTTGCAAGGCCTTTCCTTCCAGAAGGCTCTGTGCCACTCACAGCACAGCTTTGAGCAGGTGGCGGGACGCAGTGAGACTGCAGAGGGCCAGCCATTCCAAACCACATTGCCAGGGCACTGAGACCGAAGAATGGAAGATACGCTCATGCCTTGAGGAAATATGATCACTTTCGCTATCTAAGCTATATATATTCCTTGCAGAAAAGTATCAGATTAATAAGCAAAAAGAAGAAACACACACACATAACCCCATCACAGAGAAAAAGGACCCGCGTATCTATATGTATGTGAATGTGCAAAACTGTATGTACAGTGCTCTCTGTGAGTAATACATGCTCTATAACATACAATTTCCCTAAATGTAGTTTTATCTATGGGATCATTTTAATAGTTGCATAGAATGGCATCACTTGAATAAATACTATTTATTGCTGATCTTATTGTTAATCACTTAATTCATTCAGATTTTAGCTTTTATGGGAATGCTGTGAAAATATCGTTGTGGCATATATGTGGGTGCACATCTCTTATACCCTCAGGATAAATTCCAAGAAGTTGTACACATTTTAAGGTTTAGGTAGGTGCTCTCAGGGGACCCACAGAAATGAGTGACAAAAGCCGCAGTGTCCCCCAAGCCCCCCACACTGGGGAAAGCAGTCCTTTCGAATTGGTCGGCTCGCTCCCTGCCACGGTGTCTCTCCATCTCACAGTCCTGTCGGTGGTGTTGATCTGTTCTCCTGCGCACTGGTCACTTGCTGTCCCTGCACTCATCACCTTTGTTCACCAGTTTTATTTTCCATTTGCCTTTTTCTAATTGATACGTAAACTTTGTCACCAGTTTTATTTTCCATTTGCCTTTTTCTAATTGATACGTAAACGTTCTTGAACTATCCAGATAGTTGCCCTGTGTTTGCTGCACATGCCGCAGACGTTTCTCCCAGTTTGTCACGACTTTGTTGTTGTTTTGTTTCAAGCTGTCCATGTTTCTTCCCATTATGATTTATGCCTTTACCCTCCGTTATTGCCGTACAGTGTATGTCACTCTGTATTTGCTCTTAACACTCCGCCCTTTAAAATGTTGCCCCGTTTTAGGGTGGGCACAGTAGGGCAGGAGACGCCAGAGAGACCGCCGCCCCTCAGCCTGGCTCCCCTCCTGCCCGGGAGGACGGCGTGCATGCGGGCGCTGCGGGGACGGGAGGGGACCCTCTCACCTACTGGCCGTGTGATCCCCCACGGATCTACCTCTACCTCTCGGTATATAAATCTACTTGCTAGTGAATTGGTTTGAGGATCCAATAAGCAAATACAGAGTGCTTATAACAGCATCTGGCTCCTAGTAAGCACCATAGGAATGTTGTTATTGCAGAGTCTGATCTTAAGTTTATGAAGATATATGATGTCTCATTATACACAATCACACATTAATATTTTACAAGCTCTCTTTAAACTCTCTCCAAGTCACCGGATCCAAACAGGTGGCACTGCACACAACTAAAACTTACTGTATGACTGGAGTGACGTTTTGTTAGCCGTTCCCTTTGGGGAGAGACCGCAGGTGGGCGTTCCAAGCTGCAGGTTGGTGGGGCTCCGAGACCAGCTGCCTCGTGGTAGGAAAACAACCAGCAAAGACGGTGCCCCTAGGAAGGGAAACCTAGAAGGCAGACTGCAGCCCTCCAGAGACTGTCCATGAAACAGAGAAATACCCTGCAGACTCCAAGTTGGCCCCTCAGCTGGAGGACGAGAGAGGAAAGCCCTGAGAAACGGCTGCATACCCAGATGGGCAGGCGTCCAGGGACTTTAATGCAGCCACAGCTCATCGACCGAGGGGACACAGGCAGCGCTAGGAGTTGTGAGGTTGTAAGATTTTGCTCAGTGTGTCATCTAAAACCGTGAGCTCGCAGAGCTGGAGGGAGCGAGCTCACACACTGTCAGTCCGGTAAGTGTGTCCCTGCTGCCTGCAAACTGCCTCTGGCAGATACAGAGGAATGGTGGAAGGACCAGGCAGCTCTCTGCTGTGCTCCTTGTAGAGGAAAGGACTGCAGCGCATGAGCCTCCACCACGCCTGGGAAAGCACTGCGTGCCCCCCGTAAAGGCACGTGGATCCTGGAACAGGAGGCCCCTGCTGGCCACCCACGCAGCCCGCCCAGCCTGCCCTGGCCTTGTCATGCACACCTTCCCGTGGGCTCTCACATCCGCGGGGACAGACCAGCAACGTCCACCCCTCTCCCTTGAGCTCCAGACCAGCACACCTGTTTTCTCCAGAGAAACAGAATGTGTAGATAGAGAGAAAGAGATTTATTACAAGGAATGGCTCACATGATTGTGGGGGCATCTCGAGCCCCGCGGGGTGAGTTGGCCTGCTGGAGCCCTGTGCGAATGATGGTTCAGGTCACATCAGGGGTGGGGAAGGTCTGGTGTCCTGCTCACAGGCACTCAAGCAGCAGGATCCTTTCTCCCTGGGGGGAGGTCAGCCCTTCCGCTCTATTCAGGCTTTCCCCTGATCTGGTGAGGCCCACCCGCACGGGGGCGGGCAGTCCGTTTCATTCAGTCGAACAATTCCAATGTTCATCTCCTCCAGAAACACCCAGACTACTGTTTGGCCAAATATCTGGGCCACATAAAGCTAACCCTTGCCCAGTCCCGCTTCTCCTGCCCCCGTCTGCCCTGGGTGGCCTCCCTCTGCTGCCCGCGGGCTTCCTCCTGCCGCCTCTGCCTTCCCTCGGATGCCGCCTCCTGCCTGAAGCCTCCAGCCACCCGATTACACTCCTCCGAGTCCCTGTCTTGCGTCCCCGTGTCCCTGCCTCCCGCTCCGGGCAGCGTTCATCTCTGGGGGTGGTTGGATACTGTGCCCCACCGGTGCTCCTTCTTTATGCGTGCCTGTCTCCCCCAGGAAAGGACTGGACATCTTGTTCTCGGCCACACCTCTCCCATTGAGCTCAGGAAGTACGTGTGTGATCAGTGTACCTCTGGTTGGGGGAGCAGGGCGGACAGCAGTGTGACCGCACTGCCTCCACTTCGCAGAAGGAGGGGGAGGGAATTCACAGCCTAGTCCTCGCCTGTAAGCGCCCTGGGGGCCCAGGGGAGGCGGGGCGCTGGTGGGAGGGATGCCCGCGTAAGCACCCTGTGGGGGGGCCCCTCCTTACCTTCTACTTTCCATGTTGAACCAACTCTAACATATTCCGAAAATTAAATTAATTTTTTTAACTAAAAAATAAGCTGAACCCACACATCAAATGTTTGGAGCAGGAATTCCCTTAGGAAGGCCCACGCTCCTGATTCCCTAGGGCTTTTCGGCCCAGGCCTGACCCATGACCAACCTGGAGGCAGAAGGGAGCCCAGGACCCTGGGCAGGACCACGAGCAGGTGGGAGGCCAGTACATCCACGCACACAGCTTCTGGGAGGGACAGCAGTGCATCCTCGCTTGCCCATTTGGGAGAGTGTGCGGGGCAGAGTCCTCCCTGGCCTGGACGGAGGCTGTTGGTAAGAAGCCCTCTAAACCAGGAGCTACCTCCGAACCTTCAGAGAATGGCGGCGCTCCCCACAGAGGTGGAGAGGCAGGGACTGTGGGGGCGCGCTTGGGTCTGGGGGATGCTGGGTTCCATGCTGAGTGCCAGGCTGTGCCCCGCTCCCTCAGTATCCGCGTGGCTCTGGGAGCCATGGACAGCCCATGGACTTGTGGAAACTTCTGGGTTGGAGGAGATGTCTCCGTAATAAAGAATGAAGAAATAAGAGAATTCCCTTCCAGCCAAGATAGAGTGCCAGGGGCCAAATTTACCCCCCACTTGGAACAACCAAAAAACCCGAGAGATGAAATACATGAAATGGTTCTGAATCTGAAGACACTGGGCATCAGACAGGGAAGGAGAGCCCCCCATGGGAGACAGAAACAGACGGGGTCCCTGTGTACCCCAGCTGGAGTGGCACCGTGGCGGCATGGGGCGGGGTCTGCGGCAGGTGGGCCGAGGCATCTCTACAGATCTTTGTGACACCCTTAGGAGCTGAGCCCTGCAGCGCTGCCCCTGGTGCCTCCCGAGAGCACCTGCCCACACGAGCCTGGCAGGGCAGAGTTCTTGGCGATAGCTTAGAACTTGGCCCTGGGGCATCTGAGCTCAGGGTGGCCCTCAGGGAAGGTCCCGGGAAGCCCACCTTCCTGACTCGTACCCTGCAGCCTGTCTGCCATGTGGTGTCCTCCCCTCCCAGGAGAAAAGACCACACTTTGCTCCTTGCAGGTGAGGATGGGGCTATAGACGAGCAGTGCCTCACACTGGGCCTGGAAGCCCCAGCTCCAGAAGAGGAGGGGTGGGCTTGAAGGCAGGGAGGAAGGACAGTTGCTGGGGAAGCCTTAGGAGGCCTGTGGAAGCAGAGGTGCAGGAAGGAGGCTACACTTCTCCCTTCTCTGTCGGCACCCAGCAGCCCCGGTTAGCCCTCGGGTCAGGCAGGAAAGCGCACCTGTCAGGATGGCTGCCCCAGAGCGTCCTTCTCAGCAATGTGGGTGCCCTGTGGCCCTGGGAGGCACAGAGGAGGCACAGTGTGGAGACCGGCTGGTGCGGCAGCACCCACAGTTCTGGAAAAGTTGCTGCCACAGAGCTGAGACTTTGAAGCAGAGTCCCAGGAGCAGAGGGCAGAGCAAGGAACCTTGCCTTCCCCTGCCAGCCGCGAAGGCAGGAGCAGCTGCCGCCACGCTACACAGGTGCACCCAGCACCCTGAGCTGCAGGGCCCGGCGGCTGTCACAGCGCAACAGGCTGGGTGCCTGCCGTTCACTGGGTGCCTCATCCCAGGGCTCAGCTGGTCTGGGCGGCCCAGAGCCGCCGTGATGCGGGGGGTGTTTGTAGGCTCTACCTTCTGCCAGGGGCTCGAGCAGGCTTAGCATCAGGGCATGGCCAGCCCACCCTGCAGAGCCACGCCGGTGTCACGCGCCCCAAAGCGCAGCAGGGCTGCTAAGGAAACCCCTCTCCAAACCAGACCTGACTCACTGCCTCCATCCCTGGGCTCCTTAAATGATCAGGATCTCAAATTAGCCACGAGAAAAACAAAACAAAAGCCATTTCTTTGTTATAAAAAGGAAGACTAAACCCAAAAGCTGACACACGGCGCAGAGACTGCTCTGGCTGTGGGTGTTTATCTCTCTTCCTGCATCTCTCAGTTCTTCTGTTCCCGGAAGGCCAAAATCGCCTGAAGCAGAATGAAAGGAAACGCAGGGCGGACTGGTGGTGGCTGTCCAGCCGGCCATCAGCTGCTCCAGAAATCCTGAAGCAAAAGTGGTTTTCCTGTAGAACATTTGCTTGTTGGAGATGCAAATTAAGAGATCTTTTTAGGAAACATGAATGCACCCAGCACTAATTCGCAGACTGCCGCAGACTTCCTCCCCCTCCCCCATCCAAAGCCATCCGAGGACACGGCTCCTCCCTTTTAAAATTCTGTTTTAAAATAATGGCTTGGTTGTTTTTTATAGGAAGAATGCACATACCTTATAAAGAGTCAGACAGTTCTGAAAGTTACAAAAGAGAAAGCAACCAACAAGAGAAGAGAAAACCAAAGAGAAAGAGACCAAAAAATTCCCTGCCAATCCTACAGCCGGAAGCAGCCCTCACTCGTGTCACATGGGGCAGGCCATGTGCAGACTGCCAACAGAACGCAGCTTGGCCAAGGGGGTGGATAGGCAGAGGGACAGAGGTAAGGATCTTCCTTGAATTTCGCAGAAGAAAAAGAAGTTGGATGAAATCGAGGACTCCTAAACTTCACATAAATGACTCCTTGCCACAAGAAATAATTTCTGAGCTCTCCTTCAAAGACAGCCTAAAAACAAAGACTCCAAGATGGGACCTGCCCTCCCCACTGTACAACATCCCAGGCAGGTGCACGGACAGACAGCCAGACTCTACAAAGAAGAGAAGCCGGAGACAGGCCAGACTACAGAGGGACATTTGCCCAGGATAAAGGAGGCATCTCACATCCCTGGGGCAAAATGGGAGTTTTACTAATGGTGGGGCCTAGGGCCAGCCTCTGGAAGAGAGGTTAAAACAGACCCACCTCGGGCCAGATGCAGGAATGGACTTCCAGTGGTGGGGTGCCTGTGAGACAAGAGGGGAGGCTTTCTACGATGACTCATGGAAAAGATTGACAAATATGAGTATAAACAATACAGTTTCTGCACAGTAAAAACCTATCTTACACAAAGTCAAAGACAAGTGAAGGACAAAATACTTGCAGCATACATCACAGATGAAGGATCAATATCTCTGATATGCAAAGAACTCTCTTAAGGTGAGGGACAAAGGACCAAAAACTAGACAGAAAGATGGGCAAAGGACATAAGGAGACAGTTCACAGAAAGTGTATTAAAATGGACCTTAAACATCTGAAACGTGTTCACTCACTCATAACCAGAGAACGCAAATTGAAACAACATGATTTCTATTTCTCCCCTGCCAGGTGGGCGATCTGCGACTGTGACGGCGTGTTCTGCTTGCAGCTGGGGTAGACGCCACCTGGTGCACCTTCCGGAGGGAATTTGGGAACACCTAACAAACCATGTACACACTTACATTACAACTGGCTCTCCCCCTCCTGGGAACCCACCCTGAAGATGCCTCTAGCTATGTGGAAATGCCTGTGTACAGAGCTCTCCCACACAGGCTTGTCTGAAGTGGCTAGACACTGGAGAAAACCTGAATGTCCACATGCAGAAGAGGGTCGAAGGAACTGTGGTATGGGCTCTGACCTGGAGCGACGCTAGGCCCCGTGGAAGCCGAGTGCATCTACGGTCCACTGCCCTTGGTGGGAGCAGGCAGAGGTGGGGGCAGTGGGGGGTTGGGAGCAGGCACTGGCAGGGCAGAGCGGGGCAGAGGGGGGCAGTGGGCACGGATGGGGCAGGCTTGCCATCAAGGCTGATTAGAGCACGGGGATTTTACAGTCTGGCTGGTGGAGGAGAGGTGATATTAGAAGCAGCACTCAGGACCCTGCAGTCGAGCCGCAGCTGGCTTCCTTTGCTCCCCTCCCAGCTCCGCCCTGCCCTTGGTGGTCTCTGTCGTACCTGTGGCCCTTGATTAGCCTAGAGCAGTGGGCACTTGCTGGGCTTTCTTTGGGCAGCCCAAGCCCTGCCCTGGCCCTGGCCTCCAGCTTCGGCCCACTGCTCATGGCCCTGCACTTTTGCCCCAAGTTCCCCAAAGAGAAATGTGCTCTGGCCACAGTACCTTTTGCCCCTGCTATCCCCCAGCCTCTCATGGATCTGGTGAACGACTACTAGTCCTTTAGGACTCAGCTCAAATGCTGCCTCCTCCAAGAAGTCCTCCCTGACCTGACCAAACACAAGTACTAGTGTGCCACCTGTGTGCCCGCAGCATGGGTCTGCCTCCTGGGCTGGGCAGTCGGGCGAGGAAACAGCGTCAGTCAGATTGCTGTGTTCCACCCCCGGTTCCAGCCTTTCCCAGCTGTGTCATCCTGGGTGTTGTGTAGGTTCTCTGGACACTGGTCTTACCTGTGGAACCCCTGGACTATGGCAAGTGCTCTGTCAGTTTGTGGCGCTACATGGTGGTGAGAAGGTGGGTCGAGGCCCCTGAGCACAGTGCAGGTCATGGTGGCCTGTGTCTGGGGGTGCAGGAAGCAGACAGATTTTATTCATCTATGTCACCAGAGAGGTGATTTATATGGTGGCCCTCAATAAATATTCACTGAAATTAATTTATTTAGAATTCTGTCATAGAAGAGGGTAAATGCAGTAAAAAGAGGAAAAAAGGCCTGTTTACGTACTATGTGGGACCTACCATTATGTGAGATAATGAATCTCAAAGTGCTTTGTAAACCTTCAAGCACAGCCTCACAGGCAAGCAGTCCGAGTGGTTGCAGAGCCTCTGTGCTAAGGGGATTCCTGCTTGCAGTTTTAATCCTCTATGGTTGGTGTCTTGAAATGTTATTAATTTTATTGTTGAATCTGAGTTTTGAAAACGGAGCATATGCTGGGCTTAGAGCTTAGGCTGGTGAATGTGCTCGCCTCCCACAACCTGCCCACCCGCACCCAGAGACCACTGCCGCCTCTGCTCTGTCGGGCTCCTAGGCACAGGCTTGGGAAGGCGTGGGGATAGTACATGTGCCCTGAATACTGAGCAGTAGGGTGGGGATCCCCAGTGCTTGTGAGAGTCTGTATTTGCCCTGCAAATATTCCCATGCCCTAGGGAGCATGACATTAAATATAAAATAGAAAAACACCCCGACTAGGAGAGAAACAGAGACAGAGACAGAGAAAAGAAGGAAGAGGGAGAGGGAAGCACAGGTAAATAGACACAGATACTGACTTCCTAAGAAAAAAAGTTTTTTTTCTGCTTTTGAAAAGGGTGTCCCACTTCACTGGGCCTTGCAAATTACCTGGCTATCAAGTATTATGCAGATATGAGATAGCCTTTCTGTGGTTTTCTCTTTAATGAAAAATAAGAAAGGCAGCATGCTCCCCAAAGAAAAGTCATGTATTGCACTTCCTCTTGTGGTTCTTGGGACCTCTGAACCGTCTGTGGCACCACTCCATTAGCTCAGTCAGGTGGGCACAGTGTGCACCATCTGTAGCACTGTATCACAGGCCCTGGCCAGTGCAATAAGGCAAGAAAAAGAAATAGAAGGCAGACAGATCGGAGAGAAGGCAGTAAATATGTGTCCATTCATAGACAACATGATTGTAAAAGCCTGAAGACCTACAAAAAAGTACTGGAATTAGTAAGTGAACATAGCAAAGCCAAATGATATAAAGTGATTACACATAATTACTTGCATTTCTATATAATAGGAAAATTAAATTTAAAAATATCACTTACAGTAGTAGCAAAAAACATAAAGTACTTGGGAATGAACTGAACAGAAAGCTATGCAGGACCTCTACACTGAGCACTCCAAAATGCTGCCAGGAGGAATGAAAACACCTCAGTGAGCAGTGGTTCAAACCATGGTGTGGATGGAAGGCTCAGCATTGTTAAGCTGCGCCTTCTCTCCAAAATGACCTGCTGATCAATGCCATCCTCATCAAAGTCCCAGCAGGCTTTTTTGTAGAAAATGAGGAGTTGATTCTAAAAGTGTAATGGAAATGCAAAGACTCGAGTGGCCCCAGCAGTCGTGACAAGGAGCCCGGGGGATTGACATCAGCTCCACCTGCTGCCAAGTGCAGGCATCAAGGCAGTGCAGTGGCAGCAAAGACAGCAGATGATCAGTGGGGCAGGATGGAGCCCAGAAACCACAGGAATGGTTTCCTTCTGGCTTGACTGGAAGGGACTTTCTGTGGGGACAGTTGCTCTAGTACGATTGGGGGTCTGGTCACCGAGTGTACATCTATGGGTCCCAGCTCATCTGGCTATGCCAGGGAGGTCCCCACGTGGGCGGAGTTTGCCCCGCCAGTGCAGTGCTCCCAGCACCCATTGGGGAGGGGGCCGCGGCTGGGGGCAGGGTGCCCGCAGGCATCGCTGGGAAACTGAGCAAGGGGGCTAGCTTTTCTGGTGAACTTCCTGCAGACTCTTTTGGGGGGTCATAGAGGAATTGCTGTTTTAACAAATGTGTTAACAAGTTTCTGTTACTTTCTGGAAACGTTTTTTATCATTAAGCTCAAATCCTCCTGCCATTCACTGGTTATGTTGGGGGCTGATGGGCTGGTGGGAGGCAGGAGGCAGCCAAGCTGGGTGCATTCCCTCCCCACGTACAGGCTCAACGGTAGCGGCTATAGCTTCTAGAAATGGCCCTTACACTTGCCACCACAGGCGTACCCAGTGGCCACCGCGCACATCTTCAGGGCAGTGCAATGAGAAGGCAGGGCTGTCCCTCCTCCCTGCCCCCTCTCCCTTCTCCCCTTCCCCCAGCCTTTCTCCTGGGGGCTTCCCTGGAATCCTCAGCTGCGGAATGATGGGATGGTCTGACGCCCTCATCCAAACCCACCTATTGTTATATGTGTTAAGCGCAGAGCATTAAAACCCAAAATAAAATAAAAGGAGGTCTCAGGAAAGCTGTCTGTGTGTGGGGCACACAGCCAGCTCCTGCTCAGGGAATCACTAAGTGCCCATACAGACTAGCTGCACTTATTCAGTGGGCAACCAAGATATAAGACAGTTAAGGAAAAAAATGTGTTGTTCCATTTTGGGAAATAGTCAAGCCTTTATATTCCACCAAAAATAGAAATGGAATTCTAGAAAGCAAAAATAGGTGGGCTTATATATGTATGCAATTCCAAAGAATCTGCACAGACTGCATGTGCTGTCACCCTCCTGGAATGTGAGCCAGTGTGTCCACGAGGCCATGGGCTGGCCGGGACGGAGGGTCCGGGCCTTCTCCAGGCTGCACTGGCTTGCCGCCCTGGACCTCGTGCAGACCCCGTTTCCTGCTGCGGCGGCCCCGCTCTCCGTGCCCCCGCCTGGTCCCTGCGGGGCTGCTGGGGTCCTGCCCCACGCGCAGGTGCGACAGTGATAAACAGGTGATCCTTTTCCAGGGCTTTTTGTCACCTGACCCTTCCCTTGACAAGGGACTTGCTTAATTACTGACTAGTAAGTCGTCACAAGGCCCGAGGCAGCTGGCCCTGGACAGCCCTCTAGACTCTAGGTTGTTTTAAAACACAGGGTGCCACACCCCACTTGAGGGGAAGGGTCTCCGGCTGTACTCAGCTGTGGCCGGCACTGCGACTTGCATCTGAGTGTGTGCTGCACGGCCACTTGCAGCCAGGGGCCGGTCCTCACGCACAGAAGGCAGAGCCTTGGAGTGCCCCTTCCCCAGGAGTAGCCGGGTTGGGGGACCCAGCAATGGACAGGCAGACCGAGCTGCCCGTACCTTCTCCTGCACCTCCCACACTGTCCCGGGCGATGGCCTGAAGTGAGTCTGGGGCCTGGGGCAGGGCACAGAGGCTGCCTGGGAGGATGCGTGGCATCATGGGAACCCTAGGGAGCGTGGGGCACATACGCCAGTGGCACAGGGGGCATGGTGGTGCTGGGACCCACGGCATTGGCTCGGGTGCCACCTCTTCGGGAAGTTCTGCCATGAAAATAAGCCACGTCCCAGAGCTCTCCATGGGCACAGGGCCTTGTGGAGTCTGCCTCTGTGTCCTGGATGGGAGAAGCCAGAGTGAGGGGCCTCGGCCGACCAGCCCAGGAGAGCACATAGCACGTCGGCCGGTGCTCCTGAAGGAATGGGCTCCCATGTCCGCCTGTGGGCCCAGCTCCTCCGGCGTGGGGCTCTGGAATATACGTCTGGGAGGAGCTGTAACCACTGGTCTGCAGGCTCTAGGAGGGGAGTGATCTGCAGAGCTTGTATTTCCATCCTGTCCACTACCTGAATTCCACTGAGAACTGGGGACAAGCAGGGAAACAGAGATGGAGATGGGCTTGATCAAATCACAGTGGAAAGGGCAAGAGAGACCCTCCTGCAGAGAAAACAGGAGGTGCAGAAGATGTCTGGGCAGGAGCTTCTGGAGGTCAGGTGAGGTGCCGCGGCTGGGGGAGCCCCGGGGTGGGGGAGCACCGCCTGCAGGAAGCTCGTTGGGTGCAGGGTGTGAACCCCCTCCCTACCTCGGTATTCTCTCTAATGGACTGGCACAAAGATTTAAACTGCTTTTCAATTCTTTTCACACGTCAAAGTGGCATTTCTTCTGAAGCAATGTCATGCCAAGGCAGGCAGCCAGCTCAGCCGCCCCTCCCTCAGCCAGGCTCTGGTCTGGGAGAGACTGGATTCAGCATGACCAGACGCTCAATCCTGTGCGAGTGAGAAGAATAGAACCTAATGGTCTGCGTCCAGGGAAGAGACTGAATCCAGAATTCAAAACCGTCTTACAGAGGAGCTCCAGGTTAGGCTTCTGAATCCAACAAGGTTTAAGGAAGATGGACACAAGCCTCCTGCCCAACTCTTCCAGAGAAAAACAAAGGGGGAACACTTCCCAGCTCACACTGTGAAGTCCAGTGTAACCTCACTGCTAAAACCTGGTAAGGACACTCTAAGAAAGGGAACTGATGGCCTCTCTCTCATACACATAGACAGAGAAGCCCTAATCAATATATTAATGAGCCATACCTAGTAATATATTTAAAAAATAACATATTTTGACCAAGTTGGGCTGGTCATTCTGGAAATGCAAGGTAGGTATAACATTTGAACTTCACTCAAAATAGTTCATCATATTAATAGAGCAAAACAGAAAAGTAATGCTATCATCTCAATAAGTGCAGAAGAAAACATTTGATGAAACACACTGTACATTCATGAAAAGAAGCTCTTAGCAAAGAAGGAATAAAAGGGAACTTCCTTAATTTGATAGAGGGCATCTATATAAAAAAATTTCCCTACAATAAATACACACTGACTGATGGAATATGGATTCTTCCCCCCTGTGGTCAGAATAAGAACGGGATGTTCAAGATCGACACTTCTGCTCATCATCAGCAAGTGAAGCAAGTCAGAGAAAAAGCAGTGAAGGATAAAATAATTGAAAATGAACAAATTTCAAAGTCAGTATTCACAGACTATCATTTGATAGTCTATGTAGAAAATCCTATAGAACCTACAGAAAACTACTAAAATTATTAAGTGGATCTGGAAAGCTGCCGAATACAAGCATAGTATACAAAAATCAACTCAAAACTAGAAACCAGTGGTTACAAAATAAAAATAGGGAACATTTAAAAATACCATTCAAAGCAGTAAATACCTAGAAATAAATGTAATAGAATAGGTGTGAAATATCCACACAGAAGATTGTAAGTTAACAAGAGCAATTGAAGGATACTTAAATAAATGTCAGGTTAAACATGGATTGGAGCATTCAATTTTGTGAGAATATTCATTCTTATGAAATTGGCCTGTAGCTTCCATGTAATTCTGATACGAATTCTAGCAGGATCTGTGGGGAAATTGATAAGCCAATTCAACAAATTATATGGAAATGTAAAATAACAAGTGTATCCAGAAAACTTTAAAGAAGAACAAAACTGGAAAGTGACTCTACCACGTCATAAGAACTATGATGAAATTTCAGTGATCAAGAAAATGAGCACTGGTGCAAGGGTGGATATAGCTCCTAACACATAGTCCAGTATGAAGCTGAGAACCCATGCCTGTGTGGACGCTGGATTCACAAGAAAGGTGGCTCCGGAGAGCAGCTGGGAAAGGGTGTCTCTTCCACAGATGGGGCCGGGTCAGCCGGACACCACACACTAGTAGCAACAAAGCAGTGAATAGGAACCCCTGCCTCACGCTGTACACACAAAACAATTCCAGGGTGACTGTTGCTCTAAGTTTTAAAATGAACAACAAACCTTACAGAAGATGACCGAGTGTATCTTCATGGCCACAGAGTCCAGGTTTTCTAAACAAGACACAGGCAGCATTCACCATAGGACAAAGGTCCATGAATTGGCTCCCACTGGAATTAAGAGCCCCTGTGTACTGAGACACACCACTAAGGTTATGGAAAAGCAAGCCGCCGAGTGGGAGAAGCCTTTGTGGCACATACACCAGTGAAAGCGTTTGGGTCCAGAATATACAAAGAGCTTCTGTAAGTAAATAAGAAAAAAACCTGAGCCATTTCTTCAGTAGAAAGGACATGCATGTGGACAATGAGTACATGTAAAGATAACCTCAGCAGTCATCAGTGAGAACCGTGGGGAGCAGCCACTGCACACCCTCCAGAATGGCCAAAATGAAAAAGACCAATACCACGTGTTGGTCTGGGAGAGGAGCACCTGGAAGGCTCACACACTGCTGGTGGGAATGGCAGTGGCTGAGCACTGGAGGATCGGGGCTGCATGCTCAAGTGGGACACACGTGCCCCCTGCAACTTGGGACACACTCCACAAATGTGTGCCTGTGTCTACTGAAAGGCATGTATGAGAATGTTCATGGAAGCAGGATTCTCATGGCAAAAAACAGAGAACAGCCAACATCTCCATCCACAGCAGAATGAATAAATATATTGTGGAGTGTTACTACTCTGGACTGCTCTATGGCAGCAAGAATACACCCGTGCTGCTTAGACACAGCCTGGTGGACCTCACAGACATGGTACCAGCAAAGGAAGCAAGACCCAGGAGTGTGTGTGCTATGCAAAATAGGGATGGGGGTCATGGTAGGGGTCCTCCTGGGGCCTGGAGGGCTCATGCTGGGCAGAGGCATGAGGGGGACAGGGGGCTGGTCCTGTTTTGCCTCCTGCTCTGGGTGGAGGTTCACGGGTGTGTCCACCTTGGGGTAGTTCGCCAAGCTGTGCCCTTATGATATGGATACATCTCTGTACATGTACCTCAGTACAAGCATTTGGAAATACACATAGACAGTCCTTTTCAGGCGCTGCTGCGTTCCAGGTAACTCAAAGCAGTTGGCTGGTGCCCCCAGAATCCTAGTTGAAAACTGAATTCCAGTTGGACTGTGTGGTAGTTGCAGCCCCCAACCCCCACCTTTCCTGGGGACAGAGGCTTTAAATAACCACAGGAGCCGCCCACGTTGTCACCAGCCCAACTTCCAGGAAGCCCCCGCTCAGCATCCAGCCCTCTCTGGAAGGGCCCCGGGGTCCCTCCCACGGCCCCTCCCTTCTCCCTCCCCTGCCTGGCTTCAGCTTCTAATTACCTTTCAGCTTCTCAAGAAAGGCTGTTTTTAACATAATAATTAAGAGATAACTCAGTGAAAAAGAAAAAAAAAAGCAGCTCATTTTGCGCCCTGGTCCATTATTTTAGAGTGCTATGTTACCAGGAGCCACAGAGTTTGTATCTGATTTACAAAACAAAACACAAAAAACCTACTACTATTCAAAATAAGTTGGTGAGGCTGCTAATTTTACTTGGTTTTTATGTGTATTTGCACCCATCTTATCCCACAAAGAAGTTGAGGTGTTTGGCAAATACTGATTATCACGAACAGTTACCCCTTTACAGCTTACAAATGATTTGTCTTGATCCTCAGAGCGATGTGTGGCGCTATTACCCCGATGTCCCCACCAAGAACAGCTTCCTTGCTACCTGCTCCTGTGGGACCCTCAGGCGAACCCGCCTCTGTGGTTAGCCTGTCGCCTTTGCCCCTGTCCTGGTGTTACGCACATTGCTGTGACAGACCTCCAACGTGTGCACGCTTCTTTAGGGCATAAGAAAGATGTGTCGGTGTGTTCCTGGAGCTTCTGTTCTATTTCAGTGGTCAGTTCATCCATCCCTGGGCCAATGTCAAATGGCTTAATTTACTCTTGCTTGATAGTATGTCCTGGTATTTGCTGGTGCAAATCACCCACCTGCTTCAGGAGTATCTTGGCTATTCTAGGTCCTTCATGTAAAGATCCCTGTGGGAAGATTTCCAGAAATCCATGGACTCTACGGCAATTTGGGAGAGAGTTATGACACTGAGGCCTTATCTATTTAAAACTGGTGTCTCTACCTTCCCTTAGTCTTCCAATAATTTTTGGAAAAAGATGTATTTTTTTCCTTAAAGATTGCATGCTTCTTTTGTTAGATTTATTTTTAACTCATATTTCTGTTGCAGTTGTGAGGATTTTTCTAAATTACATGTTTGTTGCTGATATATAGAAATTGTGTGTGTGTATATATTTTGTACTCAGTAATCTTGCTCGATTTTATTAAATCTAATAATTTAGCTGTAGATTATTTTTATTTTCTGTGTGTGCTGTCGTATTTCCTGCAGTTGTCTTCTTCCTTCCTTCAGTCTTTACCCACTTGGATTCACGTCAGCCATGCTGTTTTCCGGGTTCTGTTACAACGCTGGACCCTGGTGGGAAGGGCAGTCCCTGAGCTTGCTGCTGTCCATGTGTTTGTAGGCACCCTTTATCAGGTTGGGGAAGTTGCTTTCTATTGCTGGTTTTCTAAGAGTTTGTGTTTCTAGACACAAGTGATGCTGGGTTTTATTAAAAGCCTTTCTGCATCTTTCGAGATAACCATACAGGTATATGCCTTTGATCTCCTGATTTGATCGACATTAGATTTTTAAGTGTTAAATTGAAATTATGCCCTTTGGTGAGCCCAGCTTGGTCTTGGTGCTCTTGCTGTCACTGGGCAGCGCTGGGCTCTGGCCTGCTGATGCTCTCGTTGGACTTTGTGATGCTTTATTTAGGCTTTGTTGACGTGTGAGGTTGGTCCCTCCTCTCTCCCCCTGTCCTTCTTAGGTTTTGAAGTCAAGGTTAAGTCAGCCCCATAACACAAGATGGGGAGTGTCCCCTTTCTTCTAGCTGACTCTGTCCCTAACACTTCACTGAATTTATCACAGTCACCATGACCTCTGTGTCATCACATCCAGTGAGTCTCCTGACCTCACCTTACTCATCATTTTCTGACTCATGTCTTCTGGAAATGCTCTTCTGCTGGGTTCCTCAAACACCCCTGCTTCTCTGGGCCTCCGCCCAGATGTGCCACTGGAGGGGCTGAAGGTCTGGCCTGGCTCCAGTTCCCTTCTCCCCTCTCTCTTCTCCTCAGCTGGCAATTCCACATTCACGCTCTCAAAGGAGCACCCCACACACTACTCTTCTCTGTATGCCCATCTTTTACATTCAGCAATCTTCCTACATAGCCACTTGGAACACCTGAGAGTACTGCTAACTCAGCCTGGCCTCAGGGACCCGTGGCTTGCTCCCCAGCCCATTCTTCCAGTCCCCTCCACCCCAGGTGGGACACTGTGCCCCCTGCACGCCAGCCAGAATCCTGGGTGTGAGTTTAATCCTTCCCTGTGCACAAGGCTCGCTGAATCCATCAGCGAGGCAAATCTATTTGCAGAAGCATCTTACCTCTCCACAGCCACTGCCACCTCATCTAAGCTGTGAGCACCCAGCCTGGGCATGAGCATTAGCTTTAGAATGGATACCACTGGCTGCCTAACAAGCTGGCACCCTCTTGCTAATAGTTCCCTGATTTGGGTCTGCACCTCTATGCCCTCCAGACAGCCCTTGCACTCTGATGGGAGCAGGTCTAACTCCGGAGCCGGGGTAGGCCTTACTTGGCTTAAGCCAGGGGTTGGCACACTTGTGCTATAAAGGGCCAGATGGCAACTATTTGGGGCTCTGTGGGCCACATGCATCTCTGTTGCAGACCTTGCCTTTCCGCCCATGTTGTATAAATGTGACATTCATGTGAACTTGTGTGGTCCCAAGGTCTCTGTTTTAGCACTGCTGCTGGTCTGGGGCAGGTGGAGATCCAGGTGGCCCAGCAGGGTGACTGCCCTGCCTGATAGGCCCACAGAGAGGTCCTCTCTCCTCTGCATTTGAGTGCTATGCAAAGGCTCTTCCCTGTATCCCAGGCACCCTTTCCACCAGTGCCTTCAGGCCAGAAGGCTTCTCTCCGAGCAGGGTGAGCTGCAGAGCCTCAGACTCAGCACACATGCTTCTCCACTACAGCCCTGTGCTAACAGGGAGACTCTGCACGGGGGGCATTGGGCCAGCCGAGAGGTGTGTACAGCATCCCTGTTCACGGGTGAAGGGCAGAGAGACGAGGTGATGTGCTCAGGCACACAGCGCTGTGTGACAGAGCCGGGCTTGAACCCGTGTGGCCCCAGTGCCTGTGCCCCCTACACTAGCCTGTCCCCAGGTGGTCACCCAGCTCTGCACCATTTCCCCATCACACCACACACTGGGAACACCGCGAAAGCAAGCTCGTGGCCTCTGCCGTCTGTGCTCGTCATGTGTGTGGCACGTGCCTACAGGTCTCAGGTCCCGCTTCTGCTCGTCTGCCTGCCATTCTCAGCTCAGGCCTGCTTCCCCTGGCAGCTGCCGAGGGCCATCCCAGTTCCTTCTGTGTCTCAACAGCTCAGGTCTCGGCACAGGGTTTACGTTGTCTCCATGCCAGCTGCAAGCTCCCTGTGGAACCACACCGAGTCAGAGCCCCCCCTGGGTCCTGGGGTTGGGGAGGAAAGGCTGCACAGCTCAGAGCACAGATGAGGCCCTCCTGGTCACCCTGCCACCAGGGCCGTGCCCTGGGGGTGGGGTCCAGGGAGGGGGCAGTCAGAGGCCGGGCAGACTCCATGCGAGGGGTCCCCTTCCATGAAGAGCTGGGTGAAGGTTTAGTACCATCTGGTTTTTTGTCACTCCATTCCTATGCTTTTTTAAAAAGATGGGACAAAAAAAATACTATGTCTCAAATAAACATATCACAGTATATTGGTTCGCTCTTATTAGCAGCTTTATCTTCCTAACTTTTTTAGAAACCAAGACATCAATAACCTACTTCTGGACCACAGCTAGAGGTATATGAACCGTGGGTGTCCTTTCCTGAGCACTGGGAGAAATGAACACAACAGGGCAGAAGAAGGTCCTTGGAGTGAAATGAGTGAGATCCACACTGAAGCCACACAGGTCACAGACCTGAACAGACCTTGCCGTGCTCTGGGCATGGCCTCCGCAGCACAGCAGGACAGGTCAGAATGTGGCCCCCAGGCACAGGCAGCACTGGGGGTCACTTGGTCACCCTGGGGGCACAGAAGTGTGGTCAGCCCAGGGCTCAGCAGGGTGGGGCACAAAGCCAGGCCGTGATAGCCACCAGCTCAGGGTTGCCAGGCCCCTGGTGCCCGGGTCATGAGGTTCACCCTCTGGCTGCCACACTTTTTGGGGGGGGGCAGGACAAACAAGTGGCTTCTGCACCCATAATTCTCGAACATTTCCTTGAACTGAGCCTTCCCCAAAGCCCCAGATGTACAGGCAGGCAGGCAGAGCCATTCTGGGCGGTCTGGCTGGTGGCACATCACCCCTCCCTCCCACAGCTGCAGAGGGCTCCCTAGACCGAGGTGGGGAACCCAGTTTGCACCTGTCTCCTGTGTGTCCTGCAGCCTGTGCCCTAAGGCCGTGATAAGTGCCGTGCTGTCATTCGTCCTGCAGACACCTGAGTGCAGGGTCCCTTCTCATTCTGCTTGGGGGCTGCAGTACTGTCACCCCCGATTCCCCTGAAAGGAAGAAAGTGCACAGTGGTGTGCCGTGCTGTCTAGACAGTGAGTCCCCTGCAGACGAAATTTCACAGGCTGTGTAAAGCACCACACCACATCACTGGGGCAGATGGGAGGCCAGCCAAACCGCTGTAGGCCAGCACTGAGTATCATGCTTGCTTTCCAGGACACCAGTGTGGTGTTTCCTCCATTTGTACAGGTGAGGGAAAGAATGAGCCCCTATGGAAGGACAGCCATGTTATTTTCCCTGTGCGGACGACACTGAACAAAGGCAGGTGGGAGCAGCCATGTGCTGAGCACCAGTGAGTTACGCATCCCTCACTGTGCCCTGTGCAGTCCCTCTGGCATGGACTCAGGGCCCAGCCCCCTCTGGCCAGTGGGACTAGCAGACAGGGCCCCTGTGCAGAGCTCTGCCTCCCTCCTGCTGCTGGTCACACCACTGTGCAGCAGCCCAGCCAGCCTGCCGACAGTTGTGATGCACGGTTCACCGTGTTCTCCTGTGGCCTCTGTCCGTGGCCCATTGTAAGCTGGTCCAGCTGCAGGCCCTTAGGGTCAGGAGCAGCGGCATGCTTGCTTCAGGCCACTCAGTTTTGGGGTGCTTTGTTACACAGGTATGAAGTCCACATGCATGCCTGTTTATTAAGGATGAATCCGCACAAGGGTGCCCCGCAAGTCTTGATTTTTACTTAGTTGTCAGCAAGCGCCCCTGTGGACACTGCACCTGGCACTTAGCCCCCAGGCAGGGTGACGGGCTTGCCGATTGGCCCCAAGGACAATTTTTCCTTTCCACCCCACAGCAACCTGAGGCAGACAACCGGCCTGCTGCAGCACTTTCCCCCATGGTTAATTTATGCTCCAGATCACCGAACATTTGCGATGTCTGGAAATGACCGCAGAAGCTGGCTCTGGTGGAGTGCGCACCACGCAGCAGGTTCTGGACTGGGCTCTCAACCTGAGTTCCTCTCTCGTGTTTTACATACAGGTCCAAAAGATGCCCAGGGCCCCACATCTGAGAAGCCGGAGCCGAACTTGAACTTGGAATCTGGGGGGCACACCCGCCGCCCTGCAGGGGTAGAGGCCCCGCGGGTTACCCCCCTGCTCCTTGAGCTCGCTTCTCCCCTTAATCTCTCCCCATCGCGAGCCGGTCACTGCCTCTCTGCTCCCAGCACCCATGTTCTAGAACTGTTGAGTTTCTCCTAAACGTTATTTTCTGTTCTGAATGAATTGCAGCTTTGAGTTGGTTATTCTGGTTTTTCAAAATGTTGCATTTCTACGTATGCTGATCATCATGTGTCAACATTTCTTGATATAACCATAGAAGTGTCAGTAAATATACGTAGAGGAGCAAGATTTTATATATACTGTAAAAAAGATTTCAAACGCCTTTACTCACACAACCTACGGACCCAACACCACCTTAACCTTGGTGATCTGGGTTTGCTTCTGCCCTCCTGCAGGCGGGAGGGAGCCACCTCTGGAGGTGGGGCACGGAGCCGCCCCTTCTCCAGACCCAGACGGCGGGCGACCCCCACTCCCGGCCGCCTCCTCCCCCCAAGGGCGACCCCCGGCCCCCGTACGCAGGCCCCCTCCAAAGTGAGCGTCGCCTGCTCCCGGCTCTCCCGCGCCGCCGACAGCGAAGCTTGGCGCGGCGTGCGCACGCACGTTCTGCGTCGCGGCCCCGCCCCCTCCCGGCGTGCGCGCCCCCGGCTGTGAGGGGGGCCGTGGGGGGCGGAGCCGCGCGGGTCGAGGGCGGAGGCTGAGGCGGAGGCTGAGGCGTTGGCGGCCCGGGCGGCGGGGGTGGCGGCGGGTGGCGCTCGGGGCCGCTCCAGGACTCGGCCAGCGCACCGCAGCGCGGCCCCGCGGAGCCCCGCGGCTGGAGTCTCGGCCCCGTGCGGCGAGCGGGCGAGCTGGAGGCGGCCGGCGGCTGAGGTGAGGGCGGGCGGCCGGGCCGGGCCGGCGGCTGAAGTGAGGGGCGGCCGGGCCGGGGCCGCGTTTATGTAAGGGCTGCCGGCAGGTGGGGCGCCGCGCCGGGGAGCGCCTCTGGCGGGACCCCTGCTGCGCGGCGGGGCTGCCGGAGCGGGTGTCCGGCCGCGGAGGGGCGCTGCGTCTGCGCGGGGGGCTCTGCGCCGCGGCGGGAGGCTGCGCCCCGAGGTGGAGGGGTGACTGCCCCGGGGTAAAGGGCAGGCTGCGCCCCGGATGGTGGCAGTGTCCCGGGTGCTGCGCTCAGGGGCGAAGCGGCGCCCCAGCGGAGGGGAGACGGAGCCGAGACGGCCCCGTGCCCTCCCCCGGACTGCCGCGTCGGATCCGGGTGCTCCCCGCCCTGGGGAAGGAAGGCTGAGCCCGGGGCGGCCCCGCGCCCTTTCGGGAGGGCACAGTGTCCGGGCGGGAGGCTCTGCGCCGCGTGTAGGGGACAGTGCGCCCCCAGGAGGAGGCTGCGCCGGGGACGACCTCCCGTCCCCTCCGAGGGCGCCTGGTTCGCGGCAGATACTCTGCCCCGCGGGCGGCCCCGGGTCTGCAGTGGGAAAAATTACCAGGTCGTGGATGGGTCTCAGGGAAGGTGTCAGATTGGGCTGTGGATGCTAGAACGTGAGCGTCCCTTCATGCCCGCGACCCTAAAATGTGTTCCACGGTCGGTTTTTCTGTCGGAGACGCGCCCCGTAGTGTTTGGTTCCAGCGGTTAATCCGAGCCAGCAGGTTTTGGGGGTTACTTCTAATAAGGGCGTCCTGCTTCGTTGCTACACAAACCGTAAGGTTAGCGGTCGGTTCTCCAGGCACCACGCAGTGGCGTGATAGCGGGCTTGCGGCTGTGCTCTCAGTGCCCTGAGTCAGGTGGTGTCGGGCAGTACGTTTTGGGGATAGAAATATTTGTTTAATCGCCTTTGTTCCCCCTTTAATTTGCCCGTATGTTTTATTCCTTTGAGGGGTGCCATCCGAAGCTGCGTTTTCTAGAACAGTAGGTTGTCTTAAGAGCGGCTCCTGGGTGGTGTCTTCGGGTTACCAACTCTTCTTTGGGACTGAGACCACTGTACCCTCTGCTTGCTGAGGGTTTCCCAGAGGGGACAGGGAGAAGGAAGCAGGGCCCAAGGTTGGCTGGTACAGCTTCCGCCTGGATAAGAGAATTAGTGCTCTGCCTCGTGGGGTTCCTCAGTGGGGCAGGATCCACGCTGCGTGCACACCTGCAGCAGGGGCTTGATAAATAATAGATACGACACCCCCAGCTGGATGCCTCCATCCTGCCTGAGGTGGAGGCAAAGGATTCGCACAGGAATGCGTTGTCTGTGGGTAATGCCGTCAGATGTCTGAGAGTTCCTGAGACTGAATAGAATATATTCAGCTACATGTTCACCAAAATCTTAAGCTATAGTTGGAAGGGAAAAAAGGAGGCCTTTCTGCAGGGGGCAGTGGAGAAATGAAAATTGGTCCAGCTCTGAGAAATTGATGACACATGCATCTGGAGGTGCTCTGGACTCATGAAGTCAGTACTGGGAGGTGAACCGTGGAGAAATGGCTAATGACATCATTGACAGAAAACGTCTAGGCCCATGGGCTAATTCACTCTTTTGTGAATTTACCATGTAGAAGTGTTTTAACGGCAGTCAGAGTTTTGGAATAAGAAAATTCTTTAAACTTACATTTGTGTGGCAAATGAATAAAGCAAACTTAACTCACCTGACAGATGCTTGCCTGTGGCCTGCTGTGTGCTGGGCCCTCCCTCCTCTGGCCTGGGGACGCAGTGCCAAACCAGAGAGGCAGAGCTCAGGAAAGTTCAACGCTGGCAGTGCATTTAGTTAATCACTTTAATAGCATTGCATTTTTAAAAAATAAAATGTGATTTTAGTTACAATAATTTTAAGTGTATAGCATTAAAATTTTTGTTTATAGATTTAAAAATATGAGCCTGCACACAGTACATTAAAAAGGTACAAAAAGGTAAAACCTCCTTCCACTCTGTCCCCAGCCATTCAGTTCCCTCCAGCTGTCACCGCCAATTGATTGTGTATCTCCTGGCAGTAGTCAAAATATTTACATGGTCATATATATGTTTTAATTTCTTATAACAAAAAATATCTTCTGTAGATGGGTGCAAGCAAAACCTACTAATTATTTTTTATTAATCATCAAATTTCCTTAGTTGTGAGGTTTACTTAAGAGCTGAGTTTGTTCCCTTGAATGCTGTGATGAGATATGTAAGTACTTAGGACCAAGGAATATTATTTAAATAGGTAGGAGATAGTTAGAAAGTACACTTTGGAGATTAATAGGTGAACTTATAATTTATCAGCCTATAAAAAAAACTTTAAGAAAAACTGTCAACCATAGTATGAAACTGAAAAGCTTAGAAAAGTCCATTTTTAATGGAAAATTTGATGTTTTTTGGTCAATTTTCTAAAATATGCATTTCCAAAATCTGTAGTTTGGTGTGATGGAGATGGTAGTATTAAAAAAAGCCCTTTAAAAAAATATGTTCATAATATGTGAGGTGGGAAAGGCAAATAGAATTTTCACTTTAAAATTGTACACTGAAGTCATTAAGACATCCTTATTCCTTAAATGACTTCTTAAAAAAGTCACGTTTTATTTGGAATGTGGACAGGGGAAATGCAGTAGCTCAGAGGTCTGCATGTGGCCTTAATGCATAGCTTGACAGATGTTGGGCCCAGACCATGAGAATCATATCCCAGCATTTGCCGGTGGGCTGATGCGCACTGCTTGTGGCTCCTACCCACCGATGTGTGTGTAAGGTGTTCTGGAAGTGTACAAAGAAAAATGACCATGATTTTTGGTTTACTGTCTTCATGATGGATTTAAAATGAAGATGGGGCAGGGAGGGGGGGTGCAGTAGCTTGGAGGTGCCTGGTGTTTTTACCAGAAGCGCAGTGAAACTTTCTTGCCTCTATTCCAGTTTTGCTTCACCCGGAGGTCACCCCACATATATTTCCCACATGCCAGATACAGTTCTAGGCATCAGAGACATGGGAGGGAGCGCAGTGAGGGCAGTTCTTGTCCTCATGGGGTTCACAGTATGGGGAGGTGGGGGCGGTAAACCCCAGCTAAAGTCCTGAATGCTGGGAGGGGTAAGGAGAACTGCCAGGTGGAGGTCTGGGAAGGGGGCTCAGAGGTGGGAACAGTGCTCAGGCAGAGGTAGCTCTGGAGTCACTAGGGTGCTGGTCAGAGCAGGCGGCCGGTGACGGGGAGGGAGGCAGGGTGCATCTTGTTGGAGGGAAACCCGTAAGAGGCTACCTGCCTGCCTCCTTCCTTCCCTCCCTTGGTTGACTTCAGACGTTTGAACAAGGGAATGACATCTGATTTATCTTTAGAAAGAATTGCTCTGGCTGTTATGTAGCTAACACTTACTGGGAGCTTGTGACATGCCAAGCCATTTAAGTGCTTTACCTGTGTTAATTTAAATCTCAGGGTAGTCTAAAAGGCTGGCATTGTTATTAGTCTAACCATGTTATTTGTGGGGAAAACCTGTCTGTCAGATAAGCCATGAAGGCAGGACTTCCCACAGGCGCCCTTCCCCTGCCCTGTGCCAAGCTGAGGTGGGCGGTGGGCAGTGGGCGCCTTGGACAGAGCAGAGAACATGAGGCCAGACCTGTGTGTAAGATGCTATTGTAAGTAGTATTTTTGTAGTATTAACAGGTAAATGTTAACAGACAGACATGTGCTTCCCTATCAGGTAGGATTCACTTACACTTATGAAAAGGGCTCCTAGACTTTAAGCAGATTTTTTTTTTTTACTTTAAGCAGATTTATTATTTTTTTTACTTTAAGCAGATTTTTAAAAGCAAAAGCATACCACGTCTGTGCTTCCATGAAAAAGGAAACTACAAGTGAAATAAAGTAATTCTGAAATTCCTTCATGATTAGAATCTGATTCTTCCAGGTCAGCTTCTGACTTGGCTTTGATGTGATACTCCACCTGCCGTCCACCTGCTGCCTCCGACTGGTGCCATGGCCACATTTCTAAGGCCACACCACTGCAATCTCTGGGGTGTCACCTGAGCGGCCATTTCCCAGTCTGCGCTGTGGATGCTTTCTTATCTTGCTGGCAGGTATTGAGGAGAGGTTTCCGGTCCCTGAACGACTGGCTGACTAGCCTCCTGAGGGGTTACGTTGTGCTGTCACACCTCCAAGAGTAAGGCTGACCGAGTGTCCGAGCAAGAGGTCCTAGGCTCACCCTTGCCTGGTTCGCCACCTTGGGAGACGCCCCAGTGCTGCTACCTGTGATTCGGAGCACGTGGGAAGACTCATGCCGTGGAACTGGCGCACTGCGGCATGCTTGGCAGGCAGGCCCCTCAGGGTTGCCAGGAGACCCTGAGATGGAACGTCCCAGAATGATCCCAAGGTTGTTGGCCTGAGCAGCAGGCAGGTGCCTGTGATGAGATGGGGAGTCTGGGAAGAGCCAGGTGTCCAGAGTGGGGAGTGGGGATCTGGCTGTGTGAGGCTCAGACTCTCCGGAAGGCAGTTCCTCAGCAGCTCTGTCCACAGACGGCACCTCAAGGTGTGAATTGGACGTAGTCGCACCATGTGCCAGGTGTGTGATCTCGAGCAAGCTGTTTAATCTTTCTGTGCTTCAGTTTCCCATTGTGAATCAGGAAGAGTAGTGGCCATCTGTCTCCTCGAGTCGTTGGGTTGATAAACTGAACTAATGTAAAGTGCCTAAAATAGCACCTCGCCAGCAGCACTTAAGAGGGTTTACTTTGCTTGTTATTTTTATGATGAGTCACCCAGTGGAGCTGTCTGGCTACCAGTGGAAATTCAAGGTTGGGCCCAAGAAGACGCTGGGGCCAAATTGTTTGGGGGCCATTTGTCTATTGCTGGTATTTGCCTACAGGCTGGGCAGTGGGTATAGATACAGAAGAGCAGAAGGATGAGGGCTGAGTCTGGGGGCTTTCAGCAAGGGCTCCACAGGAGGCAGGTGCAGCAGTTTCTACTGTAAAGGATCTGTTGAGGAAGGAGGGGAACAAGAGCGGCTCTTGCTGGAGTTCAGGGCTGAGGGAATGGCTGGTTCCTCTTCTGGGATAGAAGCTGGATTTGATGAGAGGCAAGGGTCTTGTTGGGAGGTGAGACTGTGTGGAGAGGTGGTTGGGAGCGAGGAAGTGGTGAACATCAAATGCGTAGGACACCCCAGAGGAGTTTTGTTAAAAGGGTATAGAGTTACAGGTCAGTAGCTGGCCGGGGACAGGTGGGGTAGTCCTGAACTCTAGGGAGTTTTGTATTTTTATTTCTTAAGTGAGAGGGATTATAGCGTGTTTATGGGCTAATAGGAATGATCCAGTAGAGAAAGACAAACTGACGGTGTTGGGAAAGGGGTTTACCGGAGAAGGTGAGAGGGGCTGGTAGAGGGCAGGGACGGTTCAGTGCCAGGAGTGAGGCAGGGCTTCTGTGCATGGGAACTTTGATTCCCTTCAAAAGTATTTCTGCAAAGGGAGGATATAAAATAAAAACAGTGTTGTGCTCAGTCCAGGAAACAGGGAGCATTCACCTAAGTTGCCTATTAAAATGGTAAAATATCTTCTCCATACGTTGAATTGTGTTGTTGTGGTTACTTGTTTTTTTGGGGTTTGGACTTTGAGATATCAATCTTGGTTCTGCCAGTGGAATAAAATGCGAAGGAGCCCTTCATGGGCTCCCCTGTGTTCTGCCCATTGTTTGAGCCTTGGGGGGACTGGTTCCTTTGCTCTGGGCACACTTTCCCTCATTGACAGGTTCTCTGAGTGCCTTCTCATGTGAGTCATTGTGGAAGGGCGCCTGTGAAGAAAGTCTGCCTTCTTGAGCCAGCATGCCAGTGGGGTGGACTAAACCTAGCACAAAGGCTCATATTGTACCTCCAAGTTAATTTATCTGTGTCAGACTGAAGAAGCAGGGGCTGAGGTATATGGCGTCAGAGGGCTGCTCCCATTTGAGGCTCTGTGTTCCAGGAAGGCCTCTGTGTAGACCTGTTGTCTGAGGCCCAAGAGAGGGGACAAGGACATTCCAGGAGGAAGGGTCAGCCTGCCAGAGCCCTGCTTAGTGCAGTAGCTGTGGGGGGCAGTAGCCTTCGTCTGGTTATTAACGGGGAGCGTGGTGGAAGGTGAGGCTGAGAGACATGCAGAGCCTGGTGGTGCAGGTTCTCGGGCTATGGGAAGGGCTTGAAGCAAGGGAGGGATGGGTGCCAGCGTGAGACCTGGCTGTGGTGCTGGAGGAAAGCTTCTTCTTGGGCATCAAGTCGGTATGGTTTGGTGATGGGGGTGTCTGGGAGGTGAGGGGATGGGGGTGTTAAGAGGGCTCTTAGAAGCCTTCTGATTGTGATGGTGCGCAGGGCCGGGCAGCCGGAGAGCTGGGGCCTGACGGGGCAGAGGTGCTGAGGGCAGATCTGCGTGTTAGTTGCCGCTGTTCTTCAGGTGCAGACATCATGTTATATTGGATTCAGTTGGAATGTGCACATCGCTTCTCCCCTGGCATGTGATGTACAGCATGTTTATGAACATGGACATGGGATCTGTAAGGCATATAACACGCAGTTTGTGAGTGCCAGTGGGTGCAGGTGTTAAACTGGTAGGCAGACCTGGCACTGACTGGGTCCTTGGGCTGACATCGTTACTCCTTTCAAGTTCATGCTAGAGGGCTCATTACCCCCATTCATGGATTGGGAACTGATGCAAGAGATTCAGCAGCTTCCTGGGAAAACTGGATCAACTTAGCTAACATATCTTAAGCTCTGACTGTCAGGCATGGTGGAGCGAGTTCAGTCTAGTTTCCTCCTTGTTGTGGTCTTAGGAGGACATGGCGCTGCACAGCCATTCCCACCTCCTTCCTGTGTCGTTCAGGGGAACCCTGCTGCGGTGGAGCAGGGAGGCTGGCAGGGGGAGCTCCGCCACTCCGTCAGTGCAGGAAGCAGCGTCAGTACAGACCCAACAAAACGGCCTCCACAGGAAGGAATGGTGGCTCCAGGCCCCTGCAGGGAAGGATGCGCTCCACATCTCCTCCACCCGCCACCCCTGCAACTCAGCCAGGGAGGAGCCATGACTCCTGGACTCCTGCTTTTCTCCAGGACTTTCCCTGAAAACAGCCCCTCCAGAACCCTCCTCCCTCTCCCTGAAGTAACGTACCTCTGCCTCGTTTGCTGGACCAACCTGTGGTTTTTCCAGAGTTGGCATGGCAGAGTTGCTGCTCTCCGTTGTTCCCGAATGAACCCATTTTCCTGGTAAAATAACTTTTACTTTTAAGGTCCATACGGATAAGGAGCCAGCGTCCTGCCGTATACTGATAAGGAGACTTGTGCCTGGCCAGCCCAAGTAGACTCCTGTCCTCTTTTCTTGGTCTCATCCTATCGGTTCTTGGTCAGCAGGCAGACGAGAGCCTTAGTAGGAGGGCAGATCAGTTGCTCCCCTGCTCAGTGCTGCAGCTGCACCATCCCAGAGTTCTGGCAGAGCTTCCTCTCCTGTGCTCTCAGGTGTCCCCTCCAGCCTCTCCTGGGCTTCACTCCACAACTCCTCACCCACTGCGGGCTCTGCTGTCCGCTGCTTACCCTCTGCACCCACCACTGCCTTCCCCAGCCCTCGCATCAGCCTGCTGGGCGGAGCAGAAGCCCCAGGAAGGCAAGGGTCTTCTCTGTCTCTATCCTCAGGGCTCAGAACAGTGCTTAACAGATAGCAGGCACTTATCAATGTTGAACGAATGAATAAGTTTTCTTACTTTTTGTGTGGGTAGTAAATGGTAGCACCCAAACTGCAGCTAAATTTGTTGGCCTTTGAAGATGTGTGCTTTTCTGCCTCGCCACACCAGCCCCGCCCCCATGCTCCCATTGTACTTGGTGAATCAGTCATTTATTTATGCCCCATATGTCTGTGTTATCCCCAGATTTCTGTGCTTCTTGGTGTAGAATAGAAACATTTACAAACATTCAAAATTGTTCTAAAACCATAAAGTGCAATATAGTAGGTTAATCTATTGAAAACGGGGAGTCCTCATCCTGAAAGCACAGCTCTGTCCTGCCACCATCATTTTAACCCCTTTTGGGCAACATATAATTAAAATACGTTTGCTTAATAACAGCATCCATAATAGGTGGAGAAGTAACAGTTGTAACCCTGTCTTGACAAAAATGAGAACACTTTGAATAATTCTGGGGGGTTTTAGACAAGCAGCCAGATAAAATGGAAAACACTTGGTTCAACTGTGGAGGCTTAAAGGGTAAAAATTGGAGAGAATGTGGCTTATGAGCTGTTTGGTAGAGGAGTGAGCAGAGTGTGCTGAATTTAGGAGCCTGGGGGTTTAACCCTGGCCCTGCCTCTGGATTTGATGGGCTGTCCACTTCTCTCTCCTGCAGGTTTGTGATGTAGAGTGAGGGCAGTTGAGCTGGTGACTTCCAAGGTTCCTTCCACTCCAAGAAGATGCAAAATAATATACCCTGCAGGTGTTCAGGAGTCATTCAGTCGGTTGTCTGACAAATACGTATCGTAGGACCTGTCGCAGTCCTGTGCTGAATGTGGTGGAGCTTCCTCACTTCATGGCTGCTCAAGGTCCACGAGAGGTGGCGCTTGGTGCAGAGCACCCTGTCACCTTCCTTTGGACCAGGTAGCTCTGCTGAAGGAGGCAGGAATGGGGAAGGTGGGTCGGGAGGAAGGGTCTGGGCTGGAGGGGTGGGTTCTGACTGGGAGAAAACTCGAGGCCTGGGGATTCTAGGTGATCCCCTTCTCCCCCATTGTAGTCTTAGGGGTCTGGACTGTGCTAGTTGTCATCAAGTATACTCAGCAGGGGTTATCCTTGAGGTTTGTGAGTCCAGAGCTTATCCTCGCTGATTACAGGTGATTCAGGAGTAGGTAACATCTGATTAGCCCCCTCTGCTGCTGTTACAGGGTTAGGAACTTGGGTTGTCAGTGTTATCTATCAGTCAGGCTGGAGAGTACGTTTGGAAGTGAATCTGTGCTTTTACTGGAGGGTAGCACATGGGAGTCCGTCTTCTCCTGTTTGTGGTGAGCAGCATAGCCTCCTCCTCTCCGGGGGTTGTAGCTCGCTTAGGAGACGAGTTACCCAGGATGTAAGGTCGCTTCTCATCTGTAGGAGGCTGCGTTGGCCACAACACCCAGCCACCTAAGGGACCATGTGTGCCGAGTGTGCCACTCACGGCCCCCTGACCACTGTTGCCTCGTAACGCGCACATCTCCTTCATCTCGGTTTCTTCACTTTTTGGAAATTGATTCTGCCAGGCACCTGCTTTCTCAGGTTTCTCTTTTGAGGCAAGGTTTTGTTTGTGTCATATGAGTGCAGCCCGCCTCATACATGTGCTGTGGCTGTGTGAGGACAGAGTGTCTATTTCTGGCTTCCGGCTTCTGCCTTAGGAAGGGGGACTCATCCAGGTGGTGTCTCCAAGTAGAGAAGGGGCATCATAAGATGCTGGGTGGCTACAGCTGCCACCCTGACCACCACGTGAAGAACGATGGGACCACATAAGGTGCACGCACACTCTTGGCTTGGGCCTAAGTACAAACAGCCTGAAGTCAATCTAAGTAGGGGTGGTAGTTTTGAGGGACTTCGGTGCTAGAGCCACAGTTTAAATAGTAATGATTTGACTGTTTATGTCTATTTTATTCCTCATATGAATGAAGTTGATCACATCAAATGCATATTTACAGACACGCTTAGAGATACTGTGGGCTCGATTCCAGGCCACTTCAGTGAAGCAGGTGTCACAGTGAGGCGAGGCGAATGGTGTTCCAGTGCACATCAACACTGTGCTTACACTGCCCTGCGGTCTGTCTGACGTGCAGGAGCATTATGTCCAAAAAGCAATGTACATACCTTAATTTAAAACCCGTGTTGCTAAACGCTGACTGTCATCTGAGCTGTCAGTGAGTTGTAATCACCAGTCACAGACACCATGTCAAATATAGCGATAATGAAACATTTGAAATACTGTGGAAATTACCAAAATGTGATGCGGAGACACGAAGTGAGCAAATGCTGTTGGGAAATGGCGCCGACAGGCCTGCTCAGCACAGGGGGGGCCACAGCTTCGGTTTGTGAAACACTCAGTAAAGCCAGTCTGCCTCTATTGGTCTTGATCATTTTGAATTTGATTCCTTTTTAAAATAGGTATTTACCCAGAATAACAACCAAATAGTTATTACGCCAGAGTTGGTCACCTGCAGGAGGTCACCATGTGCCTCTGTGACAATACGGTGTCTTTGGCTGGCTACCTGTCCTAGGGGATTATTTTCTCTTTCTTAATACATTAAAGCTTTATTTCATTAGAAAGCTATCTAAATGTTAATGACCTTCATGCAGTAATGTTTAAATTAGCAGTGCCAGGGAAGCTGTGGCTCAGCAGTAAATAGTGGAGAGTTACCTGCTGCCGGTAAAGCTGGTTTGGGAGCTGAGGCTGAAAACTCAATCCGTGAGGATGTGGAATTCATGGGAACGAATCATTGGATTCCAGAGCTGCAATAATTTTGGGCCACAGAATTCAGCCTAGCTTTGACCATCAGTGAAACCCTAGGGGAAAAAATTCCTTCCATCAAGTTTTAGCTGATTGTTGGAAGTGATAAGATGCAAACCTCTGCATCAGGGTGCTAGTGTGTGAGTATGTTGTACAGGCCACCCAGACGTAGGCCAGGGTTAAACGACACCTTCTGACTCCTGCTCTGTGGGTTTTCCTCTGTATTTTCTGGTGTCACGTAGTAGGTGGTTTCGCCCACGTCCACATGAGTGAGTTCCCTGAAGCTTCCTACTCTTTACTTTATGCCTCCAGTGAAACTGAGGGAGTTGATAGGATTTCTATAGAAAAGGCAGGGAATTGTGTAAACCTACGGGATTTATGGAGCACAAAGCATCATGTGCCATCCCCTGGCCCGCTCAGGTCCTGTAAATCCTCCCTCTGTGGGTCAGCTCGAGGCACCATAAGAGGATACCAGCTTCTCTCCAGAGGCTCTTGCTGGAGGAAGGGAGGCTCTTTCCTTTTAGTAACCAAGACTTGGAGCCTGATGTAGCTTGGGAAAGGTGTGCTGGCTTCGTGGACAGAGCCACTTATGAGTGAAGCCGGGAAAGGGCGGCACTGTGTCTCAGCTGCTCTGCGTGTGGTCAGCCGGTGCTTACACATGGGTGAATCATCCAGATGTGTTTCCAGTCTTACTGATTGTTGAGAGAAACAATACATTACACATAGGCCACCTTGTGGTCTGAGTGTTCATCTTTTTGAGTTCTATGAGAAGATACGGGCAGAAAATAAAAGGGGGAAGGTACTCAAAGGAGGCTTTGTTTACATGTGGATAGACAAGTGCAGAGATCTGGATAGATGTGCATAAATGCATGGGTTAGCATGCATACGTACATATGTCTCTGTCCCCTGAGAAGGTCCGGCAACTGTGCACACCACGTATAAGTCCAGTAGGAAGAAGCAGGGCTCCTTCCACCCTGGGGTCCAGACAGCCTGGAAGTACCCAGAAGGGGTGGGGCATGTCAGAAGGGCACTGGGGCCAACCTGAAGGAGCAGATGGCCAGAGCTCTGCCAGTCTGAGCCAGGAAACGAGCAGTGGCAGTAAGCAAGTGGGGGAGAAGAGACAGCTGCAGTGCAGAAGGAAGGAGGGAATGGAAGATCGCCGTGAAGCAGGCAGCGCAGCAGTAATTAGGTGAGACACAGGGTCCAGTGCTAAGATTAGTGGGCACAAGTGGGAGGAGAAACAGGATATTTGCCTCATCTCAAAGTATCTCTTCCCCCTTATTTATTTATTAGAAAGGGAAAAATAGTAACTTTAGAGTGGAGAAAGCCAGCACCACCTCACCCAGGTGACACAGGCTAACACCACCTGTGTAAGATGGGTCATTGCTGTGGATTCCCTGATAGCACATGGCACATCACCGTCGTTGTCTCTGGCACTCTTGCCACAGAAGCACTGCCACAGTGTGATCGCAAGGAGGTAGCAGACAGACTCCAGCAGAGGACGTCCTCTGACGCCTGACCAGGGAAGGACTCAGACACAGTCTCAGCTTGGAGGGGTCTCAGGGGGCTGGATGGTGGGATGCAATGTGGGTTCTGGGTGGCACAGAGGTGATGTTAGTGGGAGAACTGGTGACACACAAATGTGGCCTGTAGTTAAGCTGATAGCATTGTGCCAGGTTAATTTCCTCATTGCTCAGTGATTCTGTAAGGCGTGATGGTCAGGAGAAGCAGGGTGGAGGATATATGGGAACTCTGTACTGTTTTCAACTTTCCTGTAAGTCTGTAATTCCAAATAGGAAGTGGAAAAAGAGCACAAAATACTTGAGAGGTTTGTGTAGAACCCAGGGTGACAGTGGGGCCACTGCCTCCATCTCCCCATCTGTCTGAGCTTTGTCTACTGTGCCTCTGAGGGAGGATTCTGTCTCCAGTGAGCTGCCCTTCCAGGTCTGGATGTGCTTCCACCCTGGCAGGAGGGGCCCATTCTTCCAAAGGGGCACAGGAATGACCCCATTCCGGGGAGGGGGTGCTGGCCCAGGAGGCAGTCAAGGGTGGCTGGTGGGATGCAGGGGCCCAGCTGGGACCTCTCATGTGGCTACCAGATTTTCCTAGTCTTTGGTCTTTGAGTTGTTTATTATTTTTTTTCCAAAGAGAAGTTCTACATTTTTATGTATTCAGATTTGTCTGTCTTTTCCTTTAGGACCTTTGGGTTTTGAGTCCCATCTGAGAGCCCATACACTCCTCAGCTGTCATTCCTCTTTAATGCTTCTAGCCATCTGAGGTCCTGTTGTCCACATCTGGTTCATGATCTGTGGGAAACCTGTTGGTGTAAGTTTGTGGTTGGGTCTAATGTATTTTCCAGTTGACTGGCCAGTCACCTCCATCACTGAGTCGCCTGCCCTGGGCCCATCAATCAGAAGTGCCCCTTTTGTTACCTGCTAGATTCTTTCTTCAGCTCCCTTTCTAGCTGCTTACTATTGCTGTGTAGGAACACTGTTGATTTTTGTATGTTAATGTCCCCAGCTGTTATCTATATGTCATGTTTTTGTCAGAGGATCAAACTGCAAGTAATGCCTCTTCCTTTCTAGTCTTTGCACTTCTCTCCTTATTCAGTGTCTAGAACTTCCAGCACCTACATGGGATGTTTGAAAAGAAGTGGTGTTTAGCCGGCCTTCTCCTGTTCAGCCTTAACATGAGCGCCTCTAATGTTTCCTCACTAAGCATGATGATATTCATTGTAGTGTTTTGTGAACACTCTTTATCTAGTTAAACAAGTCACCTTCCTCTGCTGAGCGTTTGGTTGATAAATTTTATCATGGATAACAGTAGAATTTTATCGTAAGCTTTTTCTGTATCTGTTGAAATGGTCATATGGTTTTTTCCCCTACAACCTGTTAATATAAAACATTTCATTAACAGATTTCCTGATGTCAAATATTTTTTCATTCTCCCGAAGACCTTACTTTACTTTTGACACACTGAAAATTAAATTTACTGTTTACTTTAATGCGTCCTCCTTTTCAAAGTGAGTCCTCCCTTCCTCCCCAGAGCTCCCCCACATTGTGCTTTTGTGATGGAGTTTATATACTGGAAGGCACACTCAGTGATATGCTGGTAAGTGTCTAACATCCGGCTTTCTTGGGGTTGTGGGGAGGTTGTTAAAAAGCCCTGATTTGTAGCATTTGCCAGTTTCAGTGGCATAGTTTCACCATTGCCTAATTCAAGCTACCAATGAGCTGTCAGCTGGTTCACAAAAATCCCTGAAAATATAGCAGTCCTCTCTTGAGCTGGTATGAACCTGGTGCCAGCTACCACTGGAACCTGGTATGTGGCCCCGTGACGTTTATGTGTGTGCGCTCAGGTGACCATCTCCAACGTCCACCCTAAGGCTTCCTTGACCCATACATGTCAGCGTGCCCATCTCCCCAGGGTAACCTCTAGGTCACCTCCCCATCTCCCCAGGGTGACCTCTAGGTCACCTCCCCATCTCCCCAGGGTAACCTCTAGGTCACCTTCCCATCTCCCCAGGATAACCTCTAGGTCAGCGCCCCCATCTCCCCAGGGTAACCTCTAGGTCAGCCTCCCCATCTCCCCAGGGTAACCTCTAGGTCAGCGCCCCATATTCCCAGGGTAACCGCTACATCACCTCCCCATCTCCCCAGTGTAACCTCTAGGTCAGCCTCCCCATCTCCCCAGGGTAACCTCTAGGTCAGCCTCCACATCTCCCCAGGGTAGCCTCTAGGTCACCTTCCCATCTCCCCAGGGTAACCTCTAGGTCACCTCCCCATTTCCCCAGGATAACCTCTAGGTCAGCCTCCCCATCTCCCCAGGGTAACCTCTAGGTCACCTCCCCATCTCCCCAGGGTAATCTCTAGGTCACCTCCCCATCTCCCCAGGGTAACCTCTAGGTTACCTCCCCATCTCCCCAGGGTAACCTCTAGGTCAGCCTCCGTCACCAGCCTTGCTCCTGGCAGGAAGATCTAGTTTACTTATTTTCTTCTTTTCTATTCTGTGCACATAAGCTCTCATTTCCCCTAAGAACTCCCTTGGCCACCTCATTTATGGATAGTAAAATACAGGGCTCATAGTTTTTAATGAAAAACTGAACATCTGACCCATGATTGTTATTGTGGCACTAACTTTATTAGAAAAACAGTGTAAATTCTGGGATAATAACTTTCCTTAAATCTGAGAGGTTCTTAGCATCTTATATTCATGTAGCTCTTCAGCTTCCTTATATAAATTAAACTTGCTTTCATTCATTTATGAAAATCATACATGAAAATCCTGTCAATTGACAAGTGTGTTTTGAGCACGATGTGCCGGGTGCTCTGGGTGTGGGGAGAACAGCAGCCGGGAGGTGACTCAGTCTGTCCTCGTGGGATATGGGTTCTGGTATATTGTTAGGCTGTGTGTTTTTCCAGTTTGACCGTCCTCTCCAATTTTCTCCTTACTCACACATCCACTTGTCTTGCCCCTGGTATTACCTTAAATCAACCCTAAGTTAATCTGATTTCTTTGAGTGCTTCAGTTTTGAAAGTCATTGCCTGCTGTTCAGCTTACCTGCTTACATAATTATTTCTGCTTTTACTACGTTCATGTGATGAAAAAGCAAAAGAGTTGAACCTGGTGATTTTTACATGAGGAAAGGTCAATGCTTCTGAAGGGTGGTGACAGTGGAGTGACCAGAAGAGTTGAGTGGAGTGACAGTCTCACTGAAGTACGTGGGCAGCCCCCTGAGGAGGAGTGGTGGACCAGCGCATGGTCCTCCCCTACCCTTCTGCATGTCTGCAGGCTCGTTCCCCAGCAGTGTGGTTGCTGTCTAGCTCCCAAGGGCATTAGGGTACATGGAGCTGTGCCTTCTGGCAGCATGGTGGCTCCGAGGGGCAGGGGCCTGGCCTCCAGCACTGCATGGCACTGTTACACGTTTGTTGCATGCTTTGCAACCAGGCGGAGAGGAGGTCACATCTCCATTGTCCTGCGGGCCACAGTCCAGGGAGAGTGGTGGGTTTCCCTGGGAGAGGAAGAGCGAGAGAGCTGCCGTGCAGCCATCCTGATGGGTAGGCTGGGAAGTTTGGATGCAGGCCAGGGAACCTTAGCACTTCATCCATCCATTTAATAAGAGAAAATAATTTAAAAGACCTTAGAGATTAACTTTCCTCATTCCTCAGGGAGTATATTGAGGAGGAGAGTGTGATAGGCATGGAGGTCTGGGAGGGTCTTGGCTCCTGGCCAGAGCACACTGTCTGCAGAGACCCTTCCAAGGAAGGCCAGGTCACTGTGGCTGGCCACTGTCTGGAAGGTAGGGTCTGGCCCTCAGCCCAGAGCCGGCAGCACACGCCCTCACCTCTCCCTGATGCTGCACGACACCCGTTTTACCAGCCAGCTGGCATCTGTGTTGAGAGTGGAGAGAGACCTTGGGGCCTTTGTTTATCAGGTCACTGAGCACTGGGGAAGGAACAGCTGAGCCGGCCCACCGTACTCTGAGGCCAGGGCACTTTGTGAGGGGGGCCTGAGAAATGGGCAGCAAAGGGAAACGGTTCGCAGGAATAAATATCATCTGGGTTTTTTTTGTATAAGTCACACGTTGGGACTTAATCTTTGAAAGTAACAATTACATGGACCGAGTCTTAGTTGGAGGGCTGCATCAGCACAGATTCCCTTTGAATCTCAGGAGTGCTTGTTGGAAGTGATTGTTCCCTTGTCGTGCTTCCATTGGGTTACAAACAATGGATACATTTGATCAATCTGTATTTAAGTTTGTAAGTCAGACCGATACTAACAGAATCACAGAATAGGAAAAACAAAACAATTTTCTATAAATATTAAAATAATGACAAATTTGGGATCATACCAAGCCACAGAGCAGATGAGCTGGGAAATCAAGGAAGCTTTTAATGGCCTAAATCTAATTCTTTACCTTAAAAACTATTTAAAAAATTGTTTCAATAAATGAAGCCTTCCAATCCTATTCAGTAAGAATACTTCATCATCACATATTTAACATTTTTACTTTTTTTTTGAAGATGGATCCTAGGTCCTAAAGGTATCATCACACCTGGTTTTCTAAAGCCAAGGAGATCTTCACTCTGTTTTCTGGGCCAACAGGTAGTCTGTTCCTGGGCTCTGGAAACCCCCCGATTAGTCTCAGATCACCCCTCCCCTAGTATTCATACACCAGGCACAAAGAAAACCCAGAGATCAAGTCTCAGATAAGCAGAGTCTCTGGCGGAAGGAAGCAGTGTGCCACTGCCACACCGTGGTGTCCGCACACCTGCATGTGATGCAGACCACGGAGGAACCTGGCGTGAAGCACGGCTGCGGTGCTGGCTGCGGCTTTTCTCTGCACCTCTGTGGCAGCTTCCAGTCTTTGGGAGGAGAACGTTGCTGGAACTGGTTGGGGCTGAGGGACCCTGTCACAGCTCCAGTCCCGGGGGCACCAGCTGGCCCTGTTCCCGCTCTGCCCATGCTGCCACAGGTGGGGTTCCGGAGGTGCCGCTGATGTGCCCAGCAATGGGAAAAGAAGCCAACATTCTGTGGTGTGAACCCTCAGAGCCACACCACTGCACTCTGCCTGGGTGGCTGTCTCCTGCCACCTCTTCCATTTTACTGTGTGGTTCTGGAGTCAGATCTTGTCCCATGTGGTGAAGGGTCAGGGACATTGGCGATCTGAGGCTGGAATCTGAGTGTGCGTTTACAGCGCTGTCTCAGCCATCTCTCCCCGTCCTTCCTGTGCACCTCTCTCGGGAAGAGGCCTAGGGACCGCATAGGGGAGGAGGGCGGTACGTAGGCTGGGCGTTCCACAGCCCAAGGGACTGGCAGCGTCATGAGGCCCTGGAGGCGGATGGTACCAGTCAGGGCCTCCTGGGTTTTTAAATTACAGCCCAGAACTTAATTATTCGGTGTCCTCCTGGCTCCACCATTGGGTGCACACCTCTTCAAGTCCTGCACCTTAGGATTGATTGTGCTTTGTGTCCCTGCACAGCTGTAGCATGCAGCGGATACTTAGAAAATGTGTGATAAAATCAAATTAAATAACTTGCCCTGTTGCACTTCGTTTCTGCTAGTGATTTGTTAGTTGTCTTCATGAGTCATGACTTAACTGATGATTTATGGCTCTACGTGATTGTTACCTCTTTCATTCACAAATTTTAAAGAGGTGGTTTCCTGATTTTGATGGAATATATAATGTTCTCTTTCATAAGATGGGTTTCTGGTGATTTTGTGTTTAAAATAGAGGCTCTTTGAGAAATAAAATACATCAAATTATTTGTTCGGCAACATTGAGAAGCATTTTTTGCGACTTGATGAGCAGCTGGGTATAAAGCAGAGAGTTTGGCAGGTGTCTGGATCCTGGCCAAGCCCAGGGCCCCTGCTCACGTCAGGCTGCTTGGCTGGTCTGGGGCTGAGGGCAGAGCTTCCCCAGGTCCTGGAGCCCGTCTTGGGCCCCATGCCGGCTCATCCTCTGACATTAACCTGTATACACTGGGAAATCTTTCAGTAGAATTTTGCAGGTTTTTGGTTAATTCTCCAGGATGCTTTTCAGTTGTGGGTTTGGTGGGAAATGATGAGTTGGCACCACCACCATCAAGCCTGCTCACTGCTGCCTGGTGCTGGTTTGGTCAACTGGCACCCATCAGGACGCATTCTCTGTGCCAAGGATGCAGCACCATCATCTGTCAGACACATTTTCTATGCTTGGAGATGTAGCACTGGGTGCTCTTGTCTGTGTCTCTGTGTGCCACCTGTGGGCCCTGTGCATGCCTGTGCCCAGGGAACTGCAGGACCCTCAGGACGTGTCCTGGTGGGCTCTCTGTTCACAGGGCTCTTCCTGCCTCCCTCCCTCCCAGTCTTTTCCGGTGCCTCTTGCATGTGGGGCTCTGGGACACACTGGGTGGCAGAGGGTGAAAGCAAGTGAGACATGGGCTTGGCCCTCATGGGGATGTGTGGTGATGCAGACACGCATGCATCAGGTCAGCCCATCCACAAACATGAAATGAGAGTGCCTGGGAGGAAGCCTGGGTCTTCCCTAGGGAGATGGGATGGGCCATGAGGGGGTGGTTGGTGTTCACACTGGGGTCCTCTCAGCTTAGACCTCTGCCCACTGTCACGACCTCCTCATCTATTTGGTCAGGGTTTGGCCTTACCGTGCCTCTGAAATGGCTCTCCCAAGGCACCAGTGACTTAATCTTTTTCAAGGGCAGTGGCCGCATCCTGTCTGTCTTACTCAGGTCCTCAGCAGGGGCTGATAGCTGCCCCTGCCAGCCAGGTTTCCCTCCTCCCTGAGCCTGCCCTGAGCCCGAGGGCCACGCTCCATTCCTGCTCTGCTCCGCGTACCAATGCCCCTCCTGCTGGTGCCCCCCAAGCCCGAGGCTCAGGACGAGGTGCAGCATGTGCTGAAAGCTACATTCATGACCCCTGGCCCGACCCTGTCCCTTTGGCCTGGCCCTGCTTCTCACTGTGGCCTGCAGCGTATCTCCATCTCCCCCACCTCCACTGTCTCCGAGGCCTGCTACTCTTTCTCCCAACCTGCTACCGCCTTTTCTCTCTAGAACCTGCCATAAGCCACAGAAGCTCCTTGCTGGCTTCCCAGGATCCAGGCTTGCTCCTGCGCAGCCTGCCCTTCATGTGGGCACTGCAGTCAGCTTTCTAGGGATACATCCCGTCAGGTAACCCCTGTGGCCCTTCCAGAACTTCCCTTCACCATGGGAGAAGTAACTTCCCTTAAGGGAAGAGTTCACAGGTCTGTTTCCCTCCATTTTCTCTGTTTGCTGCTCTGTACAAACCCAGTCCCTCCGCCCCCGGGCCGTGTGTGCGGTTCCTCCCATGGGGGACATCATCCCCCAGGACTTTACGAGGCTGCCACCTGCTCATTGCTCAGCCGTTAGCTCAAGTAGTCTCCTTGGAGAGGCAGTCTCTCCCTGCCCTCCCCCTCATCATTCTCGTCCATGTCACCCTGCTGTATGAGCACTTGGGTGGCCCTGTTTGTTTGCATGTGTGCTGTCTGTCCCTCTGCCCTGGTGCGTGAGCAGCCAGAGGTGTGTGGCCAGTGCAGGGCCAGGTCTGCAGCAGGCCTGTCTGTCATGGTGCCTGTGCCAGGCATTCTCTGTGGCCTGTTTGGGTCAGGCTTGGTTTGGCAGCTTGTAGCAGAAGACCTGGCGGGTGTGGCTTTCAACTCCTGGGCCTCTCTTACCAAGAAGTGGACAGTCCGGGGCTGGAACAGTGGCTCTGGATCCTTGCATCTCTCCACTGTGCTGTTTTATCCTCACACTTAGTTCCTTAGTTCCTGGTGGCTCTTCTGAATCCAGCCTGATGTTCCAGCAGAGGGCAGGGGAAGCAGGAAGGGGCTGTGTCTCTATGAGGAAAGTTTTTCAGGAAATTCCCAGTTTCCGCCCATTGGCTAGAAGAATGTCACACAACTGCTTGTGGTCACCAGGACGTATGGGGCAGAGTCTGTGCTTCACAGAGTCGGGTTCTGTGAGGAAGGGGTGGACCAGATAGTGACAGCATGGAGCAGACCCCCCACAGCCACGTCCATAGACATGCCAGTGCCTGACCGCCAGAGGCCTTAATGGTGTTGGGGTTCTATGTTGTGCACGCAGTGCTTATGATCCCAAGTTCTGGGCCAATTGAGAGCCCCCCACACCGTAGGCAGGCAAGTGGAGATCAGATGCCGGCTCTGTTTTACATAAGTGTAATTAGAGAATGGGCTGTCTGTGGCCAAGTGGGTGTGATCTTTTATCCCGAATTAGACAGACTTACCCTCCTGGTGACAAGCATAGCTGGGGACAAGTGTGGGGTGTTCTGTGCAGATACAGGCCCCTTCTGTGCAATGACCGAGTGCACGTTGCTGTCAGTGGGACCCTCTGAAGGATAAGGCTGGCTGGCAGGCCCTGCTCTCCCTCTGTAGGAAAGAGCGGACAGCTGGGTGCTCTCCCCAGGGTGCAGGAGGAGTGAGCCTGGCAGCCTGCCTTGGCATCTCTGCGGGAGCAGTCTGGAAGCAGGGCCTTCTCAGGCAGGGCACACCAAGCCCTCAGGCCTGCCTGGCTCTGCCCTTCCACTCTTGCTTGTCTGCCCAGAGGGCTGCCACAGGCCGCCTCCTCCACCCCACAGGCACGGCCTGCCAGCCTCTCCTCACCTTGGCTCTGGAGCGACTGTGGTGTGCCTTCCCTCTGGAAAGAAGTTCTGACATGTTCACCCGCTTCCTTTTGGCCTCATTCACAGATTATACCAGAGAGGACCCCTGCCCAGGGTCACAGCCAGACAGCCCTTGAAAGCTGAGGGGGCAGTGCTCCCCTGGGCTCTGGGAGGAGCTTCCCTGCTCTCAGGTGCCCCAGCCACTGCCCCTTCCTGCTCGCTTCCCTTCCCACGCTTCTTCAGGCTGCCGGAGAGAGGAGGGCTTCTCCCTCCCTTCTCAGAGCTGCCTGAGGCCCGGAAGAGCAGGGGCAGCCCTTCAGTGCTCAGAGAATATTTTTCACTGGGAGGTGGTCACGATGCTCCCCCATTGTTGACTGAGAACAAAAGGGCGAGGCTGTGCTAGAAGAGCCAAGGCCAGCCTCTGGGCTAGCTCTAGGATGCAGGCAAGGAGGCCGGAGTGGGGCCTGCGAGGCCAGGCAGTGCTGTCCCTCTGAGAAGGGGTGGCCTTGGGGAGGCTCTCTGTGCTGCTAGCTGGAGACTGGGTGGGATGGGACATCACTGCCCTGGGTGGGGAGGGAGGGGTTGGGTTAAGGCACATTGCCTGGGCATTGGCCTGTGCAGCAGATGGAAGGGGGTGCCTTTGCCCTGACAGCTGTGGGAACTGGGGCCGTGGGCCGACTCAGGCTGAATGACTGACAGGGAGCTGGGCAGGCAGGGCCGCTAGCCTTTGCTTCTCCGTCTCAGGCTCCTATGGCCTCTGAGCCGCTGGCCTGCCAGGTAGCGTAGCACGCCTCCCTCTCCAGGCTGACCTGCCACAGGTGTCCCAACCACTTTATTTTCCTGAACTGCCTGCCTTTGTCCTTGCAGTGAATGTCACTGACAGCCGCAGTTGCTGGAAGCCTGGCAGACATCCTAGACTCCTTGCTTTTTCTTGCTGTCACATCCAGTCTCCAGCATGTTTTGTGCCTGCTGTCCCCTCATTAATCCTCCACCAGGATGATGGCTTCTCCCAGTCTTCCATGTTGCCCAGCGGCCCACAGGCCACCGCCATCTGTCCTTCGGCCTCAACAGAAGCCTCCTAACCAGGCCCTGAATCTTGCCTTGTGCCCTCCATGTCTCCACAGCTGCCAGAAGTCATCTCACCCTGTGCTTAGTCAGTCCCTCAGTGACCTCCCTGTCTGGCATCCACCTCCCTCCCTCCCTCCGACTGCTCTCCCCAGGTCTGCTTCAGGCCCTCAGCCTCTCCCTCTGGCCAGTCTGCCTGCCTGCTTCCAGCTCCTGGCCATCTCAGCACCTCACACATGCTTCGCTTGTACCCTCCTGCTGTTTCCCCCACGCTGCTCTTCCCCATCCGAGAGGAGGGCTGCCGTCTCTGAGGGGATACCGACCCACCTGTGTGACCCTGTCCTCCAGGCTTCAGTTGAAAGGCAGCTGAGGCAGGTGGTTATTTGCCTGGTCTCTCATCTTTCTCACCCTGCCTTTCACTAGCTGTGTGACCTAGACATTGTACTTAACCTTCTGGGCCTTAGTTTCCCCTTCTGCAAAATAGGGCGACTAATACCTATGTCATTACTGCGAGGATTGGATGATTCTGTGAGGTCTGTGTCTGTGGATAGCAGTAAGTACTGGCAGAGCACCCCACAGAGGGCAGGCCTCAGTTACCCTCCAGTCTCTCTGCCTTTGCCCAAGAGGTGGAGATTCAGCCGGGTGACTGTGTTTGAGGCTGATGGGCCAGACGGGGCATCTTCCCTGTGGAGCAGCCATGATCCCGATAGAGGGATACAGTTCCCCCACAGACCGTTACCTCTCGTGGTTTCCCAGCAGGTAGGTGGAACGGCTGCTGATAGCTTGTCCCTGCCCTAGAGGTAAGAACTGGTAGATGCGGGATTGGGATTAAGCCTTGGATCACCGGACAGGAATGGCCAAGCCTTCTAGAACCTCAGGGCTGTTGGCACCACAAGATTGGTGGTGGTGCTGGTGACCAAAAAAGTGTGACTTACTGTTGGAGAGCTGCATTTTCATTACTCTTTTCGGTCGAACAAAGCTGTACTTGGCCATCCTTTAATGCATGGGGTTAAGCCTAGCTGTTAGGATATGAACCTGTGAACCTTTAAAAAAATAATTTGCCATTTATGTTCATAACAGTCAATACTGTATCATTTTATGTAAATCAGAGCATAATTATTAAGCACAGTGTGTGACTCAGAACATGCCTAGTGTTCACACATGCTGCTTGTTCTAAATGCTCTGTAAGGCTGATGGGTCTTTGGCTAAAGGCCCTGAAGCTGACTGACTGCTGGAGCCACACCCATGTGTGACCCTGAACCTTCAGAGATGGTGTCTGTGTTGATGGTTGCATGAGATACACCCTCCAGAGTCTCCTGCAGGCTCCGTCCCAGGTACTGTCTAAAGACACTGATGAAAAGTAGTGCAGGTGTGGGTCTGTGAAGGTAAGAGCACAATGGAAATAGCATAAATTTGCATGAACTTAACTCAGGTGACCCTGTAAACCTTCCTTTTCCAAACGTCTGATTTACCTTTTTTCCCCCAAACCTCATGTTCAAGTTTTAAAATCCTTTTAAAAAAGGCACCTCCTCCCATAGAATTCCATTCCATTAAAAAAAAAAAAGGCACCTCCTTTAAGTTGTAAAAATTATTCAACATGTACAGGAATAAAATAGCATTTGAAGATTTGTGAGCCTGTGTAGGCCTAACCTTTGGAATCGGTTAAAGATGCCCTGCAGGTTCCTGTGTTGAGTCGGAGGGAGATGGAGCCACTTAAGCTGGACCACATAGGGAGGCCTGGGCTTGGGGACGGTTTGTGCCGTTGCTTGCGCCCACGCCCCCACCCGCGCCACTCACTGTCCCCAGGCCAGGTGCTGCCACCTGCCCCAGGAGCACTGTCGGCTCACAAGAGCTGTGGCGGTTGGGAGGCCTGGACGCTGCCCATCGACCGCCGCCCTGAGAAACACTGTGTGCCACCCAATCATTTCTTGACTTTATAAGTTCAATGAACCAAAACAACAGTAAAATATCTTTTGATTTCCAAGTTGGAGCTGCAGGTACCCAAGGATGGGAAGCTCCATCTTGAACTCACTGGGCTGTGGCTTCTCCCTTCAGTCTTTCATGGAGTCGTGGGAGGTGTGACCTTTGTGTCCAAATGCGGCAAGCCAGTCAGGCGGGGCTCTCTTTTCTGGATCCGTTTCTGTCGTGAAGTCAGGGAGGGGAGCCTGTGAGCCACTGGTCCCCTGTGTCCACGCTGGGCAGGCCCCCTACCTGAGGACCAGCTGCAGGGCGAGCAGGGTGAGTGGGGCCAGCAGGGTAAGCGGGCCGGGCGTGGCCGTGGGTCGCGACCCGCGGGCTTTGGGCTCAGGCCCGGGCAGGGGCAGGCTCTCCGATGAGTTGCCTCTTGGGGTCAGGATCTGGGTGGGTGCGGTGTCCGAGGGCTGTGTGTGGCTTTGCCGAGGCAGGCACAGGAGGAGCAGCAGCGCTAGCACAGGCCAGGCCGCCATGGTGTGTGCCCTGGTACGTCCTTCCGCCACTGCCAAAGGGCCCTCCTGGGGTCTTGGCGGGCGAGGTGCAGGCCGCTGCCTTCCAGCTGACCCCTGCGGGTGGCTGTTAACCATCCGCTCCCAGGGCGGCCACGCGCTGTGGAGCCGGCGGTGCCGGCTCTTTGGCGCCATGGCCCATGCCCACGTGTCCCCGTGGCCTGTACGCGTGCCCCTGCTGGGCGGAGTGCAGGCCCTCTGGGAGATGCCCACTGCTGACCCCAGGGCCAGTGTTAGGGTGCGGCGGAAAGCCTTCCCTCTAGGAGTGTGCACGTGGAGTTTCGTTTTAAAAACCTCGACATTAGGATCCGCTGAAGTATACCTGTCATGTAACTAAAATTTTTTGATAGTGTCTCTCCATGGTTTTGCTTTTGTGTATCTCCTCCTTGGACTGGAGTTTAGAGGATAACTAATTTCTCGAGTAAATCAGGGATCCTTTTATTTTTGGAAGTTAGAATGAACTTCACTTTCTTCAGAGCCTTAAAACATTTTTCTCCAAGCAGAGCAAGTGTGAAAACTTCCAAATAGTGTGTTTTTTAACACAAACATTTGAATTTTTTGAATGCCCATTACGTTAGGCAGCCAGAGTCTTTGTTGTTACATGAGAAAGGATAACAACTTAAAATTGAGTAAGGAAAGAGAGCATAATGTACATATTTTGCCAAACATTATTTCTAAGGACAAAGTGAGCCTGCTTTCTGCTTATTTGTATTCTAAATCGGAATTGTTAGTAATATTTTTGTTGCTTGGATTTGGTCTCTATTTGAACCAGCACAAGGGTGTAAGATAATTTTACATTTTTTAAATTACAGAAGTAACATACACCCTTGGAAAGAGTTTTGCAGGCAGTTCAACACCAGCGGTTTAGGCTTCTTCTCCACCCCACTCACTGCAAGCAGCCCTTTCCACAGGACCCCAGCTAGTACTGAGTGGGAGAAGTCCCATTTCCTCAGAACAGGGTGCTGTGAAGGAGGAAGGTCAGGGTATGCAAAGCTGGCCATTTACCACAAGTACATTCCTCAGATGTGTGACTGCACACGTCATAAACGAGCCCACAAGAAATAAACTAGAGCTGCCAGGAAGTGTCCAGGATGAGCCACAGCACCTGGCAGAGCCAAAAGGAAGGAAGGGCTCAAAAACGCAGCACAGCCCCCCACGGACGGGCTGCCAGAGGGACACGGGCCACCTGAAGGAGCTCTCCAAGGCCGGGGCAGAGTGGTGGCCGGAGGAAGCACCCACGGGCCCACACTGACCTCAGTGGCTGGGGTGCAAGCAGGGACAAGGGGGAGCCTCTGCAGGAGAGTTCCAGGCCGCTGTGCGGCTGCCCTGTCCCCAGGGAGGCGGGCACCCCTCGGGTGTGGGCCGGGAGGGCTCCCTTCCACGAGGACAGCGCAGGGGCCAGGCTGGGCACATGCCGGCACCCGGTGGAAGGGCGGCCCCCTCCGTGGTCTTCCCCCAGCACTGCGACCCAGTCCAGTCATGAGAAGTCCCCAGACCGTGCCAGCCAGGGACAGCCTGCAGATGCCTGCCCGGCACCCCTCAGCACTGTCAGGGTCATCAAAGCCGAGGGACGTCAGAGGAGGCCTGAGGGACGTGACAGCCAAACACACGGTGTCGGGATGGGATCCGGGACAGAGAGAGGGCGCCAGGGAAAGCTGGGAGCTGGGCTGAGCAGTGGCTTATTAGCTTAGTTAATGCTGATTATTAGTATTGGTTCATTGACTGTAGCAAACGTCTCACACTGGCGTGGGTGTTCATAGTCGGGATGCTGGGTGTGGGTGTATCAGAACTCTGCTGTCAGCTTGTTTTTCCTTTAAATCTGAACTGGTTCTCCAAAATAAAGTCTACTTGAAGACAGTTTTTTAAAAAAAGCTAGTAATCCCTTAGAAACTCCCTTGTGTCCTCATCCTTGCCCTAAGTGTTGTCCAACTTTTGTGACAATAGCCTCTTGGTTTCCTTTGTAGGCTCCCCACCTTTGTTTGCTGCCCTAAACAGTATGTACTTTGCCAGTACAAACTGCCCAACAGGAAAGGGTCCTACTGCCAGTGAGGGCCCCTGGGTGGGGCCAGGGTCTTAGTGACCGCGGCTTCCCAGGGACCTCACTGGCAGGGTTTCTCTAGGGTGGTGTCTTCACCAGGTCACACATGTTTATTACACATTTTTCAAAGCGAGGTCCCTCTCCTCCAGCTGCCCTGCCCCCACCCCTTGGGCCAGGAGGCCTTGGTGGCCTTCGGCTGAGGGGAAGCTGTGCTGGGGATGTCTTCAGTTTGGTTTTAGTGGGATACATGTGTGTGGGTCTGTTCACTTCTGGGAAGGGCCGGGTTCTGGCCATGTGCTGTCAGCTTGGGGCCTGGAGCTGCCCTGTGCAGCTCGGGGCATGGAGGAGCAGGGCCAGAGGAGAGGGCCATTGCCCACTGCACCATCAGTCACTTTGGGACCCCTGGGTAGAGTTCAATTCCAGGAAGAATAGGGAAGTGGGGCAGTGGAGGGACAGCTAGGGCAAGGCTGGGGCAGCCTGACTACTGTCTGGAGGTGCTGGGCAGGTGGTGGGTCCACAGAGCCCAGAGGCCAGGCTCAGGGCAGTCCTGCTGGCAGTTCACTCAGCAAAGTGGAGGGGTCTGTGTTGGACAGACTCAGTGGTGCAGTGGACACTGTGAGGGCCTCAGAGCAGAGGAAATGTCAGAAGTGACTGGGCTTTGGGAAGCTGGTTCAGCCCCAGAGCGCAGCCTCCTCACATGCCCCTGCAGGCTTCTGGGGGTGACTGCTGGCTGCAGGGGTGGTCTTTAGGGCATTAATGCAAAGCTGGCATTTTTCCCAAGGGGGAAATTCTCCATGTGAAGCGTGCTCCTTCTGCACATCAAGGTGGTGGCAGGTCTGAACCGGAAGCATGTGAAGACAGCGAGGCCATGTGTGGCTGCTGAGACCACTTCCTAAGTAATTCCCTTATGTTCCAGGTGCACCAAGGGTCCTTTGCGTTTTTACCATTTAACATGGTGTTGTGGAGTTTAGAAGAGGGCTTGGTTTCTTCTGGGCCAGTTCAGCTTGCTAGGTGCTGCAGGAAGCCTGCCTTGGTGTCCGGCTGGCCACCCCTCTGCCCTCTCGCAGCCTTCGCTGAAGTCAGATCATGGTTACTTGAATATCTTGTAGATGAGACAACCCAGAAGAGTTAGCCCTAAGGGAATCATGAGCCATTCTGAACCTCATGCTGTTTAGAGCTTCCTGAACTGTGCCGTGTCTACGCTTCCTGCCGCTTACTCCCTACAGATGCACATCCGGGCTGCATGTCAGGAACCGGCCTCCTTGATGACAAGGCCTGGGGGTTGGAAGGTGAAGGACTCGAAAACGTGGCTCCCCATCCCTGGGAGTGCTGGGAAACTCACCACTGTCCAGGCTTTCTGAGCTTGTTGGATGTGTTTTCTTCTAAAGTATGTCCGTGCCTAGGAATTTGGCTGCGGTCAGCTGCTTCGCCGTGTTCGTCTGGTTTCCTAGTGATGCTGGTGTCTTTGTGAAACAACTGTGGGGAAGGCCCCAGTCTGGTGCAGGAATTCTGAGAGAAGAAAGCTACCCTGATGTTGTTTCCTGTTTCAGGGCTTTGGCTTCTCAACTTGCTGACCAAGTTGTTCTTAGATTCTCAAGTGTTATCGATAGGGTTTCAGGCTTTCCGAGCTGTTTGCATTGTCTTTTTTTCTGCCACAGTATTAATTCCTGTCTTTGTCTTTATTGTAGTTGTATCCTGTGACAACAGGCTTATTAAATTCCCTGGGAGGTTTTATTTTGGCCCCTTTCTCCACTTGCTCTGCTCTGCTGCCTGCTGAGTTTGAAGCCCTTCTATGATATTTAACAAACATCTCTGTCTTGAGTGTGGGGTCTGGTCATGTTTCATGTTGTGACCTAGACTGGTGTACTAAGCACAGACAGAGTCTGTAGTTACTCAGTGTTCTGTGTGTGCTCGCTACCATCTCTCTGCTGACTCCGTGAACCAGAGACCAAGGCTGCGCAGACAGGGAGCCGGGGAGCCAGGTCAAGCTTCCCAGGTGTGAGTTCCCACAGCAAGCTGCTGAGAGCCCTGTATTTGCTGTCCCTTGTTTCTCTTACTCTCCTAAAAATGAGTGACTTGGGAATTAGTCAAAACAACAAGTTAATAAAAACTGCATCTTCCCAGCAACATTAAAAGGTTTGGCCGACTTCTTTTATAAGCCACGTCTAGTGCTTGTGTGGCAAAGGAGGGCCTGTCCAGCAGTTGAGCAGAGAAAGGACCGTATGCCAGTGTTGGCCACGGATGCGGCTGAAGCTCCTGCAGGGGAGATGTGACTAAGAGCTGGCATGATGGGTTGGTGCAGAAATATGTCTTCTGTTTGCTTCAATTCTAATAAAAATCTACATTTAGAAATCTAAAATTCCCTTTCAGGACCCACAAATGTCAGTCATTCGGTTTGTTCTAGATGGTTTTGTTTTTCTCTATGAAGGAAGTCAATATCAAAGCTTTAAATAAGAGCCACAAGGGTGAAGAAGGGTCTGTTGAAAATGAATATGGCAGAATAAACTTTGGGGGCTAATTTGTACACCCCAGAACTCCTCCACAGCAGGAGGAGTGCTGGATTTGTAGTCCTCAGGAGAGGGCAGAAGTTGCACAAAATGCAGGTGGGCAGCTTAATTAAACAGTGTGAAGGGGACCTAATGTTCCCAGATTGAGAAAAGGACAAGAGAAAACAAAGGCATGGACTGACCTCTGTCAGTGGGATACCCAGAAACCCAGAGCAGCCTGTCAACAAGAACTTCTTAGTCCAGTGACATCCCATGCTGTCCAGTAAGCGGCCACCATGTGGGAGAGCACAGCCCCAGGGACTCAATGATAAAACAACTCAACTAATAAGAGAACTCACCAGTATAGCAGAAATACAATATTTATATGCCAACATCAGTAAAAACTTCCATATACACAAAAATAACCAGTTAGAAGATAGCAGGGAGAAGATGGCCCCATTCACAACAGCAGCAAGAAGGATAAAATACATAGGGGTAAATTATGTAAGAGAACTGCTCAAACCTATGTGAAGAAAATTCTAAATGTTCTTGAGAAAGACACAGAGTAGTAGCCTTGAGCACATGGAGGGACATGCCTTGTTCATGGTTAGGATGTCACAATATCATTAAGATTTTCTAAGTTTATTTACAGAATTAACATGATTCCAGTAAGAGTACGAACACAAAAAGAGTTATTTTTTCCCCTTGGGCTAGGTGTGTTGATTCTAAAATTGGCATAGCAAGACAAGCATGCAGAATACCTGGGAAACACGGAGGGAAAGGGCCACAGCAAGGAAAGTAGCCCAATTGACATTGAAACACCTGTGTGGCCTCCATGTAGATTGGTGTGGAAAGGATGCATGGACAGACAGACCAATGGCCAAGGAAGTGCAGAAAGCCCAGGTGCAGCAGCATATGCTTAAGATGGTATCTCAATCACTGGGTCAAGATGGACTTTTTAATTGATTTGCGGACAATTAGACACCATTCTGTAAAAGATGTTGGATTTCTGCCTTACACCACATATAAAACTAAGCTCCAGGCGGGTCAGAGAGCTAAGTGGAAAAGATGAGAAGTGTTAGTAACATATGTGAATATAACCTATGTGTTGTGAAGGGCTTTTAAAAGTATAACTCAGAATTCAGGTTCAACAAAAAAGATGATTGAATTTGACTACTTAAAAAACACAGCACTGTAAATCTGCCTGAACAACAGCAAAACAAAACACTAAAGTCAGAAGGCAAAAAGGTCCACTGTGAGAAAAATCTCTGCAGCATGTCATATTCTAAAAGTTGTGGTTAAAAAGACCAAAATTCTGCAGGAAAATAGGCAAAAGACATGAACAGAGAAAATGCACACATGTAAAAAAAATGGCTGCCCCACTTCACTGAGGTACTGTTTCTCACACATGAGGCTGGCAGAAGTTCCAGGGCTCTGCTGAAAGCTGTCACTAATGTGTGTGCTTACCTGGAAGTGACATGTCCAGTAAAGTCAAGGGGCCTGCCAGCTCCACAGAGAGCGTTAAGTTTGTGGTGGTCCCTTTCTGAGCTCATAGCCCAGTGTGCTCTGAAGTGGATTTTACAACGAAAGCAGCAAGAGCTCTCTGGCCCTGGGTGCTAACTGCGCGAGGCCGTGGGCATTTAGGAACCTGTGCTCACATCTACTGGAAGCCCCCTGATCCCCCTCTCTGGCTTTGCTGGGTCACTCCAGGCTATTTCTCCTTCCCTCCAAGCTTCATGCCTCTTCCCGCAACTGGGGGTGTTAAATGTAGGGGTTTCTACTCTGCTGCCTTGTTTCTTAGGGTGGCTCTGTGTTGTCATGGATTTCATGCTGTGTTGGGGAGCAAGTATCCAGATGGATCAATGGGTTTGGGGAGGCACTTGCCTGTGGGCTGTGTGATCGTGGCCACACGAGCCAGCCAGGGCCTGGGTCTCCTCCAAGGACAGCAAGGTGAGCCTGTGCAGATGGCACCAGGAGTGTTGGCCTTACTTGGGGACTTGGCTGGAGGTGTCAGATGAGAAGAGGAAAGACCCGAACAGGCAGTGGGGACCAGGCCCCTGTGCTCAGGGGTGTGCTGGAACCTTCTGTCCCTGAAACCACAGTTTTTTTAAAATATAATTTATTTTATTATCATTAATTTACAATTACATGTGCAATATTACGATTATTAAACTACCCCTTCATCAGGTCCCCCCCACCAACCCCATTACAGTCACTGTCCATCAGCGTAGTGAGATGCTATAGAATCACTACTTGTCTTCTGAGTTGTACTGCCCTCCCCGTGCCCCCCCAACATTACATCTGCTAATCGTAATGCCCCTTTTTCCCTCTTATCCCTCCCTTCCCGCCCATTTTCCCCAGTCCCTTTCCCTTTGGTAACGATTAGTCCGTTCTTGGGTTCTGTGAGTCTGCTGCTGTTTTGTTCCTTCAGTTTTTTTCTTTGTTCTTATACTCCACATATGAGTGAAATCATTTGATACTTGTCTTTTTCGGCTTGGCTTATTTCACTGAGCATAATACCCTCTAGCTCCATCCATGTTGTTGCAAATGGTAGGATTTGTTTTCTTCTTATGGCTGAAGAAACCACAGTCTTAAGACAGACACCCTCTGCTGACAGTGGGCTGCGTTCTCTGCCCCTGGGTGCTGTCACTGCTTCCCCGAGTGGCTTTAGGAGTTATAGGAACATGTGAAGCAGTGCCATTAGCTGCACGTGCCCATTTCCTTTTAAATTAGACCGAAGTCCGTCTGCTCACCACACTGCTGCGGTGGGCAGCTGTGCAGGGCAGCACAGGGTGGCCGGGCGCCCATGGGAGGCACGGACTGCAGGTCCTGGAGAGCGCTGGTGCCTGCCACTTGCTCTGCACCTCCTGCCTCTCCTGTGTGCCATTGCTGCCCTGACCTACTCTCTGAAAGCGTGTGCTTCGCTGTAGAAAATCAGACACTGGAGACAAGAGAAAGGAAACCAAAGGAGTCTCGCCGCTTAGTCTGTCACAGCCATGGGCGGGGCCTTCCCACACATATGCTGCCCTCATGCATGCTGGAGGGTCTGCAGGCATCAGCCCTCCGTCCCTGTCACCTTGTCACATCTCTGCCCCTTCGGGGAGGGCTGCGGAAAGCCCACCCTTGTGTTCAGACGGGTGGCCTGCAGCAAAGGACCATCAGCACCGCCCTCCTGCTGCAGAGCAGGCCCGCCTGTGCTTGGGCTCCTGAGAGTGGCCAGTGTGCACAGCTGTGTCCCATGAGCATGTGCACACGTGGGTGTGTGCATGGTTATGAAGCCCTGCAGCATTGCTGAGCTGTCTGTGGTCTCACTGGGTGTGTCAGGAGCAGCCCACTTGTGAGCTGCCTTGGTGGCTGTGAGGCGCGCCTTGCTGTCTCCTGGGGGCCGTCCATTCGCTTTCCAGCACTTCTCTTGTCACCTGCACTGTGTGTGGTCAGCAGCAGGTCTCCTGTGCCCTGTGCCCTGCTGTCCTGGGTGCCCTCCCAGGGGCCGAGGTTGGAGGGGCGACTGCATTTTAACCTAATAGTGCACCTTTTGGTGGTTTCCACACTTGGGACTGAGACCCATGTTCTGGTGCTTCTTAGTACGCCTTTGGCATGAGTGACAGAAAAGCCAGTTCAAGCTGGTTTCAAGCAAAAATAGTTTACTTACTTCCGAAACGTCGCTATACAATTCTGCAATTGACCATCGCATGTGTGAGGTTGTTTGTCAGGACGTAGTTTTCAGCTATACTGCAAGGAGTCTCTGTTTTTCTGTCTTTAGAGAGATTTAGTAAAAAGCTGAGAGTAGCTGCAGAGGGTTAAGAACTAGTCAAGTTTCTTTTGGAAGTAAGATGTGAGCACGTATTTTTACCCCACAGCTCTTGCTCCTAAAAGCCCAGGCCTCTTATTTTTAACTTTCTGTTCCATTAGCTAGTGCGGGGAGAAAAGAAGCTCGAATGGTTTGCTTTGCATTTATTTTTACTCGACCTTTTCACTTCCAAGTTTTGAGAAGAAAATGTAAGATTCTTTTCTCTGCATAGTTTTCTTCTTGATGAGAAGCCACTTTCAGTGATAGTCTCTGAAGGTGGGATTCTCCTCAGAGTGTCATGGTTAGCATTTTCCGTTCATGAAACAAACTTTAAAACGTTAATCCGCTTATTCTGTGAAATAATTATTAATTCCTTTTCCACCTTACTTGGCAAACAGCACATAGACATCCCAACAAATGGTCACGATTTCCTGGCAGCCCAGGTTTCCAAGACAGGACCACGGGGTGGGGTGGCTGAGGGCCGTTTTGTGACAGCCAGGTGAGGCCAGAGTGCAGTTGTTCACTGTTTGGGCCTCGTTTAGTTTTCCTTCAGGAATTGAACTACACGCTTGTCACTGACAGAGTCGGTTTAATTCCTAGACCATCAGACGCCTCACGTGTAGCAGCTGGAGAAATAATCCTAAATGTTCGAGCACATAGCCATCCCTTGAGAAACTCTAGTAGTCAAAGATTTATTGCACCTTTACTCTGTCTAGTTACAGTTGCTGCCAGGCTTCATTTTATTTTGAATAGGTCCTTTTTTGGCCATTATTTTCGAAATGTAATAAATAAACATTCAATCAAATCTCACGGGAGTGCTGTGTGAGCAGATTCCTGTCCTGCTTCATGGCAGCAGGTGGTGCGTCTCTACATCTGCGTCCTTCTGGAAGACTTGTGCACTTGTGGGGCTGGGACCTGTTTCTCCGCCTGGCACGGAGGCTGGTCTGCGAGGCAGGGCTCTGCCCTCCCAGTGCTGCAGCGGTGACCCTCAGGGTCAGTGCTCTCACTGGTGTGCGTGGAGCACACAGGAAGGCGCCTGGGCACAGCGGGCCAGCGGGACTGACTGCTGAGGGGCCTCTGCCACTCAGGGAGCAGACAGGGCCTGCCCGGCAGTGCCTCCCAGCAGGTCTGGCTTTGGGCTGCCGGCTGCCTGCTCGCGTGCCCACTGGTCTTACTTTGTGACATGCAGTCAAAGGCCGTGCCCTGTGTCTGTTTCCTCCTGGTCACCATCCTGGCCGCTGGCCGCCTGGTGTGCCGGGGTGTATTTAGTGCAGTGGGTAAGTTCCACAGTTTGACCCTATCATTCTGCTCCCGGGGGATAGTGCGGCATTTAGAGCTGTTCTGAGCAAAACTGCTGGGGCCGTCCTGATACATGTTGCTTGAGGGCCAAACTCTGGTCTTGCTGAGGTGGCCGCTGGGCTCCCACCCCGTCCATGCTGCAGGTTCTCTTTCTAATCATCACTGTGCCCTAGAGGCAGAGTGGTGCTGCTCTGCAGTCTACGTTTTCCCCGATTGCTAATGAGGTGAGCAGACCTTTGGTGACTATGGGGACTGTCCTGTGGAGGCGCCTCTAGATGCCCGCTCAGACCTGCCTCTGAGGGAGGAGGTGGATCAGGGGGCACTGCTAGCCGCCATGAGCACACCAAACCTGCCTCTTTTCTTTGATTATCTCCTTGTTAATTACAGAAATTGGCTCATTTTCAAATTTCATCTTGATGTCTTTTGTGGAGTTGCCTGTAGTAGTCTTTAAGAAGGCGTACGTACTTCATGACCCTAATACACGTGTGGCCAGTTCCCTGTGATACATTGAGGCCTCTGGCAGACCCTTGCTGCTCCACCCTGGGGACTCCTAACAGGGCTGTCTCCTCTCAGTCCCTGAGCCTCAGGGTGGGGCTGGGACCTCGTGCTGGGAAGTCAGCCTCTGTGCTGAGCATTGGGAGGTACTGATTCTGTTCTAAGTGCAGGTGGGCAGAAATAAGGAGCGAGGGGGCATGGATCACCCAGATTCCTCGTGGTTGCTCTGCCTGGTTGAGGAAGAAGCTGAGTAGCCAGCAGGCCTCTGTAGACCCTCTCTCACTTCGGACCTGGGGACATACTGCTGACGTAGGTGGCCTTGCTGTTCACTGCCTGACCAGGAACACCTCTGAGAGTGAAGGGGCTGCGATCAGTAATTACTGCAGGATGTCCTGGTGACCTGGTGTCCCGGGCTGGTGGGGCATGACCCCAGCCTTATCCCAAGGGCCAGGAGGGTCCCCGGCATGATGAAGACGCACTCAGGAAAGGGGCCACATGTGTCTCTGTGCCATACCCTGAGGACCCTGGGGGTGATGTGTGTGTCCTGTGACACAGCACAGATGGAGCTCTGGCAGGGTCACTGGGGTGGGAGGTGGAATGGCTGAGGATCTCACACATCATCTCTGCTCGCCCTGCTTGAATGCCTCCCCACGTAGGGCTGTTTGGGGAGTAACAGGTGATGAGAAATTTGAAAATATTCTGTAAAACGTTGGTTATTCGTTTTGCCCTTGACCCTTCCCTCACCTACTTTTTCATGGGCACTGAAGGGACGTGTATGTAGTCTTTGCCTCCCAAAACCGCTGTCCTGCCTTTGCGTAGGGAGCTGCCCAGGGCAGCTAGGGCTCATCTGTGGCCCCTGAGCATCCTGCCTGGAGGTGCCCCGGATTACTGAGAAGTCCTCTGCGCCACTGTGTGAATGAACTGACAGTTGACACACTGGCAGCCCAGTTAGCTCTTCCTTGACAGGTGCCACTTTATACATTTCCACAGATTTCAAGTTGGGGGTCACAGCTGACTTTCACTTCTGTAAGCAGTCCCATTAGGAGTTGGTCATGTATAGAAAGATACGTATATAACTAACTAGCTATATATATATATATATATATATATACATAGTTAGTTAAAAATGCTTTAGAACACCTGCTAAAGCACCAGAATTCTTTTATAAATTGAGAGAACTGTGTGCTCTAACACAGATGTGCATTCTTTTAACAAATATTAGGATTAGTTAGACATATCCTGTGTACTAACCAAATTATTACCTCGGTAAAAATACTGAGCACATTTTGGTTAGGCAGTGCCTTGGGCCTGAGAATACTTGGGAGTTTTTCTTGGTTCCTCCCTCATGTGGCTTAAAGCTTTGAGAAGAAATGCACAGACGAAACGGGAGTAAATGAAGAAAGTGTAGTTCACCACATACATGGAGAGGAGGAGGACCCAGCAGTGCTGCTTGCATAGCCACAACCGTGGCAAGCATAGGAGACCCATTGTGACGCTCAGGCTGTGTCTCAGGATGGCGTTGAATTTAGCCACAAAGGCAGGACAAGCTGGCCGTCTGCCCTCCTGTGGCAGGTATGGTCTGGGTGGTGCAGAGTCCTCATTCACTCTCTGGGAGGGCTTTGTGTTTGCAGGGTCTTCACAGGGAGGTGGGGCTTGAGCTTAACATTTGTTGAAAGGTTTGACTGAACAGGATTCTCACCCTGCCCTGGTTGGCCAGCTCACTACACACGTGTGGGCAATACATTGCTATTGACTCTATATGAAGAGCTCTGCCCAGTGCTCTGGGCGACATGGTGGCATGGCTGCAAGGCTGCAGGAGAGCAGAGGCTGGAGTGGTGGCAGCACCGAGGACAGAGAACGAGACAGCTGTGGGGTCTGACAGGCCCAGAGGCAGAGACCGGCTTGTTGCGTGCAGACTCACTCTGAGTGAATGGGATTTTAGTGACTGACCTGCCACCGTGGAAATAAAGTTGGGTATAACCTTTTCACCCCAAGAATATTTTACTGTCATTAATTTGGTCACACTGAATGCATAGCAAACTTGCCGGGGACTGAAACCCATTGGCAAGACATATATTAACTTTTAGTATTTGACAAATAACCTTATTGAATACTCTTTTTTTTTATATAACTTATTTTATTATCATTAATATACAATTACATGTGCAATATTACGGTTATTAAACTACCCCTTCATCAGGTCCCCCCCACCAACCCCATTACAGTCACTGTCCATCAGCGTAGTGAGATGCTATAGAATCACTACTTGTCTTCTCTGAATTGTACTGCCTTCCCCGTGCCCCCGCAACATTATATCTGCTAATCGTAATGCCCCTTTTTCCCTCTTATCCCTCCCTTCCCGCCCATATTCCCCAGTCCCTTTCCCTTTGGTAACTATTAGTCCGTTCTTGGGTTCTGTGAGTCTGCTGCTGTTTTGTTCCTTCAGTATTTTTTCTTTGTTCTTATACTCCACATATGAGTGAAATCATTTGATACTTGTCTTTTTCGGCTTGGCTTATTTCACTGAGCATAATACCCTCTAGCTCCATCCATGTTGTTGCAAATGGTAGGATTTGTTTTCTTCTTATGGCTGAATAATATTCCATTGTGTATATGTACCACATCTTCTTTATCCATTCATCTACTGATGGACACTTAGGTTGCTTCCATTTCTTGGCTATTGTAAATAGTGCTGCAATAAACATAGGGGTGCACCTGTCCTTTTCAAATAGGGCTGCTGCATTCTTAGGGTAAATTCCTAGGAGTGGAATTCCTGGGTCAAATAGTATTTCTATTTTGAGTTTTTTGAGGAACCTCCATGCTGCTTTCCACAATGGTTGAACTAATTTGCAGTCCCACCAGCAGTGTAGGAGGGTTCCCTTTTCTCCACATCCTCGCCAACATTTGTTGTTGTTTGTGTTTTGGATGTTGGCCATCCTCACTGGTGTGAGGTGATATCTCATTGTGGTTTTAATCTGCATTTCTCTGATGATTGGCGATGTGGAGCATCTTTTCATGTGCCTGTTGGCCATCTGAATTTCTTCTTTGGAGAAGTGTCTATTCATGTCCTCTGCCCATTTCTTAATTGGATTATTTGCTTTCTGTTTGTTAAGGTGCATAAGTTCTTTATATATTTTGGATGTCAACCCTTTATCAGATACGTTTTTTATGAATATATTCTCCCATACTGTAGGATGTCTTTTTGTTCTACTGATGGTGTCCTTTGCTGTACAGAAGCTTTTCAGCTTGATATAGTCCCACTTGTTCATTTTTGCTTTTGTTTCCCTTGCCCGGGGAGATATGTTCATGAAGAAGTTGCTCATGTTTATGTCCAAGAGATTTTTGCCTATGTTTTTTTCTAAGAGTTTTATGGTTTCATGACTTACATTCAGGTCTTTGATCCACCTTGAGTTTACCTTTGTGTATGGGGCTAGACAGTAGTCCAGTTTCATTCTCTTACATGTAGCTGTCCAGTTTTTCCAACACCAGCTGCTGAAGAGGCTGTCATCTCCCCATTGTATATCCAAGGCACTTTTATCAAATATTAATTGACTGTATATGTTTGGGTTAATGTTTGGATTTTCTATTCTGTTCTACTGGTCTGTGGGTCTGTTTTTGTGCCAATACCAAATGGTCTTGATTACTGTGGCTTTGTAGTAGAGCTTGAAGTCAGGGAGTGTAATTCCCCCTGTTTTATTCCTCCTTCTCAGGATTGCTTTGGCTATTCGGGGTCTTTTGTGGTTCCATATGAATTTTAGAATTATTTGTTCCAGTTCATTGAAGAAAGCTGTTGGTAGTTTGATAGGGATTGCATTGAATCTGTAGATTGCTTTAGGTAGTATAGCCATTTGACAATATTTATTCTTCCTAGCCAAGAGCATGGGATGCATTTCCATTTGTTAGTGTCCTCTTTAATTTCTCTTAGGAGTGTCTTGTAGTTTTCAGAGTACAGGTCTTTCACTTCCTTCGTTAGGTTTATTCCTAGGTATTTTATTCTTTTTGATGCAATTGTGAATGGAATTGTTTTCTGATTTCTCTTTCTGTTAGTTCATCATTAGTGTATAGGAAAGCAACAGATTTCTGCGTGTTAATTTTGTATCCTGCAACTTTGCTGAATTCAGATATTAGTTCTAGTAGTTTTGGAATGGAATCTTTAGGGTTTTTTATGTACAGTATCATGTCATCTGCAAATAGTGACAATTTGACTTCTTCTTTACCAATCTGGATGCCTTGTATGTCTTTGTTTTGTCTGATTGCTGTGGCTAGTACCTCCAGTACTATGTTGAATAACAGTGGAGAGAGTGGGCATCCCTGTCTTGTTCCCGATCTTAGATGAAAAGCTTTCAGCATCTTGCCGTTAAGTATGATGTTAGCTGTGGATTTGTCATATATAGCCTTTATGATGTTGAGGTACTTGCCGTCTATACCCATTTTGTTGAGAGTTTTAATCAGGAATGGATGCTGAATTTTGTCAAATGCTTTTTCAGCATCTATGGAGATGATCATGTGGTTTTTGTTCTTCTTTTTGTTGATGTGGTGGATGATGTTGATGGATTTTCGAATGTTGTACCATCCTTGCACCCCTGGGATGAATCCCACTTGATCATGGTGTATGATCCTCTTGATGTATTTTTGAATTCGGTTTGCTAATATTTTGTTGAGTATTTTTGCATCTACGTTCATCAGGGATATTGGTCTGTAATTTTCTTTTATGGTGAGGTCTTTGCCCGGTTTTGGTATTAGAGTGATGCTGGCTTCATAGAATGAGTTTGGAAGTATTCCCTCCTCTTCTATTTTTTGGAAAACTTTAAGGAGAATCGGTGTTATTTCTTCTCTATATGTCTGGTAGAATTCAGAGGTAAATCCATCAGGCCTGGGGGTTTTGTTCTTGGGTAGTTTTTTGATTACCAATTCGATTTCGTCGCTGGTGATTGGTCTGTTTAGTTTTTCTGTTTCTTGCTTGGTCAGTCTTGGAAGGTTGTATTTTTCTAAGAAGTTGTCCATTTCTTCTATGTTTTCCAGCTTGTTAGCATATAGATTCTCATAATATTCTCTTATGATTCTTTGTATTTCTGTGGGGTCCGTCGTGATTTTTCCTTTCTCATTTCTGATTGTGTTTATGTGTGTAGATTCTCTTTTTCTCTTAATGAGTCTGGCTAGGGGTTTATCTATTTTGTTTATTTTTTCAAAGAACCAGCTCTTGGTTTTATTGATTTTTTCTATTGTTTTATTCTTCTCAATTTTATTTATTTCTTCTCTAATCTTTATTATGTCCCTCCTTCTGGTGACTTTGGGCCTCATTTGTTCTTCTTTTTCCAATTTCAGTAATTGTGTCTTTAGACTATTCATTTGGGAATGTTCTTCCTTCTTTAAATAGGCCTGGATTGCAATATACTTTCCTCTTAGAACTGCCTTTGCTGCGTCCCACAGAAGTTGTGGCTTTGTGTTGTTGTTGTCATTAGTCTCCATATATTCTTTGATTTCTGTTTTGATTTGGTCGTTAACCCATTGATTAATTAGGAGAGTGTTGTTAAGTCTCCATGTATTTGTGAGCCTTTTTGATTTCTTTCTAAAATTTATTTCTAGTTTTATACCTTGGTGATCTGAGAAGTTGGTTGGTAGGATTTCAATATTTTTGAAATTACTGAGGTTCTTTTTGTGGCCTAGTATGTGGTCTATTCTGGAAAATGTTCCATGTGCACTTGAGAAGAATGTGTATCCTGTTGCTTTTGGGTGTAGAGTTCTGTAGATGTCTGTTAGGTCCATCTGTTCTAGTGTGTTGTTCAGTGCCTCTGTGTCTTTACTTATTTTCTGTCTGGTTGATCTGTCCTCTGGAGTGAGTGGTGTGTTGAAGTCTCCTAAGATGAATGCATTGCTGTCTATTTCCTCCTTTAATTCTGTTAGTACTTGTCTCACATATGCTGGCGCTCCTGTGTTGGGTGCATATATATTTATAATGGTTATATCTTCTTGTTGGACTGACCCCTTTATCATTATGTAATGTCCTTCTTTATCTTTTGCTACTTTCTTCGTTTTGAAGTCTATTTTGTCTGATACAAGTACTGCAACACCTGCTTTTTTCTCCTTGTTGTTTGCATGAAATATCTTTTTCCATCCCTTCACTTTTAGTCTGTGTATATCTTTGGATTTGAGGTGAGTCTCTTGTAAGCAGCATATAGATGGGTCTTGCTTTTTTATCCATTCTGTTACTCTGTGTCTTTTGATTGGTGCATTCAGTCCATTTACATTTAGGGTGATTATTGATAGATATGTACTTATTGCCATTGCTGGCTTTAGATTCGTGGTTACCAAGGGTTCAAGGGTTGCTTCTTTACTATCTAACAATCTAACTTAACTTTCTTGTTAAGTTATTGTAAACACAGTCTGATGTTTCTTTATTTCTCTCCCTTCTTATTCCTCCTCCTCCATTCTTTCTATAATAGGTGTTTTATTCTTTGCCTTTAGTTAGTATTTGGATGGTCTGCTTTCTTTGCTATGATTTTATTTTCTCTGGTGACATCTTTTTAGCCTTGGGTGTGCTTCCATCTAGAGCAGTCCATTTAAGATATCCTGTAGTGGTGGTTTATGAGAGACAAACTCTCTCAACTTTCGTTTGTCTGGAAATTGTTTAATCCCTCCATCATATTTAAATGATAATCGTGCTGGATACAGTATTCTTGGTTCGAGGCCCTTCTGTTTCATAACGTTAAATATATCATGCCATTCTCTTCTGGCCTGTAAGGTTTCTGTTGAGAAGTCTGATGATAGTCTGATGGGTTTTCCTTTGTAGGTGATCTTTTTTCTCTCTCTAGCTGCCTTTAATACCCTGTCTTTATCTTTGATCTTTGCCATCTTAATTATTATGTGTCTTGGTGTTGTCTTCCTTGGGTCCCTTGTGTTGGGAGATCTATGAGCTTCGGTGGACTGCGAGACTACTTCCTTCCCCAGCGAGGGAAAGTTTTCACAATTATTTCTTCAAAGACACTTTCTATCCCTTTTTCTCTGTCTTCTTCCTCTGGTACTCCTATAATGCGAATATTGTTCCGTTTGGATTGGTCACACAGTTGTCTTAATATTCTTTCATTCCTAGAAATCCTTTTATCTCTCTCTGCCTCAGCTGCTCTGTACTCCTGTTCTCTGTTTTCTATTCCATTAACAGTCTCTTGCATCTCATCCATTCCGCTGTTAAGCCTGTTGATCGCTTGTCTGATTTCTGCATTGTCTTTCCTCAGTTCCCTCACTTCCTCCCTCAGCTCTTGCACATTTCTCTGTAGGTCCATCAGCATGGTTATGACTTTTATTCTGAATTCTTTTTCAGGAAGACTGTGCATTTCCATCCCTTCAGACTCCCTCTCTGGGGTTGTCTGGTTGATTTTGGTCTGAACCATATTCCTCTGTCTTTTCATGGCTGTAGAATTGGTCACTGATAGTTGCCACGTATGTCAGCTGGGCTCTTTAAGACTTTAAAAAGAGAAGAAAAAAAAAGGGAAAGAAAAAAACGAAGAAAGAAAGAAAGAAAAAAAGAAAGAAAAGAAAAAACAAGAACAAAACAAAAAACAAAACAAAACAAAACAAACAACAACAAAAAAATGCCCACCGGACGTAGATTCTGTGGGAATGCTGTAGGTGGCGCTATTGTCCCAGTATTCCACAGCTGTGACTGTGCCGCTCTGCAGGGCCCTTTATCGCTCTGGCAGCGGTGGGAACGAATAGGAGGCTGTTGATGTCAGTGAGAAGTGTAAGTATGGCTACCCTTCCTCAGTTGCCAGCTAAGGCGTCTGAAACTCCCCCGGACTTGCAGCCTGCTGGGCTGAGTGTGCTGGGGCGATCCGGCTCCTCAGCTGGGCTCCTGTCTCTTTTAAGACCGCTGAAGAAAGCGCGCGTTTTTTTTTTTTTTCCTTCCTGGGAGCTGGCTGCAAGCACCCTGGCGCGTTCCCCGCTCAGATCCTGCCCCTCTGTCTCTCCAGTCTCCGCTGCACTGCGCAATGTGGGTCAGCGCTCCCCGCGCAGATCACCGGGGCTGGCTACTTCGCGGGGTGTGCTTCCATTCCCTCCCGGCTCTGAATCCTCTCCTCCCGCCGGTGCGCTGGGGTGGGGGAGGGCTCGGGTCCCGCCGGGTCGCGGCTCCGTGTCTTACCCGCCTCTTGGGGTGCCGAGTCCTCTCGGGTGTAGCTGCACGCTGTGCACTTTCCTGTGTATTCTCGTCTCTCTTTTAGGAATAGATGTATTTGCTGTGTTTTCGTAGATAAATATAGTGTTGGGAGGAGATTTCTGCCGCCCTGTTCACACCGCCATCTTCCCGGAAGTCCCTCCTCATTGAGTTCTGATGAGCCAGACATTGGTCCCTGTGTTGTCTCTTCACAGAACCAATACGTATCATTGTGTGCCTTCTGTCATGTGTGATTAATACAGGTTTAATTTCTCATTATTGCCTTCCTTGTCTTGGGCTTAATTTCCTCTCATAGACTTTAAGATGGGCACTTACTTGTGTTTTTCTCCTTTTGCTGGTGGGACCAATTTTTCCACATGCCACACAATTCGATTTGTGATCTTTTCTGTTTTTAAGTTCTGAATGTCAGTCCGCTGGAACATCTTGAGATCTGCCTTAGGGCCTAGGGTGTGGTTTCGGGATGTGGGAAATGTTTCCTGTGTGCCTGAGGACATGTGCATGCCCACAGGAAGGGTGTCCTGTGAATGGCATCTCATGTGCAGTTTGTTCATTATGCTGCTCAACTCTTTGATGTGTTGCTGGTTTTGCTCCCTCTGCTTTGCCTCTGTGGCAGGAGCCTCCTGTCTTTGCCCACTGTCTGCGTTCTCACTGTGCTCTTGCTCCTCCATATAAGCCCTACCGTGCCGTGCGTGGTGCTGGTTCTTTGCTCTATGTACCAGGGCTGGAGAGGCCGAGACAATCCCTCCAGGCCCTCAGCTACAAAGCTGCAGAGCCAGGGTGGAACCCAGGGCCCCCCTTCTTGACATCTGTGCTCCCAGGTCCCCGAGGAAGTGTGTCAACTTCACAGTGTACAGAACCCACCTCCCCAAGTGTGCTGGCATGTTCCCCCTGCAGACATGCAGGGAGGTAGGACTTGCACCTCCACTCCAGAGCTGGCAGGCCACAGGGCGGGCACTTGTAAAGCTTCTGGAACCTCTTTGAGGTTCACACGGTCCTTCCTCATCTTCCTTGGGTCCCGGGAGGGCCCGTGTCCCATTCCTTGTTAAGGGGGCTGCTGTGACTCACCCACACCCTGCTGACAGGGAGGATCATGAGTTAGGAGGTCATGCATGGTGGGAGGCCACAGTGGCCTTCCCTTTGCCCTCCCACTGGGCTGCGGAGCAGGGACCACAGTGGATGATGGGGTCAGCGACGGCATGCACATCTGAGTGCTGTGCAGACGGGGTGGCAGTGTGACCTGGAGCCCTAGGCCAGCAGACCTGGCGGTGGTGACATAGCATGTGGGGGACTGTGCTTACATCAGTCCCAGCAGACATGTTCACACGGTTACAGAGCAACCCAAGCTTCCCAGCCGAGAGAAAGCTATGCATTGCGAGACACCCTCCCCAACAGGTGTTGTGACTCTCCATCACCCCGAGAGGCTTTTACACCATCACTGGCTGTTGTCTCTTCAGTGATTTGTGAGTTGAAAGCATTTTTAAACAGACAGGAAATGACATGGAGATGTTGCTTCACAGACTTCTGCGTCCCGAGGCACGGGTGGCCTGTAACTTCTAACCCCGGGCAGAAAGCCGCAGGGAAGGTGCCTGGGCCCATGCATCTCCATGTCTGTGCTCACACATGTGCGTGTGGCGTTTCACTTCACAGAACGCAGATATGCACGGGATTTTGCCGGAGCCCCATTCCTCAGCGTGTGAGGGTGCTCACTTGTGCTGGAATGTCAGGGAGCGGAGCCCTGGTTGTGGGGGCAGGCAGGATGAAGGCGTGATTCGTGGTTCGCGCTGTACTTTAAAAAAATCATAACATTGAAAAAACTTATTTAAACTTGTATTTAGGAAGAAGCCTTTTAATTAAGAGTGTCTATTAATGGAGTTCACATCTGAAATACTGAAAAAGCTTTTACTATTGAGTTAAATTAATGGATAGTGATCTAACCTTTTTATTACACAGAGTGAAGTCCTTTGGGCCTGGAGCACAAGAGAGGGATTGAGGCTGCCAGCCGTGTACCTACGGTCATCCCAGCCCTGCTCACATTGGAGGAGGCTTGCCTTGTGATCAGGCAGATTTCAAGGTAGGAGTGAAAACCTATAAAAATCTGCTAACGTTTGATAAAAAATGACTTCTGCTGGTGTAAACTGATTAATGAAGCCTTTGGCTTACCTTTTAAAGTGTGTCCTGGCGAGCAACCCCCCAGCAGGGGCAGTGTCAGGCCCCTCACACCCTGGCCAGCCTCAGATCTCTTCCTCCAGGCAACTCTCCAGCGGCTCTTGGCCCAAGGCTGCATCTGGCATCAGGTCTTTATTTGAGGCCATGCCTTCTGTGGGTGCTAAGCTGTAAAGCCTTTTACCATAAACTATTTTCTTAGAGATGATGAAAATAAAATTTCCACAGCACTTATTTTTTGGTGATTATTACATGACTTAGCCTCTGCTTTTGAGAGAAATTGAGACAAATATTAAAATCCTAGTAAAGTTAGTATGATCTAAGTTTAATTTATGGCTTTGGAATGACTCACTCAAGAATGCTGAGTTTCAAACTTTCAGGGAAGGTTTCTCACTGTCAGAAGTGGCTGCCGGGGAGCTGCTGGAGCCTCAGGGCATGGCGTGCTCATTCACTTGTTCCCTAGACACTGACAGGGCACCCTCTGGACACGGGCGGGGCAGAGGGATCAGGGGCAGAGCCCAGGAGGGGCCACCATCTCTGGGGCATGGAGATGCACCCACATCTGACGGCTGGGCTTTGAGTCCATGCCTGGAAAGGCTCCCCTTGACAGTCTGTGAAGGACAGGAATATGCGGTGACTGGTCCCAGGGCAGACCTTTAAAAGGGGCTTTGCTGGCTCTTCAGCTCCTGCTGTTTTCCTGTGGGGCATCTGGGCGGTGAGCCTGTGGGAAGGAGGGAACCAAGGGCCCTTCACTGCTGCTTGTGCAGTGGGACAGCTGATTCTTTTGGCTCCATTGGCAGTAGGAAATCAGTTTCTCTGTAGCACAGTTCATGGTAAGATGAGGAGAGTCCCAGAGCCGGAGCGAGTCTGAAAGAGACGCTGAGCTTCCGGCAGCCGAGAGGCATGTGAGGCGTTTCATGGGCGCAGAGCAAGCTCGCGTTCTGTGTTGCATGTGTCAGATAGCAAGTATTTTTTTTTTAGGGGTGTGGACTTATTTATTTATTTATTTTTTTCCTTGCACCTTCTATTTTATTATTATTATTTTTTTAATATAATTTATTTTCTTATCATTAATCTACAATTACATGTGCAATATTACGGTTATTAAACTACCCCTTCATCAGGTCCCCCCCACCAACCCCATTACAGTCACTGTCCATCAGCGTAGTGAGATGCTATAGAATCACTACTTGTCTTCTCTGAGTTGTACTGCCCTCCCCGTGCCCCCCCAACATTACATCTGCTAATCGTAATGCCCCTTTTTCCCTCTTATCCCTCCCTTCCCGCCCATTTTCCCCAGTCCCTTTCCCTTTGGTAACTATTAGTCCGTTCTTGGGTTCTGTGAGTCTGCTGCTGTTTTGTTCCTTCAGTATTTTTTCTTTGTTCTTATACTCCACATATGAGTGAAATCATTTGATACTTGTCTTTTTCGGCTTGGCTTATTTCACTGAGCATAATACCCTCTAGCTCCATCCATGTTGTTGCAAATGGTAGGATTTGTTTTCTTCTTATGGCTGAATAATATTCCATTGTGTATATGTACCACATCTTCTTTATCCATTCATCTACTGATGGACACTTAGGTTGCTTCCATTTCTTGGCTATTGTAAATAGTGCTGCAATAAACATAGGGGTGCATCTGTCTTTTCAAATTGGGCTGCTGCATTCTTAGGTAAATTCCTAGGAGTGGAATTCCTGGGTCAAATGGTATTTCTATTTTGAGTTTTTTGAGGAACCTCCATACTGCTTTCCACAATGGTTGAACTAATTTGCAGTCCCACCAGCAGTGTAGGAGGGTTCCCTTTTCTCCACATCCTCGCCAACATTTGTTGTTGTTTGTGTTTTGAATGTTGGCCATCCTCACTGGTGTGAGGTGATATCTCATTGTGGTTTTAATCTGCATTTCTCTGATGATTAGCGATGTGGAGCATCTTTTCATGTGCCTGTTGGCCATCTGAATTTCTTCTTTGGAGAAGTGTCTATTCATGTCCTCTGCCCATTTCTTAATTGGATTATTTGCTTTCTGTTTGTTAAGGTGCATGAGTTCTTTATATATTTTGGATGTCAACCCTTTATCAGATACGTTTTTTATGTATATATTCTCCCATACTGTAGGATGTCTTTTTGTTCTACTGATGGTGTCCTTTGCTGTACAGAAGCTTTTCAGCTTGATATAGTCCCACTTGTTCATTTTTGCTTTTGTTTCCCTTGCCCGGGAGATATGTTCATGAAGAAGTCATTCATGTTTATGTCCAAGAGATTTTTGCCTCTGTTTTTTTCTAAGAGTTTTATGGTTTCATGACTTACATTCAGGTCTTTGATCCACCTTGAGTTTACCTTTTTGTATGGGGCTAGACAGTAGTCCAGTTTCATTCTCTTACATGTAGCTGTCCAGTTTTTCCAACACCAGCTGCTGAAGAGGCTGTCATCTCCCCATTGTATATCCAAGGCACTTTTATCAAATATTAATTGACTGTATATGTTTGGGTTAATGTTTGGATTTTCTATTCTGTTCTACTGGTCTGTGGGTCTGTTTTTGTGCCAATACCAAATGGTCTTGATTACTGTGGCTTTGTAGTAGAGCTTGAAGTCAGGGAGTGTAATTCCCCCTGTTTTATTCCTCCTTCTCAGGATTGCTTTGGCTATTCGGGGTCTTTTTGTGGTTCCATATGAATTTTAGAATTATTTGTTCCAGTTCATTGAAGAAAGCTGTTGGTAGTTTGATAGGGATTGCGTTGAATCTGTAGATTGCTTTAGGTAGTACAGCCATTTTGACAATATTTATTCTTCCTAGCCAAGAGCATGGGATGCATTTCCATTTGTTAGTGTCCTCTTTAATTTCTCTTAGAGTGTCTTGTAGTTTTCAGAGTACAGGTCTTTCACTTCCTTCATTAGGTTTATTCCTAGGTATTTTATTCTTTTTGATGCAATTGTGAATGGAATTGTTTTTCTGATTTCTCTTTCTGTTAGTTCATCATTAGTGTATAGGAAAGCAACAGATTTCTGCGTGTTAATTTTGTATCCTGCAACTTTGCTGAATTCAGATATTAGTTCTAGTAGTTTGGGAATGGAATCTTTAGGGTTTTTTATGTACAGTATCATGTCATCTGCAAATAGTGACAGTTTGACTTCTTCTTTACCAATCTGGATGCCTTGTATGTCTTTGTTTTGTCTGATTGCTGTGGCTAGGACCTCCAGTACTATGTTGAATAACAGTGGAGAGAGAGGGCATCCCTGTCTTGTTCCCGATCTTAGATGAAAAGCTTTCAGCGTCTCGCCGTTAAGTATGATGTTAGCTGTGGGTTTGTCATATATAGCCTTTATGATGTTGAGGTACTTGCCGTCTATACCCATTTTGTTGAGAGTTTTAATCATGAATGGATGCTGAATTTTGCCAAATGCTTTTTCAGCATCTATGGAGATGATCATGTGGTTTTTGTTCTTCTTTTTGTTGATGTGGTGGATGACGTTGATGGATTTTCGAATGTTGTACCATCCTTGCATCCCTGGGATGAATCCCACTTGATCATGGTGTATGATCCTCTTGATGTATTTTTGAATTCGGTTTGCTAACATTTTGTTGAGTATTTTTGCATCTACGTTCATCAGGGATATTGGTCTGTAATTTTCTTTTTTGGTGAGGTCTTTGCCCGGTTTTGGTATTAGAGTGATGTTGGCTTCATAGAATGAGTTTGGAAGTATTCCCTCCTCTTCTATTTTTTGGAAAACTTTAAGGAGAATCGGTGTTATTTCTTCTCTATATGTCTGGTAGAATTCAGAGGTGAATCCATCAGGCCTGGGGGTTTTGTTCCTGGGTAGTTTTTTGATTACCAATTCAATTTCATTGCTGGTGCTTGGTCTGTTTAGTTTTTCTGTTTCTTGCTTGGTCAGTCTTGGAAGGTTGTATTTTTCTAAGAAGTTGTCCATTTCTTCTATGTTTTCCAGCTTGTTAGCATATAGATTCTCATAATATTCTTTTATAATTCTTTGTATTTCTGTGGGATCCGTCATGATTTTTCCTTTTCTCATTTCT
>JAVSCE010005763.1:0-109159 GCA_032199065.1 Smutsia gigantea | reverse complement strand
CATGGTGATAGTGAGATTGATAGTGAACTACGTAAAGGTGTGTAATATTCATAGATTTTAATTTGGAGTTCCACTTCCTTGTGTATTACAATCAAATGACTGTAATATTAATAATACAGAAAACACTGTATGAGCACTTTGCACATACAAACTTCACAAAAACCTACGGGGTAACCTTATTATTGCATAGTATAGATATAAAGCTGTGACATCAGGAAGTTAAATAATTTGCCAAAAAACTTGGAGACAAAGTTATGAACTCCGAAATTCTTGTTAGCAGAATATTATGTATACGTACTAATCATATCTGTTAGTTTAGTTACCATTGAAATGAAAACACTTTCTAATTTTTAATAACTGTTATAACTTATTTCAGTTACCATTAAAAAACAAGAAATATTTAGAGTAGGCGTAATGACTTTCATTTTTGTCTTTGAAATTACTTACCCTATCATCTTGGCTACATTGTTCTTATCTAAAAATGATATTGAAGAATGATGCTAAATCATGTATTACATAGTTTATCTACTTTAAGTAATGAAATCTAAGCCAGGTCCATAAATCAAATATAAATAGTAGTCACTTGGAAATTTTAGGAGCACATATAAACACCAAGTTTTTTGTTTTTGTGAGAACCAAATCTCTCTAAAGGCCTTTCAAAATGGAACACTTTTTGTTTTACTGTTTTTATTATTATACTAGGTTATTCACTTTTACAAGTTCAAGACAGAAAATTCCATGCAACTCTCTTAGGAGTGGGAATGAAATTTCTTTAAAGTCACAGGCTAAAAAAAAATTATAGTATTACATAACTTCATTCCAAATACATCTGAACTACAAGTTCTCATAGAAAATAAAACAACAAAAAAGTGTCTGTTTTTTATTTAAGACTGTACATGAGAACAGGAAAATAAATATTAAAGATGAACTATGGAAAGCAATAAATGTCAAATGGTATTCTTTCATCTCTCTACTGAAAGTATATCTAACAAAATTCCAATTTGCATTTTTTGGAAGTGGTATGTTTCAAGCACCATTTATTTCAACTTGTTATAGACCATTTACCTTTGATTTCACTTGATGGATATCTTTCAAATTTACTCTAACCAATTTAATCTGAATTATTTTTCCAATTTTAACTACAGTTATTTATTCATTAAGTGCTTATGTCAACTGGACTTCACATTTAAGTGCCCTGTGATGAGGCCTTTAGTTTGTCATAAACATGCTCTGTAATGTTCTTTCCTCCTTGTAAACTGGATTTCATTTCATTCTGGTAAAGCTGGTTCTTATTTGGATTTCATTATTTTTACTTTCTTATGGTTATGTGTTCTTTTTCTGTTTCTCTGTGTCTGTAATTTTTTAGCTTTTTCTATTTTTAATAACTCTTCTTCATACAGTGCCTGCATAGAAGTGTACTAAAAAGATACTGACTGCTTCATGGAATTACTGCAAAAACTCATCCAAAACAACTTTTACATAATATGGTAAAGCATTCTATTTGGATAATTTTTGGCAAAATTTATATAGATGTGATTGACAGGTTCACGTTTATTTGTATGTTTTCATATTAGGTGTATACATCAGTAATGGTGGGGGAATTGGGAGATGTTAAAGAGTACAAACCTGTAAACAGAAAATGAATACGCTCTGGAGATCTAATGGACAGCATAGTAATTACAATCAAAATACTGCATTATAGACTTTAAAATTGCTAAGAGACTAGACCAATAATTTCATAACGTATATAAATGTCGAACCACTATAATGTAAACCTGTAACAAATGTAATATTTTTGACAACCATATTCAAATAAAAAAAATCAATAATGGCAGATTAGTTGACGTTTGTACTATTTATTGATTTCATTGTAATAATATTCTATTACTTTCATATTTCTCTATTACATTTACAGAAAAGTTACTTATTGTATATAAACGGTGTGAAGATATCATTTTGTATTTGGAGTATTAGAAGAATAAAAATCATTTTAGTTATAATTTCTGATAAATTTGTATCTTGTTTTAAGGCATTGGCCTTAAAGTGTTTATCTCTCAGGTAACTGAGGCACTTTTTTTTTGGTATCATCAATGTACAATCACTTGAACAACATTATGGTTACTAGACCCCCTATTATCAAGTCCCCCCCACTTACCCCATTACAGTCACTGTCCATCAGCATAGTAAGGTGCTAGAGAATTATTACTTGTCTTCTCCATAAGTACTGCCTTTCCTGTTTGCCCCCCACACTACATCACGTGGGCTAATAGTAATACTCCTTTCCCCCCCTTATCCCTAGCTTCCCACCCATCCTCCGCAGTCTCTTTCCCTTTGGTAACTGTTAGTCCATTCTTGGGTTCTGTGAGTCTGCTGCTGTTTTGTTCCTTCAGTTTTTTCTTTGTTCTTATACTACACATATGAGTGAAATCATTTGATACTTGTCTTTTTCGGCTTGGCTTATTTCACTGAGCATAATACCCTCTAGCTCCGTCCATGTTGTTGCAAATGGTAGGATTTGTTTTCTTCTTATGGCTGAATAATATTCCATTGTGTATATGTACCACCTCTTCTTTATCCATTCATCTACTGATGGACACTTAGGTTGCTTCCATTTCTTGGCTATTGTAAATAGTGCTGTGATAAACATAGGGGTGCATATGTCTTTTTCAAACTGTGCTGGTGCCTTCTTAGGGTAAATTCCTAGATTCCTGGGTCAAATGATATTTCACTTTGAGTTTTTTGAGGAACCTCCATACTGCTTTCCACAATGGTTGAACTAATTTACATTCCCACCAGCAGTGTAGGAGGGTTCCCCTTTCTCCATATCCTCGCCAACATTTGTTGATGTTTGTGTTTTGGATGTTGGCCATCCTAAGTGGTGTGAGGTGATAGCTCATTGTGGTTTAATTCACATTTCTTTGATGATTAGGGATGTGGAGCATCTTTTTATGTGCCTGTTGGCCATCTGAATTTTTTCTTTGGAGAACTGTCTGTTCAGCTCCTCTGCCCATTTTTTAGTTGGCTTATTTGCTTTTTGTTTCTTTAGGTGCATGAGCTCTTTATATATTTTAGATGTCAACCCCTTATCAGATATGTCATATATGAATATATTCTCCCATACTGTAAGATGTCTTTTTGTTTTATTGATGGTGACCTCTGCTGTACAGAAGCTTTTCATCTTGATATAGTCCGACTTGCTCATTTTTGCTTTTGTTTCCCTTGCCCAGGGAGATATGTTCATGAAGAAGTTGCTCATGTTTATGTCCAAGAGATTTTTGCCTATATTTTTTTCTAAGAATTTTATGGTTTCATAACTTACATTCAGGTCTTTGATCCATTTTGAGTTTACTTTTGTGTATGGGGTTAGACAGTAGTCCAGTTTTATTCTCTTACATGTAGCTGTCCAGTTTTGCCAACACCAGCCGTTGAAGAGGCTGTCATTTTCCCATTGCATATCCATGTCTCCTTTAGAGTATATTAATTGACTATATATGTTTGGGTTTATATCTGGGCTCTCTATTCTGTTCCACTTGTCTATGGGTCTGTTCTTGTGCCTATTCCAAATTGTCTTGATTACTGTGGCTTTGAAGTAGAGCTTGAAGTCAGGGAGCATAATTCCCCCTATTTCATTCTTCCTTCTCAGGATTGATTTGGCTACTCGGGGTCTTTTGTCATTCCATATGAATTTTAGAACGATTTGCTCTAGTTCATTGAAGAATGCTGTTGGTATTTTGATAGGGATTGCATTGAATCTGTAGATTGCTTTAGGCAGGATGGCCATTTTGACAACTGAGGCATTTTTAAAACAATGTAAAAGTTATTAGGCATGTGAAATAGTTCCAGTCCCAAAGGACAAAGAATAGCCTTTTTTTCTGGATTTTTTGCACGTTTGAAAAAAACTTTTCACACTAAAAAAAAATTATTATCTTCAGTTTTTTCTAAATAGTCTTTCCACTACTGGTTCACAGTCTTTTAACCCAGTATTTTCCACTGATTTTATGAAAGTGAAGTAAGATTATCACCAATCTTATTGAAAATCACACTGTGTCATAATGCATTTGTCAGTGGATAAAATTAATCACATATATGCATATATAAAAAAGTAAATGTAAGAGTTTCACTTCACCTGTGGTTCTATAGTTCCTGTTGGACCAACCATGCCTTAGGCAATAATCCCAAACTGTGGACAAAATGTATGTGACAAACACATGAAGGCTGGAGAGCAGACAAAAGTAGGTAGATTCTGGTGATAAGTGGACGAAGAGAATGCCACTAGGTGAATTTCCCATTTTTACAGCTTTTACTTGAAGGGCAGGTATCAGACTACTCAATGTGGTCAATTAAAACTTCAATGGAAAACCCTCTGCTTTGCTGTCTCGAAGAACAGGACAATGTAAAGGACCAGACGTATTGGAAAGCTTGAGGAGAAATCCTAGGAAGAGCAAAGTCAGAAAGAGGAACCTCATGTTCTGTATACAAACTGCTCTTATCTCAGTTGACCCCTGAATATGTACACATGGAAATAACTCAAAGCAGCCCAGAAAAGGCTATATTGATTTGCGATTTAAGCTATTTTCTACTAAAGAGGAAACAACTTGTAATTTGAATTGTCAAGTCCCTGGGTAAAGGAAAAAAAAGGCTTTCGAGGAATATAAAAGTCGGAATGTCTTCAACATATCATTCATAATGCCAAGGACACAATCAGAAAATATCATATCACAAAATAACATAGGAAGGGAGACATTTTTCACAATGTATGGGCAGGCTAAGGCTTGTTAGGATATAACAAGCAATTATCATAAAGGAAAATGATAAATTAGACCTTATTAAGTAAAACATTTGTATATTAAAAGATGTCATTAAGAAATAAATACGTAAGTGACAGATGTGGAAAATTTATCTGAAATATTTGCAAAGTGTATATCTGACACAGGACTGATAGCCAAGAAGTATGAAGATCTACAACTGAAAAATGAAGTGACAAAATAATACAATACAAATTAGCAAGGTTTCCACAGATGCTTCTCAAATAAAGCATAACAATGAGCAATATCTATTAGTCATCAAGAAAAATCATAATGAAACTACAATGGGAAATCACTTCATGTGACCAGAATGGCTAAGATGGAAAGACTGACAACACTGAATATGGACAAGGATGTGTAGGAACTGGAATTCTTAAGTATTGCTGGTGAGGATTTAAAATTTAATATTACTTTGGAAAATATCTGGTTGTATATTATAAAAAGAAAGACATATTTACTCATGACCCAGAAAATCCAATTGTGGTATTTATCCAATAGAATTAAGAGCATGTCTACCAAAAGAAACCTGTAAGAATATTCCTACAAGTTGTAGTCATAATAGCCCAAACTTTCTGGAAGCATCCCAGGTGTCTATCAGTAAGAGTGTAGATAACTAAACTGTGCTATATTAATAAAATGGAATTCAATTCAACAATAAAAAGAGTGAATTACATTTAACAACAGGGATGAATCTCAAAAACATTGAGTGAAAGAGAGATTGTGTAGAAAGATAAATACTGCATGATTCCAGTTATGGTCCTATAAGAGGCTGTATATATATATATATATCACTTGACTCCTGGGAGTTAGTGCAGTGATTTATTGCAAAGAGACATGAGGGAACTTTCTGGGGAGATGGTAATATTCTATATCTTGACTGGGTTGCACAAATGTATGCATTTTTGAGAATTTATTATATGGTACACTAAATACTTATGCATTCCATTGTTTGTAGACTGTATCTCAAAAGAAACAAAGCTTATACTCTAGACAACTATATCCTTCCTGAACTCTTTATTGGGAAGTGTACTGTGACTACAACTAACTTTGCAGTGCATCAAAAATAATATAGGTTGATAGATAGATGGAGGGATGGATTGATGTATAGGTATGTTTAAAGCAAATATACTAAAATATTAATTAGATCACCTAGGTACTATGTAATATGGCTATTTACTGCAAAAATCTTTCAACTTTTCTGTGTGTTGGAAAGTTTTCATTATAATATATGAGGAGTAAAAGATAAGTGTAGGATATAAAATTTATTTTGGTTATTTATTCATTTTGAACATACATCAGCCTAATGCATGCACAAGTTTGGTTATTCTTGGTGTGTACATTAGGACAACTGTAAATTATTGGCATTTTCATCAATAAACATTCAAATAGTATTTGAAGGTGGCATGTGAGTCCTTGATCTATTAAAATCATGGAAGCCCAATATAAAACACACAGAATGCATGTTAGCAGCTTGAAATAAAATTCTGAATAACTGTTGAGAATCCTTTAAAAACATGCTGCATTATCAATGTTGATAATGGTACAGAGGTTGGGAGGGCATGGAAAAAGTAGATATCAATCTGTCTGAGTTGAAAAAGAATTCTGAAAAATCAGCTCAGTATGAAGTTCCAGGAATGTATGACAAGGAAGTATAAAATAGGAGTTCTAATTTCTAAAGTTATTTTATTTCTTAGTGGTATATAACATAATGGTGCATCTCACATCAGAGGACATTTTAGCGTTAATGAAATATGTCATTTATGAGTTCCTACTGTGTTCTAAATGTCATGCTATTTGAAAGAAAGAAACATACCAAGTACACACATATAATCTATCATATAAGTATGCCATGTGAGTCCAGTCTGTAGGAGACTCTTAACTTACTTAGTCTTGTCTGGGAAAATGTGTAAGAAAAAGTAATACAGAGTTAATTATGAAGGGTGATTAGCAATTCACCTGGTTGAAAAGAGGGGAAGACAGGAAAGAGCTATCTAAAAAAATAATCAGGAAGCACAGAACATAAAGGCATGAAGGAATAGAGTGTTTCAAATGTGATGAAATCTTTCATATGTGAGAGCGTGAGTTGTGGGAGAAGTAGAATACCATGAAGGTAAATTAGATCAACTTTTGAAATACGTTGTGTGTCATGTCATGTATTTTAGTATTAGAGGCCAATGTTCCCAAACCATGGAGCTGGAGTATCTGCCTTAAGATGAAGAACTGATAAAAGAATAATATTCTCTTATTTAGTTCCTACAGTCAAATAATATATTATTCCATTGCCTTTTATTTTAAGGCATATGCAATAATTTCTTACAAGTAATCAGTTGAGTTATTGAGAGTTACATTATTACAATATACAATGAAATTACAATACTGCTAGAGTTTGTGAGAACAAAAATCCAGTATTCTGTCATATCAAACTACCATTCAACTGTTGTCAGCACTGTGCACTCTCTAGGATGCAGGCATACACACAGCTAGAGAGTTGTAATCCCTACAAATTGAAGGATTGCATTTTTCTGACTACTAGACCGCTCTTTTTGACAGATTAGAATTTTTTCACCCTTCAGATATTAGCATCTGATTTTTTTCTCAAGGAAATGCATCATGTCCCAGGATCAGTTAGTGATGGTTTGGTTGCTCTGGCTCAAAATCTAGGTCCAGAATAGGCACGCAGATCTGAGCAGGCCAAGCAGAACATCACAGTGTGCTGGCCACAGTGGTTGATCCAGGACGGTTTTATAACAATTCGACAGAGAATACAGGCTGAAACTTCTGTGGAGGTACCTCTCTTTCCCCTCACCCCTCTCTCCACTCTCTTCTTCCATTCCTCTCTGTAATGTAACATAGTAGATATGGACTTACAGCTGCTGAAACCACCTTCACACCAAAGGAACCCTACGTATGGAAGCCATGATAGAGGAAAACATGCCTGCAAATGGAGAGCGACGGCATTGCGTGGGCCCTTGAATCCAGCTATTCGTGACATTATTTTCACTCTTGAGCCTGTCAGATCTGTTAACCAATAAATTCTCCTTCTGTTCAATCCAGTTTGGATTCTATTTTCTGATACTACAGAAAGAGTTATAGTACAGATGTTTAGTTTTCAGCATATCTGTAGTATTTTCATGAGAAATCTTAGTTTCAGTTTCTCCTCTATCAGCCCTGATGTCAAGCTGCCTGGTTTAAGCCTTGTTTCTGATACTCCGTTGTATAATCAATCTCCAGCTCCTAAACTTCTCTGGGCCTCATTTTCCTTCGCAGTAAATTGGCAACAAAAACACACCTTACAGAGAGTGCTTTTGTGAGGAATAAATGAGATGACAAATGTAAAGTGCTTCCTAAGGTGTCCTTCACATGTTAAATAATTGTTAGTTATTTTTACTGCTTAACGCCGAGATACTACTTGTTATTTTTCATTTTGAATTCTGGGAGATGCTTGGTTTATTCTGCAGTGTGCTTTGTATCTTTAATATTTATGGGTTTTTTGTAACCATAAATTAATCTTTCACTCTTTTGTTTCAACAGATTCCAAAAGGTGAAAACAAATAAAGTCCATTTTCTCTATTATGACTTTGAGTCTGTGGAGATAATACCTGGTAGGTTCAGAAATGCTCTTTGGAAAGAGAATGTTCTTGGAGCCAAGGTCAAATAAATTGTTTTTTCTTATATTTCACAGTCATTTAAATCATGCCCCATTTTAGTTGTTTCCTATTTGGACCATTAGTTCTTAGACTCTTTTTCTCTCTGAAGTTTCTATTTGCCTGCCTGACTTTGTTTTTCTGTCCCTCCTCTCCACCCCCTCTCTTTCTCGCCCTCTTCTTTCCTTCCTTTTCTTTATCTGGAAGACATAACATGCTATTTTCTTCAAACAACTAATAAGCTCCTGCTGTTTATCCATCATCTTGTCACGAAAAATTGTGAGAGACTTTGAAATGGGTGAAAAAGATTCCTGGAAGTCCTGGTTAGGTGACCCTACTGGGTTATCTGTTTCTTTCATTGTCTTTGAGATCTTTACAACTCCAGATTGTAAGGAAAATCATTCATTCATGTCCATACAAATATAAATGAATTTTATCAAATGGAATGCAATCAGTTATTGTCCTGAGGATATTGAACAGTTCTGAATCTTGAAAAAATTCACTTTCACATTTCTGATTGCCAATCTATTTATGTGTTCCTTGAATTGGTTGTAGCGTCTTATTATTTACCTCACGAATTAATGAGAAGATGATATTTTGACATGTTTATTTCATACGAAAGTTAAATTTACATTTAAAAATAGTATCTTTTGACATTATCAATTGTTTGACACTCATTCCATTATTTTCGTAAAGATGCTCTTCTTTGATCCCACTAAATATCTGTTCTATTTTAGACTGGTTGCTTTATAAACCTACTGCACAGCTGTAATCTTGGAATTTGTATAATTTTCCTTTTTTTTTTTTTTTTTTAGTAACCAGTAACCACTTATTTAACTTCTTGTATTGGTGCATTGTCTTATCTGACTATGAGATTGAATGCAGTATTTGTGACAAAAGGTCTTTATTTTCCTCTCCTAAATGGGTAGCTTTTCTGAGTAGGCTATTCTTAGTTCAAAACTCATTTTCCCTGAGAGCTTCACAGCATTGGTCCAAGGACTCCAACCATCAGTACTCTACTGAGAAGGAGAGTGCCAATTTGAGTCTCATTCTTTTATGGTCAACAGCTAACATTTTCTCTCTTGGGCAATCTGTAGGATCCTTTATATTTCCTTTACATGCTGAAATTTCATGATGATGTATTTTTTATTCAACCCTCTTGGCACTGTATGGACCCTTAAAATCTTCAGATTTAATGATATTCTTAAGTCTGGGATATTTTCTTCAATCATTTTTGACAGCTTTCTCTATTGCATCTATTCTCTCTTAAAAGAATGTATTATTTCCAAATTGTTGCTTTAAAGTAATATCCCATTTCTGTTTTATGGGTCAAAATATTCTTTCCTAAATATCCCTAAGGATGCTTGATTATTTTAAAAAGTTTTTTTGTTCCTTGAATTGTGTATGTTTAGGGTGAATTGCTATATTATTTTGGCCTTCTCAGAGTTCTGACTTTCTTCATATGTCTAGTGATCTTGAATATTTTCATCATGATTTCAAAGAACTTGAGTTGATAATTCTTGGTGACTGGCGTGTGTTTCCTTTGCGAGTGTATATATGTCATTTTATTTTCACTAGAGTTCTTTCCTCCTGAAGACTGGGGCTTCCTGGGAGGATATAGAATATGGGGTTCTGATCTTCTTGCAGACTTGGCTCTGGGTTATGTAGTGCAGACCCGCATACCAGACTGGGGAGGCATGAGTGCCCTGCTCTGATTTTCCACAGTAGTTTGTTTTATTTCTTCAGAGAGTAGCTTGTTCTTGACTGAGAGCAAATATTCAGCTATGGGTACCTAGGAAACAAGGCGGTTTATTAGAAGGACCAAGGAAGAGGAAGAGGAACACACTTCCTTTTTAAACATGCTTTCAATTCATCCTCTTAATTTTGTATTTCTTCTAATTCTCCAATCATTTCAAGCTCAAGAGTTCTATCAGGGTGCCAGATTCACTTCCGTTTTTTCTAAAGGCCTCTTCTGCACTTTCTTTGTGCTTTCATGCACTCTATTAAATCATCAGTAGGGTTTTTTATTTTCATTTCCCATAATTAAATTATATATATATATTAACTAGTGTGAGGTAAATGGCAGTATTTCCGGCGTCCTAGCCTTAGTCAATTTACATACCAATAAGTGTTTACCACTACAGACCCTCCTGTAATCTGGAGCAAGGAGTGGAGAGAAAACAGCCATCTCTTGTCCCCTCCCTTCCTGGTAGGTAATTGGTCTGGCGTCTGCCAGTCACCAAGGACCTGCCAATGGAGTTCCTCCAGGAAAGGGCAGGAATGGGAAGTGGAGAGCACACTGTGACTGCAGAGCGCCAGCCCCTGCGGGAGGAACCTGATGGTGTGGGAGCTGCGCCAGCGACTGTAAGGAATAAAAATGGTTTCTCCCAACCTACGTTTTCCCTTGACTTCTTTAACCAGTTTCATAGGGGATTTGCCCTGAGCCAGGAACACCCATCCCCCTGGAGCTACAACTAGCGATGATCCTTCCTGTTCTCTTTACTATTATAGAAGTTGTAGACTTCTTTTCTTTATATATACGGAAGAGGGTGTTAACTCTTTAGTGGTTAAGTAACTCGCTCCAGTTTACTTTGCAAGGTTATCTATGTCTTTTCTTTATCCTTTTGGGCATTTCCCCCTTAAACTGTTGGAGTTGTCAATCTGGTATTTGGGTCTGTATAACACACCATCCCCTTTCATCCAACTATTGTGATTCACTTCAGAGAAGAACTTATAAAAAGTTCCAAGCCCATCAGAGTCCTTCCTAAGAAATATTTTTCTCTGAGTTGAAGGAATAGGGTAGGCCTGGAGCAACCAGTGGCCATCTTTGATACCATAGAAGTGGGACTGTCTGAAAATGAAGACATTATAGAAGGAAAAAAAGCTGGAGGATGGAATAAGACAGAGTTCTGATGACTTTGTATCCCTGGATACAGTAATATCTGACTCTACATCTTATCTCTTTCAGTTTTGGAATCAATGAATTTGCTCTCTTTCTCTGGAAGTTACTATGAGTTGAATTTTGTCACTTTTGCCACGTATGTTCTGACTACCACAGTCATGCAGGAAATCTGACTGAAGAGTCTGTATTCTCATTCACCATTGGATATGGCTTCCCCTGGACAAGTAAAGGCTAAGAGACAGGGGAACATTAAGAAAGCTGACTGGTTAATTTGGCTCACAAATTTCACTTAATCAAACAAAAATTTTTTCACATGAGACAAATAAAGAAAGCCCTCTCTTTTTCTTAACTACTTGATTTAACCTACTTGGTTTTTTTTTTAAATGCATTCAAGATATTCATTTCTACAACCCAACCTCATAAAAAAAAGAAATAGGACTCTAAGTGATTATGCATTCCATAACTGGGCACAGACAATCTGTTGGAAAGTAGCTAAAACACTTGCCTGGTAGCAGAATGTTCCCATAGGAAAGTTATGATGGAAAATCACTCTGTCATCTATTCTGAAATGCATGCATATTTGCCCCCATTTATTCAATTAAGACTTAAAAGATTTCTAGCTAACTATAATAACGGGAAAAAAGAGAAATTGGGTATCTAGCCATGAAATAAATACATAAATTATTGGCAGTTAATCTATCTCAGTATATTGAAGGGTAATGAAAGCTATATCTAAAATCTCTAACTTAGTTTCTTTGGACTTTTTCTTACTAATGACTCAGAACATTGTGAGTAATAAAAAAGAAAAAAAATTTTTTTAAATAAATGCTTTGTGTACCAGGAGGAAAAAAAGAAAACTATATAACTTAATGATTAACAAAATAAACTTTCATAGGGAGAAATTGGTTTCTAAACCATAGACATACAGGTAATCAAAAGATAGTTGACTTTTGGCATGGAAGATATCTCCAAGGGAAATATGTCATTAAATTAATCAAGTTATCAAGAGAAATTTAAAAAATTAATTCTCAAATATTCTTGTGAACTAATGGATCAAACTAACCATCAACTCTGTACCATCCTGGAAAATGAAGTTACTATATTATAAAACTGATTCTGTTTTACCTACTTAGAATGAGTGTTTGTATAATTATATCTAGCTCAAGTTATTGAAAATTAATTCTCTAGGTTCATGCTCAATTTATATGACTAAGTCTTATTTAATAATGTACAATAAAATTCTCATTTTATTCCTTATCACATTTAAAGATGTTCTAGGTTACAGCAAATGTAAGAATCACATTGTCAAAAGCTAAGCCCATCTGTTACCACCAGAGGTCATCTGCTTTCATAATTTATTCTGCTGGAATGTGTGGGCAAAAATGTAGGTTTTTAGGACTTGAAATATTCCAAATATATTTATGGTTGGAACTATATTTATAGTTTTTCATTGTTTTTACATTAAAAGACAACCCCTATGCTGGTAACAAAAGGGTCTCCTCTCCCTGAAGCACAGATGCATATTTCTAATATTTCCAGAAAAATAAGTTAAATCAAGTGGTATTAAGAGGACATATGATATATGACCCAGGATTTTGTTTTTTTCTTTGATTTTTTTCACTTTAAAGAGGCTTTGTTCTTAAATAAACACTGCGCTCTCAGATCCACTGTTTATTTTTCTTAAATTCACGTGATGACCCTGTAGAGTCAAAGGTATGGTTTTTTAAGACAGGTTGTTGGATGGTTTGTGTTTTGTATATTCATTAATTTATGACTATGTCATAATGAAAATTATCCCAAGTCATGTGTAATCATCATATGTCGGCATTTATGTGGTGAATTTCCACGACTCCAATGATTTAATTTAACATTACAAGTCCAAAAAGCTTGCTGAGTCAGCATTTACCTAGCAAGTCTAAGATACTTATGAAAGGATATTAATCTTATTCCACAAATCCAAGTGTAAGTGAAATATTACTTTGTATATACCTTTAAATCAATTTAGATTTGCCGCGGAGTTGCACTTCTCTGCAGGATGGGAATTTCATCTCAGTCATGATATGGATATCCTTTCTTTTCTAGTTTCACTCAGAAATTAAGAGATGTAGACAGTATCCCCAAGATGAGATAATGACTTGTAAACCCCTGTTTACTACTTAACATTGGTATTTTTCTGTCTAAGTCCGCAGTGTTCCCTTGCTGTGCAGCAGCTCTGCTTTCATGCTAGATGTGCACCCAGGATCTGTTTTCTTTTTGGAAACCATTTTTGTTCTTGAAAATCGTTACTTCTTTCAGTCGAATCCTATGTGTTTGAATAAAGATGATTTTAACCTCAAGACCCAGAAATACACATGCATAGTACCACAGTCTGGCCAATCAGCACAGCACATTCTTCTGGCTACACTGATTGGTCAGAACAAAGTATCACCGAGTGGGTGGCTTAAACATTTATTTTCTCAACTGTCTCGTGGATAGAAGTCTGAGATCAAGGTGTCTGTGACTACAAGCTTGCTCCCTTCCAAAGCCTCTCTCCTTAGCTTGCAGATAACCATCTTCTTTCTTTGCCTTCATATGGTCTTTAATTCATGTGGTCTTTAATCTGTGGGTGTGTGTCTATATTCAAATTTCCTCTTCTTATAAGGACTCCAGTCATATTGGATTAGGACCCACCCACCCAAAAGATCTCATTTTAACTTAAGTATCCCTGTAAAGGCCTTATCTCTATCATTCTCAGATATGTTAGTACTTCAATATATGAATTTTGGGGGACATAATACTGCCTATAAAACTCTCTTACTCTATTCTTTGCCTCATTTATTCTGACCCAAATTCCACACATCGATCTCTGTAAGGCTTTCGCATCATATTTCCTCTCACTAGTTTTAGAAAAAAAAAAAATTGGACGATGTGTGGATAGTCACTGCCTCATTAAGACTTTCTTCCTACTTCTAGCATTTGCTGACTTCTGGTTCCATACCCTCCCATTCTCACTCCATTTCCCCACATTTAGTATTGGAACATTTGTCTTAAAGATCCGTTAATACCTTGCATCTGGGTAAACTCAACATCCTGACATGCTTCAAACAGAATTTTCTTTGATTGACAACATGTAATAATAATATGTAAATGTGAAAAATTGCATTTAGTTTTTTCATTTGATCAATATACCTTCTTGAATCAATAAAGCTAGAATTTATGGAGAAAGTGTAAAATCAAATGAGGACTCAGTTGTATATTTCTGGAGTAACTTGAACACCTGCTCTATTAATGTTTCCACTTAACTGGTGGCTTGCTGATGGCATGCATTTCTAGTGCCACCAGGTATAAATGAGCAGCCACCAGGAGAATGACTGCCAAAATAACACTCATTCTTTGATGGCAGGTGTCATCTTAATATTATCTTGTTGAGTCTGTTTCTGTTCTTGGAATTCATTAGCTACCCATTAAGAAAGTACAGTGAAAGTGTTGCTTTCTATCTGTGTGGTAGGGGAAAATGTGTAAAGGTATGCTCCTCTTGGGGGCAATTTGAGTAGATCTTCACAATTAATAGTGGAATTCTCTGATCATGAGTGACTTACTAGTGTAGGGCTATAAAGTAGACTATATTCTTTGGGATAAAGGAAATAATTTTGCATAGTGTTTAAAATGCTTTCCATAATATTTTAATCATGCCCTTAGCTCTCACTTATGTCCTTTTTATATTCACGTTCCAATAAAAGCTATAATTGTTAAAAGAAAAAGGCACTTCATAAGCCCTTTATATACATTATTTAATAAAACCCCCACATAAAGAAGGGTGTGGTATTGTAATGTTATTATTATACTAATTTAAAGGTGAAATAACAGGCTTTGGGAGTTTAATAGCCTGAGCAAAGCCACGTGTAGGTGGCAGAAACTAAATTTCCAGTCAGTCAGCTTGTCTTAAAAGCCTGACCTCTACACATCATCTTGTTTCCTTTTAAGTTATTGATGCCTTAGCACAGCTGTATTTAAAAAATAAACCAGCTCTAGTGTAGGCCAATTGTTCCTTAATGGAATAAAATAATATTTCCCAGAGCCCATGATAATGTAAACTATTCCAAAATTAACAGCACTGTAATAACAAGAAATAGTAGTTTTCAGGTGAACACACTTTGTATTTTACTCTGCATTTTCACCTGAGTGAAAAACAATGGGTAGCTTTAAAAAAACAAAAGCTGTTTACTAACAAGGTGCTGGGGGGGAACTGAGGCTCTAAAACATTCTTACTACTTTTCCAGTTAGATGCTTCAAACAAGTCATATGCAACTCTGTAGGAGCCAATAAACGTTCTGTTATCCTAAGATCCATGCTTGAGGATGTTTGAGTTCACAGTCTCAAGGTGCTGATTATTTTTTAACACTGGAAAAGAGAAAAAAAAATCTTTAATTAGAAGACTACAATGGGTCTAGTTAAAGAATGTAGACAGAATTTTATTGAGAGCTCATTGTTTGATAATTTTCCTGAGATAATTTTAAATTGTAGGAAAAAACATTTTCATTAAATTCTAAGAAAAATAAATTATCACATGAGAAAATATCTGAAATGAGTGCAACTATTACTTAGCAAACTTAACCAGAGCAAACAGGTGCTGTATGTTTACATGACAACCCACTTACTATACCTTATGCCAACTCCTAGTATAGCTTCAAGCACAAAAAATCAATTTTGTATGGATCACTAGTGAACCTTTTTGTGGCTCAGAAAGCTGGTGCTCACTGCCCTTAAATTCCCAGTGAATGAAAAATGCAATTGTTTTTACCTATTCACTCAAAATTTGTCCATTATCTACTGTTGATTCTAGGAATAAAGTAGATAATCTAATAAATCACACTTTCAATATCATATTTATTTTCAGCTTGGGCTAACCAACAGTGTAACTTTTTTGAAGATAGTGTCTGAACGAAAAGTGTAGCCTCTGAAAACTCCCATCCTCACTCTATTAGCCATGCTAAGGGTTGAAGCACAAGTACGTGTTATTTTTCCCCAGTCTGTGTAGTACATGGCTGATTCTTATCCAAAATAAATTTCTATGGACCCTGACCAGACCTTCCAGACATCAGTCCTTTCCCATGTTCTGAAGTTCAGTCTTTTGTTTTTGCTCTGTCTCTGATCCATTTGGAACTGATGACGCCCTTTTTAGTCCACAGTGTTTTCTGCCGCCCCTATTTCATAATCAAACAACTTCCAATCACATCAACTCTTAGCAGAATGCATCCTTTACCTTCTTACTTTATCTGAAATTTGGGTCTCCACCTGGATACCTCATAAGGGCGTCAATATTTACCTTATTTTTAATGATCTTGTCTCTTTTTTTTTCTCCCCCAAAATAATTGCTCTCCTTTTACTTTAACTTCAGTGATCATCTACGTTATCTATATTTGTCTAGGTCAGAAGCCATAAACCTAAGCCCTAGTGGAATTTCCTCTGTATAATCTCTCAAAGTCAGTTGATCAAAGAATTCTACAGGTTGCATTTCTTCCATCTGTCTTCTTCCCTCTACAATCATGCCACAAATTTATGTCTTTAGACTTCTCTGGACAATTGTAGCAACCAACTACATTTTTCTGGCTAATATTTTTAATTTAAATATTCTTGGTTCAATAATCTTGGCTTTGTTATCTTCTTCTGGTCTAATTATTTCTTCAGCTTTTTAAATTAAATTCCCAACTAGCCTCCTGCATTTGTTCTCTGCATTTTTTTAAATAATTTATTTTGGTATCATTAATCTACAATTACATGTGCAATATTATGGTTATTAAACTACACCCTTCATCAGGTCTCCCCCACCAACCCCATTACAGCCACTGTCCATCAGCATAGTGAGGTGCTATAGAATCACTACTTGTCTTCTCTGAGTTGTACAGCCCTCCCCGTGCCCCCCCAACATTACGTCTGCTAATTGTAATGCCCCTTTTTCCCTCTTATCCCTCCCTTCCCACCCATCTTCCCCAGTCCCTTTCCCTTTGGTAACTATTAGTCCATTCTTGGGTTCTGTGAGTGTGCTGCTGTTTTGTTCCTTCAATTTTTTTCTTTGTTCTTATACTACACATATGAGTGAAATCATTTGATACTTGTCTTTTTCGGCTTGGCTTATTTCACTGAGCATAATACCCTCTAGCTCCATCCATGTTGTTGCAAATGGTAGGATTTGTTTTCTTCCTATGGCTGAATAATATTCCATTGTGTATATGTACCACATCTTCTTTATCCATTCATCTACTGATGGACACTTAGGTTGCTTCCATTTCTTGGCTATTGTAAATAGTGCTGCGATAAACATAGGGGTGCATCTGTCTTTTCAAATTGGGCTGCTGCATTCTTAGGGTAAATTCCTAGGAGTGGAATTCCTGGGTCAAATGGTATTTCTATTTTGAGTTTTTTGAGGAACCTCCATACTGCTTTCCACAATGGTTGAACTAATTTGCATTCCCACCAGCAGTGTAGGAGGGTTCCCTTTTCTCCACATTCTTGCCAACATTTGTTGTTGTTTGTGTTTTGGATGTTGGCCATCCTCACTGGTATGAGGTGATATCTCATTGTGGTTTTAAGCAGCATTTCTCTGATGATTAGTGATGTGGAGCATCTTTTCATGTGCCTGTTGGCCATCTGAATTTCTTCTTTGGAGAAGTGTCTATTCATGTCCTCTGCCCATTTCTTAATTGGATTATTTGCTTTTGGTTTGTTGAGGTGCGTGATTTCTTTATATATTTTGGATGTCAATCCCTTATCGGATATGTCGTTTATGAATATATTCTCCCATACTGTAGGATGTCTTTTTGTTCTACTGACGGTGTCCTTTGCTGTACAGAAGCTTTTAAGTTTGATATAGTCCCACCTGTTCATTTTTGCTTTTGTTTCCCTTGCCTGGGAAGATATGTTCATGAAGAAGTCACTCATGTTTATGTCCAAGAGATTTTTGCCTATGATTTTTTCTAAGAGTTTTATGGTTTCGTGACTTACATTCAGGTCTTTGATCCACCTTGAGTTTACCTTTGTGTGTGGGGTTAGACAGTAGTCCAGTTTCATTCTCTTACATGTAGCTGTCCAGTTTTTCCAACACCAGCCTGCTGAAGAGGCTGTCATCTCCCCATTGTATATCCAAGGCTCCTTTATCAAATATTAATTGACTGTATATGTTAGGGTTAATGTTTGGATTTTCTATTCTGTTCCACTGGTCTGTGTTTCTGTTTTTGTGCCAATACCAAATTGTCTTGATTACTGTGGCTTTGTAGTAGAGCTTGAAGTCAGGGAGCCTAATTCTCCCTGTTTTATTCCTCCTTCTCAGGATTGCTTTGGCTATTCGGGGTCTTTTGTGGTTCCATATGAATTTTAGAATTATTTGTTCCAGTTCATTGAAGAAAGCTGTTGGTATTTTGATAGGGATTGCATTGAATCTGTAGATTGCTTTAGGTAGTATAGCCATTTTGACAATATTTATTCTTCCTAGCCAAGAGCATGGGATGAATTTCCATTTTTTTCTCTGCATTTTAATGCCCTCTGAATTTAACTTTTTCTCTCATCCTTGCTCCAATGAAAACCCATTGCCTGGTTAGCCTTAAAATCCATCACCCAATGGTAGAGAGATTCTAGTATGAAACACCACCGCCTATTTACCCATCTCGCACTAACTCTTTGTATGTATGAGATCTAATTATAGCTAAAGACTAGTTTTTATACATCACGATTACTTCTATGGTCCGGGTTTTGTGTATGTTTATCACTCTTCCCTCCTTCTTGTGTGTTCTCACAATTATAGGAAAACACTGATGAATAAGAAAAAAGGAGCCTTTGTCCTCAGGGACCTTTCATGTTTATGGATTATATTAATTAAGCGAAGCTAATTGTTCTAAGGAACAAATGCCAAATTTTGTAACTCAAATGAGGTAGTTGATTTTTCATTTATGGCAAGTCCAAAATAGGTGTTACTGTATAGCTTATGTCTGGAATCCATGAGGTCATATAGAGACCCAGGTTTCCTATATATATATATATATATATATATATATATATACACATATATACATATTGCACTAGAAGAGTTAAACTGTCAAGGAAGACTACTCAAGACTATAGCAATCGGTGTTAAGGTTATTGCCTTAAGAAAGAGAGATTGAACTCAACTCCATTAAAAGAAATGGTGGGAGAGCTTTAAAATACTAGGGTATGCTAATGGCATAGCAGTGGAGGACATTAGTCAGTGTGATCAATGTGATTAGGCCCTCTATGTTTGTTAATTTTTGTTATGGACGTCAGGCTCTTACTTTCTTACGGGGATTGGGAGATAAAAGCCCTGTTTTTCTTGATGATCGCATTTCAAAGGGATGGCTCCCAGGTACTTGGGAAATACATTTTTGGGTTACAGATGATTCATATCTGAAAGAGGCAGAAGAAGAATTTATAATTGCAAGCATTCCAAAGTAAATGCTCTAAGAAAAGGGAGATAAGGGGCCTATAGTCAAGAAGAAATCTGTCTATAATTTAGTCAAGCTGAGGGAAAAATTAAAGTGATTTTGTTCACTGCTTGAGTTTTGCATCATCTGCACACACATTTGAAGATTTCATTGTTTTTCTGTATCAAACAGGTGCATGGGAAAATTCTGTGAATGCTGCCTGTGGGCGGTTTCATGGTCTAGTTCTGAAAGTGGCACATTTCACTTCAATCATCTTTCCACTGGTAAAGCTCAGACACATGGCCCCATTCAACTACAAAGGAGGCTGGAGAAATTGTAGGTAACTGTGTGCCCAAGAAGAATATGCAACGGGTTAGATAAACAGTAAGCAAGTCATTGCTATAGGAAGACAAACATCTAATATAGAGTTACACAATTTAATTGCATTATACATTTGTAGGGAAAATGGAAATATTTTGACCATGATTCTCACCTGATTTTAATATTGCCCAGTGTGTACATACAGGAGCTTAACTTACCTAGTCCTTGGCAGAAAACTGTTATGGCACATAGAGTTCCACCCAGAGTGAACTGTAAGTCACAGAAGTATCACAGGGGGCAGGGCAGAAGGGGGCAGGAAGCAGAAGTAGCACAGCCCTTTGCTGGGAAGCAGAAGGGAGCGGAGGCTGGCAGAGGGAACCGTGGAGCCCTGTGCTGGAAGCAGGAGGGAGCAGAGACAGAGCCACCAGTGGAGGCAGCTCCTGGGGAGCAGAGACCGGAGCTGGAGCGAGAGACTGAGATGGGCACGTGGGAGTCTAGCGCCTGAGCTACTGCCTTGAGAATAAACCTTGGTATGAACCCCTTTTTATCCCCAGCATTCAGTTGTCATTATTCGGCCTCACCAAATTCGTAGGAACTTGCCCAGAGTGGGGAACCATCTCCTCACTGAGCAACAACATTCTCTCTTCAAAGAAATATATCATGTTGTTTTGCTAGAATATATTTACCTGTCCACACTAAACATAAGGCCCTCAGGGAAGTGCTTGTGTCTTTTCCATGTTTGCTTTCTTACACCCAAGAAAAATGCTGTGCATATATAAACTATGGTGTCCAGCAAATATTTCTTAAATGAATCATTGTTGGTGAGGGGTGCTATTTTGAGATGACTGTAAAAGTTCCTGCTTTCAATCACACTCCACCACTTATATTACCTATTATCTTTAAGGTTAGTATTGCTTGTATAAATTTCAGTTGGTAAAAGTAATAGAATCTGTAGTTAATCAATCTCCTTATTTTAGAATGATTTATGCTCATTTATCTTAACATAATTAAAATTTAAATCAGTTTATAGCTCAATCAAAATCATAATTGAATTTTTATTTTGAACATTATTAATTTTTTCTTTCTGTCACTGTTCACTAAATTTAATGACAGTGTGTTACTAAAATATATAATCTTCAGCTCATTTTCTCAAGCAGGTACATCAATATTGATCCATGGTCCTATTCTCTAAGTTTCTTAGTTAAATAGTATCTGTCACATTTTTTGGTAATATGAATCATTAGAAAACATCTTTAGTGAAAAACAAAATGAATAGGGTTATCATCAGAATTCACAGGCAAATAAAAATGCCAAATATAAGACTGAGGAGAAATTTGATCATTATTTTGTGCCTTTTATGTGGCCTGAGTAAGGCCTAATTCAGAATCAAATTCCAACTATATTTCTATACCACATTATATTTACCAGTCATGCAGATATTATTCTAAAGGTAATCTAATTGATTATTTAACATAATATCTGTGACAGAGTGCCAGTATTTTAATTTTACTGATGAAGACAACCTGTGCATAGAAAAGTTATATGCAAAATCACCAAGCATTTTATTAGACAAATTAAAGTCTCCTCATACTTTGACAATTACATGGCATACTGAGTCATTATCTTATCATAAATAATTTCATTCTTACAGCTCATTTTCAAATGAGTTTTTGTAGGGCCTGATTATTTAATATTGAGTTAATTTCTTCACATATTCCATATGGGCAATTCACTGCCTAGCCAGAAAGTAATAACTCTAAACAAGTAGTTGTTTGGAATCTAAAATTTCAATCCACTCCTTTTGCTCCCTTGTCATAAAAGTTAGTGTGGGTAAAATTGCAATATTTCCAGAATCTTTCACCTGGCCTTAGTGCATGTCCATATCAGTAGGTATTTCCAAGGGGTGAAGAGAAGAAGTCCATCTCAATATCAATAGGTGACTACAAGGTGGGTGAGCAGTGAGGGCATACCCGGACTGGAGAGGTTTGGTGGGGCCTTTTTGTAGCTGGGTCATGAGAGACAGGGCAAGCAGAAGTGATGACTGCTTGTAAGCAATAAACAGATTTCTCCCACTTTATTTCTCCCTTTGACTGATATTGGCTTCAAAGGTTATTTGCCGCAGGCTGGGAACATACTTTTCCCCCTGGAGTTATAATTAGAGAATATTTCCATCCTAATAACTTTCATTTATATTGTGTTTGAAAATTTAACATATCTTTTCTCATGTATCCCAATATTTGACCTTTAAAACCCCAGCATAAAATAAATCAAGCAGTTAATATTTCTGCTCTATAGATGGGAGAATGGAAGCACTGAAGGATTCAGAAATGATCAAGGTAGCATAACTAGGATGGCAGATTGTAAATTCTGAGATGCATCAAAGTGTCCTGTCCCATCTATGTCCACTGCCCCTGAATCTGGGCATAGTGGAATTGAAGCTTTGTGACTCCTGAAGTTAGGCTAAAAAAAGGTAATATCCTTTCTGCCTAATGCTTGGAACTCATCTGCCATGCTGTGAGGAAGAACTCCTATGATGTTATGACCAATAGCTAACATCAGTCAATAGACATGTGACAGAAGAAGCTTCTGAAATGACTCCATCTTCAGCTACCATCTGAAAGAAACTGTATGAGAAAGTCCAGATTAAAGACCAATCATCCACCAGAACTGGGAGTGATGATAATATGGATGGTTAATTGTTTTGTCACTAAATGTTGGGATGGTATGTTCTGTGGTAGCAGTAAGAGCTAGTAAATGTTGAAGCTAAAACTATGACCAAAGTCTTCTGATTACTTGTCCCAACCTCTTGTGCTCTTTCCAACACACTACATTGGATAGCATGCCAAAATTTGCATGGGGAAATTCACATAAAATTGAAAAATCAATTATGTAACTATGTATGGTGACAGATATTAACTAAACTCATTGTGGTGATCATCTTGTAATTTATATTTGTATAACTAACATTGTACACCTGAAACTAATATAACATTGTATGTCAGTTTTATCTCAAACGAAAGTAAAAAATTCAGTTACCCATCAGGAAACCTTTGTTATGCTTTTCATAGTTTCACAACCAAAAGATATAAATCTTTGATGCAGTGAATAATGTAAAGAGCTGAGTATTTTCTCAGTTCTTGTAGTGACAATTGATGACCTTGGGCAAATCGTTTAGTTCTCCTTAGCATTAAAATCAAACATGGTGGCACACTTTTAACTATCCTTCAGGCAAGACTGTTACAAGAAAATTAACTGAAAAAAATTCTGGTTTGCCTCTGAAATACTCAATTTTTGTAGCAGCTTCAGAGGGACAATAGTGGCCCAGATAACAGACCTTAATTTTGTGTCCCAACTGCATGTTAATTAGCAAGGAAAAAACTAAAATATACTCAGAAGACTATAGTGATTTACTGAAGTCCTTAGGCATTTATGATTTTTATCTTTAACTGCTTCCATCTGTTATGAATTCAGCCTTAGAAGAACCATATCTTTAAAAAAACTATTCTGTAACAGTATAAATATTTACTGTTTGCTCATAAAAAATATGTCAGCTACAATGTACACATTTACTATACTTGGTACATTTTAAAATCATTAAGATTAAATCATATTTTGGGTAGTTTTAAACAGAAAGAAAATATAGTACAAGAACAGAATAAATTCCAGATTTATTGACATTAAGTTTGATTGGCTGTTGAAGGCTTAACACTTTGCACAAGATATGTTTTATATTACTTTGGTGGACACATGGACCTGTTTTAATGAGAGGCTTCCTTCCCCTACCCAATAACATAGATAATGAGCAAACACAGTTCCATATACTGGCTTACATTTCTTTCAGAGGGAAATATATGGTGACTTCTGTAAATGAAGACATAAAATATTCTGTAAAATACATAAATCAAATGGAATCAATCTCCTGCTTAAAGTTGTTTAGCAGCTTTCTATATCAATTAGAATAAATCTCAAATTCCTCAGCCTGGTACACAAATCCCTCCATGATTTGGTTTCTGTCTTCTAGAGCCTTATCTGCACTCCTCCTTGCTCACCACGTGCTGCCCACACGGGTCTCCTTGTTGCCATTGTGCCTTGAACAGACCACTGTTCCTTTCACATCACACCAGGACTACTGCAGTTCCCTCTCCCTGTAACACACCTTTCTAGTTACTCAGGTAGCAAATGGTGCTTACTCCGAGAGGCTTTTTTTGGGCACAGTGTCCAGAAAAGCATGTCCCTGACCCCTCTCTCTCATCACCCTGTATAGAGAAGGAAAAACCTTTCCTCTGCCTTTGTAGGTTGAGTTGCAAAGGCCTATAAATGAAACTGACAGAAGACAAGTTCACATGAGAAAAGGTATACAATTTTATTAAGATTTTTAATTTCACAGGGGCTTCACAGAAAAGAAGTAAAAAAAAAAAACCACAGAGAAAGGGTTAGATTTGGGGCTTATGTACCATTTCCAAAGAGGGTGAAAAATTACAGAGGTGTGACTAAACAAAGGAAAGGGAGTTTTGGTCTTCCAGGGCCAATAAATTATGGGCAAGTGACTAGGAAATGTATAGGAGGAACTAATGGAAAATAAGGTTTATTCTAGTGACCTGTTTATTCAGACTCATCTCTGCATCAGCTCTGTCTCCTGTGAGACTGCTCTCTTCTCTTGGTACAGCGAGCACACTTTTCTCATGAGAGATTTATTTCCTGCTTTTAGACAGGTGGGGGAAGACAGAGCACTTTTCCTGCATCTGCTGTTTCTCAACTGCCTTCAACTCAACAGAATCAATGCACCAAAGTGGCATATTTGGGGGTGGCACGTTCTGATTCCCTTCACCTGGTTTATCTCCTTTTTACTACTCATCTAACTCCTAACGGTTCTTTACTTCTGTCATCATATCATTGTGTGATGCCTCTGCAATCAGCACAAACTCCACACAGGCATGGGACTTCTCAGACTCAGTCTTGGCCACTCGTGTATCCAGAGTTCCTAACACAGCACACAGGTTCACTGCAATGGTTTATGCATCCCTTCGTTCCAATATGAAATCTTCCCTTGATTATTTCATGCTTTATTGCTTTCTCTCACTCTCTCATCTCTGCAAAGATAAGGATGTTGAAAGAATGGACTATCAGAGGCAATAATTTTCATAGGATATACTTTTGACAGAAAAAAAAATTGGAAGTTATATAACCCAGAGTGGTGTAGAGGCCACATAATAAAATAATTAGAACTGCAAGTTCTGGAGCTCCAATACTAGCATTGAATCCTGTCCCCATCATTTATTAGGGACATTTCTTGGACAGACTGTTTAACCCATTTGAAGTGCTATTTTTGCATCTCTAAAGTGAGGATTGTAATAGTCTCTGCCTCTGAGGGATTATTGTAATGATTAAATCAATCAGAACATTACTTCTAATAGTAAAGCTGTTAAAAGATTGCCTGGCAGTCAATAAATGTTATTTGATTTTTCATTTTAAAGAAATTATTAACAATTCCAAAAGGGGCACAAAAGATGGGGTGGACAATTTACTTAAATTGAAAAGAAATTTAGCAACCAGTCTGCTAAAAGTAACAACAGCTTACACTTAGCTGTTGCATATGACTATTTCTGATTCCGCTTTGATCGCCTTATGTAAATTACTTCATTCAATCCTCATACCAAATGATCTAAAGAAATTACTAATATTGTCCCCATTTTAACTTGTGGGATCAGAGGCACAGATCATACAGTTAAGAAGTGACAGGCAGGATTTGACCCTCAGGAGACTGAGCTCTAGAGATTTTATTATTAACAATTAGGTCATACCTACTGCTACAAATCAACCCACAAAACCTCCCTTCACCCAGTAGAGATCATAGAAATGGGACCTAACTTATGAACTAATGGTTGTTTAATAGTTTCATATACATGGATTTCTAATTTTTATTCAGTGAAAAACATGTTTAGTATTTTTCTTCCCTCTTATTATAGGTGCATCATTTAGCAAGTACATATAGGTTATTAGTGACTCATAAAGAGTAAATGTTAAACTTTTTTCAAGACCTAGAAAAAATAAAATCATAGAACATTATTTTAAACTCATTCGAAGTTTAATACTTCCCAACTTAACTAGTATGTATTTCGTTTTTAGATGTTCTCAGATCAAGACAGGATTAGAAGCAACTTAGAATATCCAAATATAAAACACGGTGCCTTATGTCTAGCAGGTACTCTTAACAGTAAGTGTTCTTCTGGAAAATTCCCTTTCTTGCATAGCCCTTCTTTACATCTACTTCTTTGGAATAAGACTATCTCCCTTTATTTGCCAGAGTTTCCACTAAATTACTTTAAGCTTGTAGATACCTAACTCAAATTAAAAGTAGGCTAATGGAACTTGCTTATAATATGACTGTCAGATTTTATAAAGGCTTATGGAACTTCCTTATAATATGACTGTCAGATTTTATAAAGGCTATGCATAACAAGTAAGAATGTGGTTGGATTTTACAATATAATGTGAAAGGACCTGATGGGTTACATATGCTTGAACCGTTTAACCTCAAAGTCATGGACTTATGTTTCAATCATCCAATTATCTCAATGAAAGAAAGAGATCAATGGCTGGCTGCTTGTCTATCTCTTTCTCTCTGTGGGGCAGCCTGAGGTCATAGGACACACTCTTCACAATGTGACATTTGCTGTTGTACGTTCAGACACTTGCTGATTCATCTGATTCCTCAATAATGTGCACTCATCCACTAACCTGCAGCATGCTGTTGTTTCAGTTCTTCATTTCTCTGTAACAATCCCCAAATGCAGTGACTTGAAATAACAACCTCTTTACTTGGTTCATTATTTTGTAGTTAGAAATTTAGGCAGGGAACAGTGAGAGTAACTCATCTTGCTCCATGATGTTGGCGATCTCAGATGAGCTGAAGAGGTGGGGGCTACCTGCCATAGCTCGCTTGAGGCTAGATGTCTGCGGATTCAGTCCTAGTGATTAGATGGGTTGGTCAGCTCTAACTGTGACCTCTCCAGGTGGCTAGCTTGAGCTTTACCATAGATAGTGATCTGAGAGACCCAAGAGGTTGTCCTTGTTGAGGACATTAGAGTATGTCTCTAGCCGACCTGCCTGCTGACAAGAGAAGCATCAATGAGCCCAGAGATCAGGGGAGCCTTGCCCAGATGAACAGTACTCCTCAAATATTCATAGAGTCCAAGCTGTGGCGTTGTTTGTTATATGTCAGTAGATAACTGATACAAATATCCTAAGAACTGACAGTACTCAGAAACATAATTGTTACTTTAAGAAAAGAAACTACAGAACCCAAAAAAGTATGTAATTCTTCTTAGCCAATTATCCCAAATTATTTTTCTACAGGACTTCAACAATCTCTACATGTGTTTTATTTTAAAATATTAACAGCCACACTTCTGCTTTAATAGACTGTGTGGGACACTCTGGAGATTCTGTAGAATTAACAAATAATATATCATTGGAATGACAGTTTACTGGAAAATATATAAAGGGATGCTGTTATTGTTTCTACTTGCTTTGAAATGATTCATTTAGTTTGACTAAACTTAGCCAGGTTTATTAAATTTTTTTCTTAAAGTGCTTGCTTTTTTCCCTTCTGTCCTTGCTACAAATGCCCTCAATTCTCACAGTTCTAATACAAATAAAGTTAAAAAGCCATTTTATGCCAGACATATGTGAGGATTAATCATTCACACTGAGTCATGTACATATCTGATTAAAGTGTTCAATGGTAGATGACTTATGGTCAATATTAAATTATTCATATAAAAAGTTCTCAAAATGCTTCACACAACTGAAGAGATAAGAAACATGGCAAATGGAATAAAAAATAATACTTTAGATATTGGTTGAGTGTTACAGAACAAACTTTAATTTCCCTGCCATGCAAAAAATGATTGCTCTGTGCTCCTAATATAAAAGCATGTCTGCCTATAATGAATACAATATTTCCTGAGATGAAATAGTCTTATTTTATCCTGATTTCTAGGGTAAAAATGTGTTTATTCTTATAGGTTCTCTTTAAAATGATCATCTCTGCCATTTATCTGGGAAGCTATCACACTTTTCAAAGATTTGTGATTTAAGATCTCTCGATTTTGCAAGCTTATATAGTTTTAAAATTTGATTTGGGATCAAAGGTCAGGTCTAAACTAATTTAGCACTAAATGATTAACACAAATGTAGCCAAACAGTTACAAAAGAGAATTTAAACCTCTTAACAGAGGTTTATTACTCTTAGCAGAATAATAACATTTGATCATAATCATTAACTTCTATTTATTTAACTTTTATTAAGCGGTAATGCCTGTTACTCTAAGTTGTGCCAATATAGCTGTAATTGCTCTACTGATTAAAGGAAAACATTAAATTAAAGAACAATTGAGGCAAACAGGCAATTACGTATGACATTGAAATCTACATTTAATGATTAGTTGGTAGAATTCCAACTGAAAAATAATGATATATTCCAAATCCAGAAAATTTATTCTTAAATATGATTAGAGATATATTCAAGTATCCAACTGCAAGAAGATCTAAACAGTGTTATTTATGAAAATCAATAAGTGAAATACCAGGAAGCACCAAACACAGATTTACTGTGATATATTCAGAGAAAATGTTGTGTGTCCAAAAACCCAAAGATTCTAAATAATATTTAATGGCATGTAGAAATTCCAGTGGTACACAATTAAGAGAAGAAACTAATAAAATAATATACAATGTAAGACTAATGTTTTAATTTAAAGGTAATCACATTCACAGAGTGGATACTGAATGTAAAGAAAATGAATGTTAGTGGTTATCCCTGGATGATGCATTACAAGTCCTTTTCAATTTTGTATTTATACCTTGTTTTATTGTACGTTTTCTTTTAAAAACATGTATTATTACAGTAATCACAAGATGTTATTTTTAAAGAGGAAATGGAAATCAAGCTCATCTATTAAAATTATAAATTGTGTGTTTCACTAGTATTCAGACTTACTTAAATAAATGGTATTGTTTTTTTCTCCAACCACTTGTTAATGGTAAATAATTCTCTACTCAGCAATATTTTACAGGGAAAACCTTGTGTATATTTTTCAAATGCCTGCTAAATGCCTTAGTTTTAGGTGCTGCGGACACAGCAGCAGCAGAGAAGACATAAATCCCTATTTATCTTTGCTGAGCTTATATTCACATGACAGAATAAAAATATATTTTTGGACCACTTCTCTGTAAGTTTTCCAATTTGAATTCATGAATGAATTAAGCTTTTCATTTGTGATAAGGTTATTATCATGTATGAAACCCCTTCACGGAACACAATAGAATATATCAATGTTTAGTAAGGACCACACATCAAACATAGAAGAATACATGGATTTGAATCCAGACTACCACACTTTGAAGGTGTTTACTACTGCATAAATTCTGATGTAAATTTGATTCCTTTCTTTACTTCAGTTTTTTCATCCATAAAATGGAAGTGATTATAATATTTATCTCACAGGGTTTTAGTGAGATTAAATGAACCAAAGAGCATAAGATGCTTAGAATGGTGACTAGCAGTTATTAAATAAAAAATAGTTATTTACTGCTATTGCATTCAGTTGACCTCAAACGTCTTTCTTAACCACAGAAATGCTTTTTTGTCTGAGCTCTCTTTTCAATATCCATGTCACTGCATTGCTCTCAGACCATAATGTTATTAGGAACTTTGTAATAGCCTCCTAGCTGATGTTCGGGCCAATGATATCTTCTTCTCTTCATGGTCTCCAGAAAGTCATATTTGTTGAGTGTGATTAGACAGGTGTGTTCTACATGCATGTTAACTATATGAGTAAGTTTGGAAAGTGCTTAAATGATGTAAGTATTTCTGACTTTGCACATACTGATAAATGGACAGTGCATGAGTTATCATGGCTTAGCTGCATGATAAATGAATAGAGATTATATTATTAATTGATTTGGTGTTGACTGAGGTTCATGTTCTCATTTTTTATGCATTTGTAACATTCAAAGTTAATAGTTTTGTGATATATAAGAACATTTATTGATGAGTCAAATCATCAGTGAATTTAACCGTGTAGCACTCATTGCTATGTATATATCAACAAGATGGTTTCTCCCAGGAACCAACATGTTATGTCTAAGACTCTTGGAAACTTTATCAGATCCATCACATAGTGCAGATGTAATATATTCAGGCCACACCGACTTCCCTCTACTCTATTATTTTCTAAGTGATTAATAGCACACAGTTCACCTGTATCACAAGCTAGAAGCTTGAAAATCATCACAGACTCTCCCCTACTTGTAATTCTTTTCGTGTAATTGCTTAAATAATAACTGAAATCTTTCTTTTTTTCACCCTCCTCTATTATCTTATTTTGTTTGTCTTTTGCTCCTCTTCTCTGAACTTTAGTCAACATGGGACTGATGTTTCTACCTCCAGATCCACCCCTTTCAAAATTCCTCTGTAACTCTCCATTATCTACAAAATAAAATTTAAATTCCTTGGCCTCACATCCAAGGCCACTTAAGATAAAGGACCTCCTTTCTCACCCTGTTTTATATTTTGACTCTACACATTTTTGTTTATAAAAACTCAGGATTACTAAACAGCTTTTGCCTCTCAAACATGCCACACATACCCTGGTCTTTTTTATCATGATTCTTATAGTTCTTCCTGCTAGGGACGTCTTTTTCCTTATTTTCTTAGCAAATTACCATCCATTTGTTAAAAGTGAGCTCAGATATTACCTCCTGAACATTTTCTATTCCACTAGGTTGACAGTGTTACCAGTGTACCTTGTCTATATTCCCACCCACAGGTTTTATCACTAAATACCATAATTGGTAGTCATGTGTGTGTATCTCTACATTTGGGAACTGGGTCCATGTGGTTTACCCATGCATCAGCAGAGAGCATATTCCAGTTCCTGACACAGGTATTCAACTCCACAACTTAACGAGGGGCTGCTTTTCTAAAGTGGGTTAGGGAAGATGTTAAACTCCCCAAGAGATGCTTTATACATACTCTGCCAGATCTCCAGTGAAATGTAACTTGAGGAAGTTCTTTAGGCATCCTTGCTACTTTCTGGTAAATTGTACAGAAGCTCCACATCCATTCGGAACCGAATGACATGATGGCATGTTGAAGATAATGGCAACATAATGAACACAATGGCAACATAGTGAACACCATGGCAAACTGAAGAAGAACAATACAGGAAGGCATGTATATTTACGCACACATAAATATATACATTCACAGTAAAATTTGCATTGCAATTCTTGTGTAAATCCTGCAGAAAATAGATTTGGAATTTTGATGGCTTTCATCATTCACAGTTCTCTATACAGTCTCCTGATTTTTGGAAACATTTGCTAGTGGTAATGTTGAAAAATCTGCCGGAGCTGAATCCCAGGAGTGGCTCCCTGAATCTTGGGGCAAGGCTAGGACTTTTCAGCAGGCAGCCGAGTCTGCTCTAAAGCCTATGGTCAACCCAGTTTTCTTGGGAATCCTCTGCTTTTTTTTTGAGATAGGGTTGTATCCATCGAGGCCAAAACAATTTTGATTTTTGTTCTTCCATCAGAAGTCTTAATTGCAGAAAAGCAGGGAAATTCTTTTGAAATAAACCAAATATTTTGAATTTTAAAACTTACAGATAGTAAAATAAATAGTGGCAAAATTGACATTAAAAATGTTCCTTATGTTGGTGAGTGTAATGAAAATGAAATAGATGGAGAGGGGGCATGGATTTATTGAATGAGCAATCATGTATTAATCACGAAGTATTAAAATTAAAAAGAATTGTTAGTAACTATTGTAGTTTGATAGATATATTTTAAGAACTTTCAACCATGTTGATTATTTATAGCTCTACTTGTTCATCTCACGTCAGAATGGGGTTTTATCAGGATCTCTTTGTAGTGCCATGACCATGTCTTATATTTAAAAGACAAAGCAGCTTTTACTTCCATTTTAATAGTGATATATATACATCATAACAATGTATTATAATTGATGAGAATGACAATGACAGCCTCCAGAATCAGCTGTCGTTTTAATTATCTCAAACATGAGTGGAGAATATTTTCCATCAAACTATACCATTGTTTAAATTTCTCCCTTTTAAATGGTTTCATACACTGAAGTATTTAGGGACTTGCTGGAACTAAATTGGTTAAGTTTTTAGCATTATTCATCCATGTTTTGTTAATTAAATGTAAATGGAATCTCCTTGCTAAATGAAGAAAATAATTCATTGACAGATTCCACTTTAAATAAGATCCTGACTTACTCCTTTTGTGTTTTGGAAGACAGGGTATTTGAAAAGTTTTTATTTTGGAAAATAAAGATGATAGAATTAGTGTATCATTTTTATACTCCATTTGTTTACAAAAACATTACTCATCTGAGTATGGCCAATAGTCTTTTTCCCTTTGTAAAAGATCAACATGAACATCATTAACATCTGTACATGAATTTCTATGGAAGACATTGGTTAGGCTGATAAGATATATAGTTTATAATTTATTCAGTGACCTTCTTTATCTTTAATATAATTGTGGTATTGATTGTGCTTAAACTCAGTCATTTGGTAATTGTTCAATAAATAGTGCGACATAGTCAAGTCTAATTTCATAAGTGTCTCTGACAAGGATGATAAAATAGTAATTCCTTTTACTGCTAAAACACTATGAAGAACCAACTCATCTTTCCCATACAATTTACAATATTATTAGAATTTAATGGATCAGTATTAATTAGTAACAAGTAAAATGTAACTTCATGAAATTCTTCTAACATGAAACTAACTCTCTGATGTTATCCATCAGTTCTTCTGATGTTTCATTTTGCTAAATGTTCATTCATTTTTTATAGCAATTTGCTTACTTTTATAGAATTTAATTCATGGACGGTCGTGTTAGTAATAGTTTACCCAGTATCCATTTAGCTTTTATTTTTTAAAATCATAAAATTTTAAAGCAACAACCAAGCATTTCCCACACTAAGCAACAAAATAATATGAAATAGAAGGTACACTTTTCAGATATTTATCCACAATAACAACCAGAGAGTTTCCTTACCTCAGCATTTTATAGAGACCACATATAAATATTTGAGGATGCCTAAGCTAATTTTTGGACTGAAAGTGATTATTCAGTTAATAAACATATATAAAGGATTTAACCAATGACATACTATAAGGGTCTGATATTAATTTTTAATTTCCTTCTTAGCAATAAATTCAGATGAAGAAAATAACTTTCCTATTTTAGTTTCCTCCTCTAGAGGTGTAATTTTCACCATTGCTGCAGTAATGGCTAGCAATAGTACTATTAGTCGACTTTTTCTCTGCCTGGTCTGCCCTGTCCATCTATGTGTATTTCTTCTGTATTTGATTTGTAAGATTGCCCTGTTTAATCTACCTCTTCCACCTCTTCATACAAAGGATAGGTAGAGACATCTCATTATCAAATTCTTGACCCAAAATGTTTAGCCATTATAATGTGTGGTCTGAATGACAGTCTCACTATTGCACTAATCTGCCTTACACAGAATGCTGAATTGTCAAAGCAGACTCATGTATGTAATAGATCTCCTACAACCAAATTTGCTGTTAAAAAGAAAACCATAGGCCCAAAATGGTTTCACTTATGCTAAGGTCTCATGTCAGTTAACCAAGATTTCATATTTAACCTAACTACAGTCTCAACCCCTCTAAGAATGAAACCTTTAATACATATTGTATTCATTTCCTAGGGCTACATTAACAAAGTACCACAAATTAGGTTGCTTAAAACAACAGAAACTTATTCTCTTTTAGTTCTGGAGGCTGGAAGTCTGAAACCACAGTATCTGTAGGGCCATTCTCTCTCAAAGGTCTAGGGGAGAATCTGTTCCACACCCTTCTCTGAGCTTCTGGTGTTGCTGGTAATCCTTGACCTGAGGCTTGTAACTGAATAATGCCAGTGTCTGCCTCCACAGTCACATAGTGTTCTCCCCCTCCGTCTTTCCATCATTTTATAGGGACATTGGTGATAATTGGATTAAGGGCCCACCCTATTCCAGTATGACCTCATTTTAGCTCTTTACTTCTGCAACAATTCTATTTCCAAGTAAGTTCACATACTGTAGTATTGGAGGTTAGGACTCCAGCATATCTTTTTGGTGGACACAGTTCAACCCATAACACATGTCAAATGACCCAAGTGAAAACCAGGCAGAGCTTCAGCCTTCTTTTCTGGGAGGGTCCTCCAGCTCATCAGACATAGCTTTTTAATGATCTCTTCTGCCACAGTAGGGCCTGTTTTAATTTCATAGTAATAGATCAATGCCATCAATGTCTGTGGTATACATCCAGATTCAGAGGAAAATGTTTAAGTTTAGAGCTTCTTAGTTTTTACATTTGATGAATTATGCAGGGTTAGGGAGAATGTGTTACCTTCCATTTTCTAGCCAGGTGCATCTCTATTGATAACTTCAGATTTATTTTCTATAATCAACCAAGACAGATCAAGCCTGGTCTGCCACCACATCCTTAGATGAGAAACCCCCCAGCTGTCCCCCAGCATATTTATGAAAGTTTCTTGTTTATGTCAACACTGCCTCACTATCTCCTAGGAAGGACCCATGAGTTATAGACCCTCTGTGTGATAACCAGATTTCAAGATGGCTCCAGCGATCCCTGTCCCAGGTATTCGTGTCTTTGTGTAGTTCCCTCTTACGTTGTATAGAATTGGCCTGTCTGACCAACGGAATACAACAGAAGTCATAGTATATGACTTCAGAAACTGGGACATAAAAAACAGTGTGGCTACTGCCACGTGCCAGATGCCATGTCATGTGAACATTCAAACAGCCCTATGAATTCCATGTGGCCAGGAATTGAGGCCTCTTTCTGACAGCCAGCAAAGGTCTGAGGCCTCCTGCCAACAGCCCTGTGAGTGAGCCATCTTGGAAGATTTACCAGCCCCAGGCTCGCCTTCTGATGAATGCACTCCTAACCAACATCTTGACTGCAGCCTCATGAGAGGCCTTGAGTCTAAACCACCCAGCTAAGCCACATCTCAATCCCTGACCCACAGAAACTTTTGTGAGAATAAATGGTGCTTTATGCTGCTAAATTTGGGGTAATATTCTTCATGCAGCAATATATAAGTAATACACTCTGATAACCTTCCTCTTATTTTATAGTACTTTCCCCTAATTTTATAGGTTAGGAATTTGTTTCTCTCCTTCCAAAGAATATTTTAGGATTCATAGGAAATTCTCTGGCTTTATAGCTATAATTGAAAAATGATGGTTTCTAGCTTCTTATTGCTTTGGGAAAACTTCCTGCTCTCCATATCCATGATCCTTAAACTTTCTGTTATCTGAGCACTATGTTGTCTGACTATTTCTCTCTGAATTTAGTCTGAGTATCTTTTTGTTTTATATGTAATAATGCAACTACTGAATTAATTCAAGGTTTTTTTGGGGGGAGTAAGGAGACATAGAAGATTGGGTCTGGAAATAGGCATGTTTTTATTCATTCAGAAGAAAGAGTAACATCCTGCCCTTCCTGCATCTGTGTTAATGGGCATGTGCAGGGTTCAGCTGTTCTGAGATACAGCTCTTTAACAGTTTTACATTCAATAGTCATGCCATTTCCATGCACAGAGAATCTAACTAAAACTCTAATGTGCTTACCTACTTGTCAGCTTCCTTTAGGTCTTCACACAGGTAAATAATACTGAGATCTTAATCCCTCAGGGCTGCTCTTTCTAGGGCTGCTTGCTTGTCTGGCATACCTGGTCCTTTTAATTCCTGTCCTGGCTTTAGAGTCATTAGGGGTGCTAACCTCTTTTAAGATTAAAATATTTTGACACAGAGAAAGAGGATTCTAAACTCAGAAAGATGTTTTAAATACCCAGTGGTATTCCATATGAAGGAATTCTTATTTTTACAGAGCTGACAACTTATCTTACATATTTTTTCCATATCCCACACTCCAAGTTTAAAATTCTGCACCACTTTAACCTGCTCTCATTTGAATTGTTCTTTCCATTATGCTGTTTTCATTATATTTTCCATTAGTGAAAAAAGCAATGACCCACAGAATTCATGTATCTAAGGCATATAATTTCAGAAAGCTACAACCACATCATTGATTTTCCCTCCCAAATTATGTGCTGCAAAAGAGAGAAAAGGATACAGAGATTCAGTATAAAATAAGAACATGTTTTAGCAGTTCGAAACAGTGTGATCAGATTCCCACTGAATACAGCTTATTCATTTTAAAACAGATTTGCCCTAAAGACACACCTCTCTCGCTCTCATTCTCTCTCTCCGTAATCTTCTTCCCCTTTTGGCAGTCACTTGGTTTTTCAGACATACATATTGCTCCTTCTGATCTCTTGTAAGGGAGGACTATTTTCTCACATAGTTTCCTTACTCCATGGATTCCTTCTATTTCCCCAAAACTAGCAAATTTTTCCTGTGCTCATCTTTTTTTTTTTTGTAAAAAAGAAACCTACACAGTACAAGTTTACTAATAACCAATCTTGTCCCTTAGAGTTGTTATAGTACAATATATGCTTCCAAGTCACCTAAGGAATCAGAGTTTACTAACTGTTCTGCCTTGGAAGGACACACAGAGCAGTATGTGAAGATACACTTTATGTAATAGTTTCCTTACCACCCCCTCACCCACCCAGTGAGCACCAAATTGCTCTAGGATTTTAAGCATTTGTTACATCACACTGAGCTTCTAAGTACCAATTTCCAGACAAGTAAAAATCAGCAAAAAACATTTTTTTTTTTTGCAAAGAATCCTAATACATCTCTCTCACACACACACACTCACCTACCAACACACACAACTTTATTTCTTGCTCAGAGCAGGCCAACAGGGGTCTCTACTCACTGGAGTCCTCAAAGACCCAGGCTAAGAGAAGCTGTTTCATGCTTCACTGCGATCACTACAAGGGGAAAAGAAGGTAGTGAATCAATACTACCCCTCAGTTTGCTGCAAAGTGGGGCCCTTTACTTCTGCTTACTTTTCATTTGCAAAAGGAAGTCACACAGGTGTGCACATCAACAAAGGTGACAGGGCAATGCAAGCCCACCATGTGACAGGAAGAAGAAAATCTGAGAATATTTTGTGCACAGCACTATTTAAAAAACTATGTTTACATGGGTTTAAAAAAAAAACATTTTGTAACAGTGAACACACACCGTCTGACGCTGTCCTAAGTTTCAAGTGAAACCATGTAAAGGATGTTAAACAGATGAGTGAAATTATCTGATGTATTTTTTCCTAGTAAAGATTCTTTTCATAGATGAATACATAATGTAAAATGTAATATTCGCTCCTTATTCTAACATATAACCTAATACAGCTGACCACCACGCAGGGGACCGGCAGCTATGGGACCGTCGCCCATGAGTATTCCTGGGACGCAAAGTGAAGCGGCCTCTGTCCCCAACTGCCGCAGTGGAGGGGAGAGAGCACGTCAAGTCAGATCCGGGCTTGAGAAATACAGCCACGTTGTGTGCCCAGTTTATTCTACTACATGTGCTACTTGGAGATGTGAGTCTTTGGGAGCCAATACACAGTACTCCGAAATCGAGTTGGGGAACAACTGAGAAATAAAACAAGGGAGTCTGACTGGAAGAAATGGTTCAACATAGGGCTGAAACCACACTCCCTAACAGGTGTTCTTGTAACAGAGGAAAACTGAATTAAATCCCTGGATCTAAAATCTAGCACTAACATTAACCTGAAAATGAACTCGAGTAGCCCCCTCCACCTCGTAACCATTAAGAGGTGGCAGCTTCTTTCTGTTCTCTTTGTGTTCGGAGCCTCAGGGTCAGAGGGAACGCAGACAGCTGATTCTGCGGAACCTAAGGCATCCTGTCCCAGGGGCCTGAGGAGGAATCGACAGGGAAAACCAAAAGCAACGCAATCTGCGCAAGCATGTCTGCTCGAATTCTTGCAAGTTGCTGCTAGGAGTGTCTGTGGTCATGAACACCACCGCCTCTCTCCCATGATTTCCCCATTAGAAGCCCTGACTGCTTGAATTTCAGGAGGACAGTGGCTCTTTAAGGCAGGAGCCTGCCAGTCCTTCATTTACTGGCAAATTAATAAACTATTCCTTTCTAGCCTCAAAACCTTGTCACTGGGTTTTCTGATTTGACTTTGGTGACAAGGTCCAGTTTCCGGTAATATTCCTGAATTGAATAGCTTCCCCTAAATTATAGGTCTCCTCATTAACAGGACAGTCCTCCCTGATAAGTTTACAAAGTGCATTAACAGCAATGCACAGAGAGATAAATATTCTGTCCTAAGAGCAGAAAAGCTGCAGTTGTTCTTTTGTTGTTGTTTTGCTTTGTTTTGTTTTTAATAGTCTATTTTACTGTGTAGATTTCAGCAGTTGCTCTTTTTCAAGCCTTTGCAGGAGAAGCTCATGGTTAAGTCTGTTTATTTGCTCAAGAAACTGCTGTGTCATGGTTTAGGGATCAGATGATTAGGATTTAAATATTCCTAGGCACCAGGCCGTTGGTTAGTGACTGGAGTGTCAGGACTCAGCGGCTGGGTGGTGTGAACAGGCAGTCAGCCTACCAGCAGAGGGACATAGGGCTGCTCCGGCCCATGGAGACTTAGTGTGCTGGGGTGCTCTGGACAGTCCTGGGTGTAAATCTTCATTATGTCACTGATTAATTGTGAACCTTAGGCGTGCTATGCTATTAATTTCCCTGGATAACCATCAGCTTGCCAAGTGTGATTGCTTCTAACAAATGACACTGTGTTTCATGTTCTATGAACATCATTTCATTTAAATAACCCTAGACAAAATACATCCAGTTTTGCATATGAAGAAACTAAGGCTTCTTGAGGTTAAGTTACATGCTCAAGGTTACAGGTGGAGTAAATTTCAGAGAAATGATGTAAATTGACAATCTGAGTCTTGCTTTAATTTCTTGAAAAGTGGGAGATATAATTGTAAGCAAGAGAAGCCAAGATTATACTGGAAATATGTTTGAGAAAACTGGGGTTGCATGATAAATACACTGAATGGAGTAAGTGCTTGGAGACAAAATATTTAGCAGGTGTGGACAGTCCACAGAGAGAGGCTATTTCATGGTGATGCCCTTCCATGGGGTGGCTACTTTGTGCTGCTCAAGAGTCAGCCCACTCGAATAAGCTCTCAGGATTGACAGAGAAAAGATGCATGTGTATAGTTAGGGCTCTTTCCACACGGGAATTCAGCATTTATGTATGACATTTCCAGTCGCCCTTTGGAACCTACTAGCTTTCCAGACCTTCCCATCATTAAACGTGAGGTTTCTGACATAACTGGTGGGATGGAGCTTTGGGGAAGACAGCCTAAGTTTACTGAAAGCAAAAACTCACACTTTAACCCAACTAATTGCACTGGATTATGACATTATTTTTCTCAAAGATTATCCTATATATGAAACCACTTTGATCTTATTTTAAGAGACACTCTAATCAAAGAAATGCATTACTCCATTGAAATTCACTAACCCTCACTACCTTTCTATCCTGAATTCAACACTTAATACATAAAATTCGAATGGTCTGCCATGATGTGAAGAAAGGGAAGAATGATTTTCTATCAAGGTCATGTAAGTAAATGATATATGAACTTTAGTCCAGAATGGAATTAAAATATGCAATTCTAATTGAGAGAAAATTTCCACTAATGACTTCAAGGGACTTTTTTTTTTATGGATGATACACCTACCTCTTCTTCCAAATTAAGATAAAATACATAATTAAAATACAAAATTGCCTTACTAGAAAAGTTGCTAAAATATTCAAAGCATTTGCTTTACATAGTAATTGTTTTCAATCTAAATTCTGAGTGCATTTTCTTGCCTCCCATCTTATTCAGAAATATTATGTCCTTTGAACAATATACATGTCTCATACAAAAAGTAAGTCATGGAGAGGGACCCAAAAAAAGTCATGTAAAATTGCACTCGATCTTAGCCATTTCTGCTTTTTAAAGGGATGAAAGAGGTAGTGGTTCATAATTCAGATCCGTGGAGGAAATAAAAATATTTTTACTGCTCTCTCCCTCTCATAGAGCCTGGTTGTCAGAAGGGTATTGTAGGTCTCACATTTTAATGCTTTTGCCAGTGTGGGATATTAAGGCTTGGCACCTGGTGTAGATGACCCACAGTGTGTCGAACACATTAAGGAATGTCTGGTTCTGCAAAAGCTGGACAGCACGTAGTTGCAGGAGGCAGACAGAGAGCTAGATTTCTCCTTTAAGTAAGTGAGGGAATTCAGTGTGTGTGCGTACAGCGGGCGGGTCAGGGGAGCAGACCTAATCAAAGGAAGGTTTGTAGTAAAAAGGAGAGAGTCCTGAACGTCAGGGTAAATAGATGGAAATCATGCACGAGCTGAGCTGACAAGAAATCCCTACTGGGGAAGAGGCCAGAGCTTTAGCTACAAGAAAATTTAAATAACATTTTTACTATGGGAAATATCAAACATATACAAATATAGTGAAGAATTTAATGATCTCCCTGTATATATATCAGCTTCAAGAACCATCAATCAGCAGCCGATCTTATTTCCTCTGTATTACTGAAAACTTTCCCATCACACTCCTCCTGGATCCTTTGGAATCAAATTCCAGTCATCATATAATTTAATTAATAAATAGTTTAGTTCTAAAGTATAATGGCTTTTACAAATTCACTGCAGTATCACTATCATGCCACCAAAATGAACAATAAATTGCCAAAGTCAGTTGGTGTTCACATTTTCCGTCATTTCATAATTTCACCTTTTAATAGTTTTAAGATTGGTTTTATGTCCCAAGTCTTAGATTTTTTCCTCCCTTTCTTTTCCCTTACTTTTTTTCCTATTTGCTGAAGGTAGAGGGTCATTACTCCTTAGAGTTCACCACAGGCTGGATTTTGCTGATTGTATATCTAGATGTTATCTAATATGTACTTCTGTTGTACCCTCTGTAAATTGAAGGTTAGTTACAGAGAGTTCATAATATATAGGCTTAAAATTTTTGTCAAGGTTAGTTTGTGGTGGTATTGTGTTCTTCCATCAGGGATGATTATCCTGCTGTTGACTTTATATATCTTTTTAATGTTAGCAAGCATTAATATATTTATTTCCTACATCTTATTTCATTAGAGGTTGCAAATGGTGGTATTCCAATCCTGCCATTACTTCTTCACCTATTATCAAGAATATTTCTATAACGAGAAACTTTATGAAGGAAAACTTTCAAGAACTGTCATCTTGGAGCTTCAATTTTTCTCACATTCAATGAACTGAATGATATTCAGTGAATTTAGTATCTCTTAGTGAGTGACACTTGGCAAGGGAGATCAAAGAAAGTGTTCTGCAAAGACAGAACATGGAACCAAATAAGAGGGATAAAGAAGCGATCCATAATTAATGCTTTAGCAAAGGGAGGGAATTGCGAGGCCAAAAAAATGAATGAAAATTTAAGACAAACTTGAGATTCCTCCAAGAAACTGAAAGCTCAGTGTGTATAATAGGTTGTTGGATGTAATCCCATTTAAAATGTAAAGGACATGATATCTCGGTAAGGAAGTCCAAAATCTAGAGCATTTTTCCATGCTGATGTGAACTTTTCTATTTTTAGATTGTAGTGCTAATTTTTATTTACGATTGAAATCTCCAAGGCAGACACTAAAGAACTATAAAGCTATATTAATCTATTAACTAATTTACTCATGTAACAAATATGCTAAGTACTTCACATGATAACCAGGTATACTTTGTCTCTACTATGTTTAAAATGTATCAACATCAAGATGAAGAAAGAATGTTTCCTTCCTAGTTAGTTGTGCAGTTGAAGGCTATAGTAACAGATCCTTCAAGGTGGCATTTTGGGTGAGTAGAGGCATCCCCCACTTTTCACAAGTTTGTGTTACACCACTTCATTTTAAGAAAGACATTACTCCCTGTTTTCACTCACTGAAAAAAAATCTGAAGAGGATTTTTTTTACAGAAAAAAAGCAAAAATAGAGTTGTATTTGTTTTTCTGTGAACCTTTATAGAGGCAGCGTGTACCCCAAGCCATGAGACTGGCCCCACCCTACCGGGATCCCTTCCCTGGGAACTACATTCAGCATCTCAGCCCCAAGCCACCAGAGCTTTGCATTGGGTCTGTGAGCATCTGTGTTTTATCCTGATTTATTTTGTGCATCTGTTAGCAAGATGTGTCCTCAGGTATCAGAAAAGCCTAAGAGAAGTTATTTTTTGGGGTCTGGAAATTTTCAAAAATTGTCCATATAAATTAATGCAATTACTTTGTTTTATGCCATTTCAGCTTACAAAAGCTTTCATAGGAACACGGCTTTCAGATAGAGGGAGAACCCTGTACACTTACTTCCAATTTATTTTTTTTAAGATTCCCTTTAAAAGAAAACCATTCATAAAAAATATGAGACTTGTTTCATGATATACAAGTATAATCTTTATGGCAATAGATGTGAAATGACTAGACGCTAACCCTATGAGAAATTAGAGACTGAGATGTTTACCAGTGTTAAAGACGTGTGTGTGTGTGTGTGTGTGTGTGTGTGCGCACTCCTTCATTCCAACAACACTTACTAAAGATCTAACATGTGCCAGACCTTGTCTAAGTATTGGAAACAGAGCAATAAACAATAGAGAAAAAAATCTCAGCACCATGGAGTTAACACTTGCTTGCAGGAGACAAACAATAAAGTTTGAACTCAATCTAGAAATTATATTTCCCAGTAAACTCCCAGATTTCAAATTTTACCATACATTGCAATATAATCTGTGGCAGAGGCAAGAAACAGCTGAATCACAGATACATACTAAGAGACACAAAGCAGACTACATTTATTGAATGTTCTTAGATGAGTAAGAAATAGCCTTTACCTCAAAGCACTTATAGTCTAATGAGGTCACATGATACACAAAAACAACTACTTTCAATAGTTATATGATAAATTTTACCCTAAATGTAGTTTGAAATGACCTGAGGCCAAGTTAATAGAAACATGCTCTAACCTCATATTTAAGTAACTAGAAGCTGGTAACTTTCAGATTACTTGTAATATTGTTAATAAACAAGTTAAATTGAACTTTAAGGAAATACAAATATATATCATGAAATTTTTCTGTACTTCAATTAAATATAACAATATCTATAGATTCTGAGAGAAATGGCCAAATTCATAGCCCCTGCAGAAGGGGTTGGTCTAGTTTTAAGGCATATGTGTCATGACTTTTGTTTCATGCCCCATAATCGTGGAAGGAGCTGATTTTATAAGATGAGGATATTTGATTCCAAAGCACCCAATTTGTAGCCTAGTAGTGTCCCATGGAATATCCTAGAATGAGAGGACTTTTTCGATAGGGATGATTGCGATAACTGGATCTAACTCAGTGCAGATTTGAGATGCAAAGAGGCTCAATGAGTACTTGGGACAGAAGTATGAAAAGCAATGTCAATCTGCAGATGCCAAGAGGCAGAAACATCCCTGAGTGAGCAGGAGCTGGGAAGGAGAGCCTTCAGAAAGACCTGTAATAGAGATGAGATGGTTGATTTGCAGCAAAAGGGGGACTAGAAACAAGAATTGGCTGAATCTGAGTCGACATTATGGCGAGATTACTAGTAGACAGATTGACAAACAGTGGCTGCTGAGGGCCAAAGAGTACCCAGTCACCAGGACCATGTCAACCCTGAGTAGTCTATTTCCTCAACTACAGTTCAGCTTTCTGCAACCACACTATAATTGTTGCTATTTCTTCCAGGACGTCTGGCACGACAGCTTTTCCTGATTCTAGTGAGGTACCAGCCTTTGTCTCATTGGAACATATTTACTTAAAACAAACAAGCAAAGCAATAACAAATAAAAATATATACACTAAGTTGAAAGACCGTGAATGTGTCTCTACACCTTGCAATCAAAACTACTGAAAAAGGGGCTCAGTCTAGAAATAGACAAAAATGAGATGGAACACCAAAAAAAATCTGTAGAAATTGGTTGGCAAGAGGAAAAGAGGGACCTAGACCATCTCAAAGTGGAAAGAGCTACTTTTGTCGACGGCCAACTTTGTGACAGGCCCTATGCAGAGCCATTCTCATGTTATCTTACAGACAACTTTCAATAATTAAAAAAAAAATATATATATATATATATTTTACTTTTTTTCTCAATGGTAAAATTAAGACAGAATGGTAAATCAACAACTTCAATATTAAACAATTTATGTTTAGAATGTATATTTGACTCTCAGATCCTTCTTTTTCTATAGTAAAAACCTGCCTCTCTGAAAGAAGGGAATTCTTTCTCCTCAAGTTGAATTTCACTATTTTTTTGGTGAGAAAGATAATGCAAAGGAATTTTGAAACTGAAAAAGAAACCCTCATTTAAAATAGAGACAGGGGCCAGAAGGGAGAACTCTCACACTGCGCAGCCCCTAAACAATTACTGACCCAACAGGAAGAGACAAACCTTGCCTCCTGCGCCAAGCAGCAAGCTCAGCAATATGAACATACCACAACTCAGCCAATGAGAAGCACCCTGAACTCTTGCTTTCCTCCAATGGACTTGAAAGCAGCCCCTCCTAACTTCCTCCTTTTCTCCATAATGTTCCCCTCCTTTGACCTCCAGCCTTACCTAGGGTTTGCCATGGCTTAAACGTTCTAAACCGCAATTCCTCTACCATTCCCGGGTAAGTCCATTTCACTGGTAAAATAGCTAGTTGTTTTACTTTTAAGGTCAAAAGAAGCCATGAGAGTTTTTCTTATGGATTTCCCTAATGCTTATGCTTAACTTAACAGCTTAATAACATATATTGTTCTCATTTTATGAGTACAATCATTATTAACTAAGTATGTTGATTCTTTTTATAAAATTCTGTGAATCCCAGAAATGAATATATTCTGATATTTGGACTGAAAATTCCCCACTGAGACTATATCAAGCTGAAAAGCTTCTGTACAGCAAAGGACACCATCAGTAGAACAAAAAGACATCCTACAGTATGGGAGAATATAGTCATAAAAAACATATCTGATAAAGGGTTGACATCCAAAATATATAAAGAACTCATGCACCTTAACAAACAGAAAGCAAATAATCCAATTAAGAAATGGGCAGAGGACATGAATAGACACTTCTCCAAAGAAGAAATTCAGATGGCCAACAGGCACATGAAAAGATGCTCCACATCGCTAATCATCAGAGAAATGCAGATTAAAACCACAATGAGATATCACCTCACACCAGTGAGGATGGCCAACATCCAAAACACAAACAACAACAAATGTTGGCGAGGATGTGGAGAAAAGGGAACCCTCCTACACTGCTGGTGGGACTGCAAATTAGTTCAACCATTGTGGAAAGCAGTATGGAGGTTCCTCAAAAAACTCAAAATAGAAATACCATTTGACCCAGGAATTCCACTCCTAGGAATTTACCCTAAGAATGCAGCAGCCCAATTTGAAAAAGACAGATGCACCCCTATGTTTATTGCAGCACTATTTACAATAGCCAAGAAATGGAAGCAACCTAAGTGTCCATCAGTAGATGAATGGATAAAGAAGATGTGGTACATATACACAATGGAATATTATTCAGCCATAAGAAGAAAACAAATCCTACCATTTGCAACAACATGGATGGAGCTAGAGGGTATTATGCTCAGTGAAATAAGCCAAGCCGAAAAAGACAAGTATCAAATGATTTCACTCATATGTGGAGTATAAGAACAAAGAAAAAATACTGAAGGAACAAAACAGCAGCAGACTCACAGAACCCAAGAACGGACTAATAGTTACCAAAGGGAAAGGGACTGGGGAAAATGGGCGGGAAGGGAGGGATAAGAGGGAAAAAGGGGCATTACGATTAGCAGATGTAATGTTGGGGGGGCACGGGGAGGGCAGTACAACTCAGAGAAGACAAGTAGTGATTTTGTAACATCTCACTATGCTGATGGACAGTGACTGTAATGGGGTTGGTGGGGGGGACCTGATGAAGGGGTAGTTTAATAATCGTAATATGGCACATGTAATTGTAAATTAATGATAATAAAATAAATTATATTAAAAAAGAAAAAAAAAAAGAAAGAAAGTTCCCCACTGAGTTTTTCAGTGAAAATTCTGGTGCTCCATTTGGCAGGTGAGATTAAGAGAGAGAATAATACTGTACTGTGCTGGCATGGTGCGACTCTGTCCCTGGATGCTGCTTTTCACACCAGAAACCTAAAATAAACGTATCACTTAAACAATACTGCACTGATAAGAGAAATATTCACCCCATTCCAATCAATGTGCTTGGTGACTGATGGATATCATCTGATGACTGAACAATAGATATAACCATTTTACACATGATGGCATGTATATCTCTGCTAGAAAGGTAAAGGCTAACCAGTTTCTAAAGGATGGGGTTGCTTTGAAGATGTACAGTCTGTTTACAAAAAAAAAAGAAATAAACTTCAGGTAGTTTTGTTAAGGTAGTTCTTGCTAATTCCTTCTCTTGGTAGAACTGAAGGGGTAATTTTTTTGCTAAAATATAATAAAATGCAATTTTAAGGTAGTTTGACTTAGGTTGAGAAATACACATACCATGTACTGCTTATTAACTAGTTATATATTTCTTTTGCCCTTCCATTTATCATGCTAGTAAAAAAAATATATATTTTTAAATTTTGGTATCTTTAATCTACAATTACATGATCAACATTATAGTTACTGAACTCCCCCCATCATCAAGTCCCCCCCACATACCCCATTACAGTCACTGTCCATCAGCATAGTGAGATGCTATAGAATCACTACTTGTCTTCTCCGTGTTGTACAGCCCTCCCCGTGCCCCCTGCTACATTATGTCTGCTAATCGTAATGCCCCTTTTCCCCCCTTGTCCCTCCCTTCCCACCCATCCTCCCCAGTCCCTTTCCCTTTGGTAAGTGTTAGTCCATTCTTGGGTTCTCTGAGTCTGCTGCTGTTTTGTTCCTTCAGTTTTTTTCTTTGTTCTTATACTCCACATAAGAGTGAAATCATTTGATACTTGCATTTTTCCACCTGGCTTATTTCACTGAGCATAATACCCTCTAGCTCCATCCATGTTGTTGCAAATGGTAGGATTGGTTTTCTTCTTATGGCTGAATAATATTCCATTGTGTATATGTACCACATCTTCTTTATTCATTCATCTACTGATGGACACTTAGGATGCTTCCATTTCTTGGCTATTGTAAATAGTGCTGCAATAAACATAGGTGTGCATATGTCTTTTTCAAACTGGGCTGCTGCATTCTTAGGGTAAATTCCTAGGAGTGGGATTCCTGGGTCAAATGGTATTTCTATTTTGAGTTTTTCGAGGAAACTTCAAACTGCTTCCCACAATGGTTGAACTAATTTACATTCCCACCAGCAGTGTAGGAGGGTTCCCCTTTCTCCACATCCTCGCTAACATTTGTTGTTGTTTGTCTTTTGGATGTTGGCCATCCTCACTGGTGTGAGGTGATGTCTCATTGTGGTTTTAATTTTCATTTCTCTGATAATTAGCAATGTAGAGCATCTTTTCATGTGCCTGTTGGCCATCTGAATTTCTTCTTTGGAGAGGTTTCTGTTCAGATCCTCTGCCCATTTTTTAATTGGCTTATTTGCTTTTGGTTTGTTGAGGTGTGTGAGCTCTTTATATATTTTGGATGTCCACCCCTTATCAGATATGTCATTTATGAATATATTCTCCCATACTGTAAGATGTCTTTTTGTTGTATTGATGGTGTCCTCTGCTGTACAGAAGCTTTTCATCTTGATATAGTCCGACTTGTTTGTTTTTGCTTTTGTTTCCCTTGCCCAGGGAGATATGTTCATGAAGAAGTTGCTTATGTTTATGTACAAGAGCTTTTTGCCTATATTTTTTTCTAAGAGTTTTATGGTTTCATGACTTACATTCAAGTCTTTGATCCATTTCAAGTTTATTATTGTGTATGGGGTTAGGCAATGATCCAGTTTCATTCTCTTACATGTAGCTGTCCAGTTTTGCCAACACCAGCTGTTGAAGAGGCTGGCATTTCTTCATTGTATATCCATGGCCCCTATATCATATATTAATTGACCATACATATTTGGGTTAATATCTGGACTCTCTATTCTGTTCCACTGCTCTGTGGGTCTGTTCTTGTGCCAGTACCAAATTGTCTTGATTACTGCGGCTTTGTAGTAGAGTTTGAAGTTGGGAAGCGAGATACCCCCTGCTTTATTCTTCCTTTTCAGGATTGCTTTGGCTACTTGGGATATTTTGTGGTTCCATATGAATTTTAGAACTATTCGTTCCAGTTCACTGAACAAGGCTATTGGTATTTTGATAGGGATTGCATTGAATCTGTAGATTGCTTTAGGTAGTATAGCCATTTTGACAATATTTATTCTTCCTAGCCAAGAGCATGGGATGAGTTTCCATTTGTTAGTGTCCTCTTTAATTTATCTTAGGAATGTCTTGTAGTTTTCAGGGTATAGGTCTTTCACTTCCTTGGTTAAGTTTATTCTTAGGTATTTTATTCTTTTTGATCCAATTGTGAATGGAATTGTTTTCCTGATTTCCCTTTCTGCTAGTTCATCATTAGTGTATAGGAAAGCAACAGATTTCTGTGTATTCATTTTGTATCCTGCAACTTTGCTGAATTCAGATATTAGTTCTAGTGATAGAAGTGGTCATAAGCAAGTGGCGCATGTGTCAGCTGGCAGAACAAAGTCCCTTCCTGCTTTTTGGTCACCTTGCCCTTCTCTGGGGCCTATGCCATCTACCCGCACATGTCTGGGATAATCTCCTGAGGTGCCGTGGGTGGGGCGGCCTTCTGGAAAGCCTAGCATACTGTGTGGGGTGGCAGACGTGCCGGGTGTGTTATCCTGAGAGAACAATGCCCCTTCGTGACTTCCGGATGGTGCTCTGGCTTCCTTTGTCTGTCCCGGTTAGCTGCGTACTGGGAGAAGACTGTGTGTGGTTGCTGTGGGTGGGGCTTTTCTCTGTCTGCTTCGCAGCTGTGGCGGGTCAGCCGGTTTGCTTGCAGTGCCGGGTGGGGGTAATGAATGGCAGGCTGCTTATTGCTGTGAGGGGCTTCAGGTCTGCTTTACCCCCCAGGAGGTTAGGGTGCCTGAAGTTCCTCAAGATTCCCCGCCTGCTGCGCTGAGTGTGATGGGATGATTTTGTCCAGCTGTTGAGCCCTTGTCCCTTTAAGACTTTTAAAAAGCACCCGCTTTTCTTTTGTCCCAGGGCAGCTGGCTGTGGGGACCTGGTCACAGTCTCCATCTTGGATTTTACTTTTCCGCTCCTCTAATACCCAGTACACCATGCAGTGTGTGTCTGTGCTCCCAGTGCAGGTCACCAGGGCTGGTTATTTAGCAGTCCTGTGCTTCCACTCCCTCCCCACTCTGATTCTTTTCCTCCCACTGGTGAGCTGGGGTTGGGGGAGTGCTTGGGTCCCGCCGGGTCATGGCTTTGTATCTTCCCCTTTTCGTGAGATGCTGAGTTCTTGCAGATGTAGCTGTAGCCTGGCTGTTGTATTGTATCTTCTGGTCTCTCTTTTAGGAATAGTTGCATTTGTTGTGTTTTCAAAAATCTATATGGTTTTGGGAGGAGATTTCTGCCGCCCTACTCACACTGCCATCTTGAGCCCCTCTCCGTAAAAATAAATTTTTATAGGCATATTATCTATTTTTAACAAATGTACTTTAGCAGAGAACTAAATGATGTAGTAGATGACTCAGAAGCCAATTTAGGAGCATAGGATCTAGAGAAGTGGGTAGAAATGTTCCACTGGCCAAGTCCTAAAGTCAGAGAAAACATGAGAAGTCAGTTGTTTATATAAAGTTTGAGCACTAGAGACTACATTTTATTTCATCCTGCTTCTGGCAAATGTTTGTGACAGGATCCTTGATATTCTACCTACTATAGACATATATATATAATGGTGGAAAAAAGCTAAATTCACATGGTCCTTTTTTTTTTTTGTCTTGGCAAGATATATTGAATAGAGATTATTTTTTAAAATATTTTTTAATGGAATTTTGGTCAAACAGCAGAAAGATAAAAATACCAAAATCCCACATATTACACTAATTAACTCTAAAAGTAAATACTAGAAATTTAAATGACTCTCATATATAGAGCATTTCAGAAGTAAGTGAAAGCAGATTGATGGTGTTGGGGCAGCCCCCCTCCCCCCCCGAATGTGCCTCTTTGGTGTGTGGATTGTTTTGAGCTAAAATAAATTTGGGCCCAAAGGACTCAGGTAGAGGTCTTTGCTTCCTCCTTAACCACCTAAAAGAATTTAGGGGGCTTAGTATAGGAAGAGTGCTATCTTCAGGTAAGTAGAGAGTATGGGCTAGCAGTGGTAAGTTGGAGGAGCTCGGCAGGGCCTGTTTGTTCGAATTCCTAGCCGTGTCCCATTGTCTCTGCACGACATAGCAAGCATTTCTTTACCACACATTTGCTCTTCCCAACCTTCCTGTGAACTGTCTTCCTTCCCTTTGAACTCCCAGACCCCTCCCTCTCCCCCTCAGCTCAGTACGGCATCTGCACCTCATTGCCTGTCAGGGAGCCTCATATCTTTGGGGTTCCTGTATGTATGAAATTAAAAATTTGTCTTTCTCCTGTATTGTCAACATCTTATGTCAATCTAGTTATGGGACCAGCCAAAGAACCTAAAAGGGAAGAAGGGAAGTATTCGTCCCCTACAAGATGAAATACTTAAATTGAAACCATGAAGAAAAGCTGACCGAAACATTTAAGTTCTCAGTTAGGCATAGAGATCTCATTCACGGAAACCAAGTGTATAATTGTATGTGGTGGATGGTAAAGACATGATGCCTAATGTTTCTTTTTCAGTTTTACCTGCCCATACAGACTTCAGTTTAAGTAAAAAACTGATGTGTGCAAATACACTCAATACCTACCAAGTTCAGATGCTTTTCATGGTTTATTTTATGTAGTTTTCAAAAGGCCTTGCTGTTCCCATTTTGCTGCCCCCTACACATGATAGGCACTTTCTGGGCAATGGAGATGTAGGATAAAATAAGATAGTCCCACTCTCTGCCCTCATAGGGTGTACAGTTGAAAGAAGTTACAGGACAGCAAATATAAAATGCCAATGCAGGGTGAAATCAGGAGAAAAGTTTGAGTGCAAATTGTTTATTTCCAGGCAAGGAAGACATGTGAAAAGGCCTGTAAGAAAGACCACGCATAGGGGAGTTTTAAAGAATAAGTAGATGTATTATTTGCCATGCAACAAACACAAAATAAATTCCCTCTCCTTTGACTTGCATCCTCTTACCGTCTCCCTGCTTTTGCATCTTTTTACTGCTCTCTGTCAGGGGAAAAAAAATAAGAAAAAAACTCAAAAATTCAAATGTGTGCCCTGTGCTCATCATTACCTTTATTTCTTCTTTTATTCTCTCCTCAACCCACTAAAGTTAGGCTTCTGTGCATAAAACACCCCTGAAATTGCCCCTTCAAGGTCACCAACCCAGGTGCTCCAAATTCACTGGTCTTTTCTTTTTTGTCCTGTTTGAACTGTATTTCTTAGACGCTCCTGCCTTCTTTGGAGTCTTGTCCTCTGGGTTTCTAAGACTTCAGTCTCACTGGTTGCTCCTTCTTAGCTTACTTTTTTAAAAAAATGAAGTATCATTGATATACAATCTTATATTGGTTTCAACTCCACAGTGGTTCAAGTTATCCATATTAAATCCTCACTCCTACTAGTGAAGTTTCTATCTGCCAATAAAGAAAGATGTTACAGAATCATTGGCTGTATCCTCCATGTACTACCATCCCCATGAATTATGATTGAGAATTTTGGGGCCTTTTTATTGCCCTACCCCTTCCCCTCCCCACCCTCCTCAGACCCTCCCCCATGGTAACCACCAATCACATCTCAGTGTCTGAGTCTACTGCTATTTATTTTGTTTTGTTTTGTCTTTAGATTCCACAAGTAAGTGAAATCACATGGTATTTGTCTTTCTCCGCTTGCTTCTTAACCCACTTTTGATGAAGCTTCTTCCTCTACCCAAACTCTAGTGCTCCAGGGCTCTGTCCGTGGACCACTTCTCTGGTTATTTTCTTCCTAGATGATCTTAGTTGGTTTTGAGCTTTAGATACCATCTTTAAGCAAATGATTCCTAAACTCATACATCTTGCCCTGACAACTCTTGGGTTCCAGACTTGTGTGTGTAATTGTATACCAGTGGTTTAAAAAAAGGTAAAGATTTATTTCTCTCTCATTTAGATTGATGGTGAATTCTCAATAACTTAGGTTTTGGATATTACATTCACCCCTTCTTCAAGGTTCCACTGTTCAGAACTCAGACTATGGAAATGTAGTATTTATTCTAAGCAGCTCCTTGTCCAGCTAAAATCAATTAGTTCTACTAGTAAGGAAGAAGGGAAAGAAAAGATATTAGAGAAGGCTAACAATGTCGCTGTAATATGTAATAAAGCTCTCAGTATTACCTTTAAAACTGTTTTTCATCCAGTCTTTTGCATCATTCACCTTCTTGCTCAAAACCAAGAACTTAGGAATGACCTTTAATTTCTCTCTTTAACATGCTTTCCCATCAAATGTATAAGGGAGTGAAATTTCTGATGTACCTGTTTACCTGAATTACCCACATCTGTGCATCTCCCTTGCTACCATCCTTCTCCAGGCAGCTGTCACCCCTCACCTGGATTACTGTTATCCACCCTCCAACTGTTCTCCATGATTGTATGCTTCCAATCAGCTCTCAATAAAGCAACCGGCGTTATCTTATGAAAATATAATTCAGATAATGTTTTATAGGCCTAAGCTCTTCCAGTGGCTTCCCACTGCACTTATAATAGAAGCCAACCTCCTTACACAGGCTGGGTTCTGAAGGATCTGGCTGCTCCCCACATTCAGACTTCTTCTCATTATTCTCTCATCTGCGCACAGTAGGCCCTAGTCACTCTGCTCTTTGTCAGTTTCATTGTCACTAAATTCAATCCCACCTTGCAGCTTTTTCCCTGGTCTGCCTCTGTGTAGAATGTTCATCTCATTTCTTTTCCTCATCCACGTCGCCCCTCAAATGTCCTTTCTTCAGCAAAATCTTCCCTAGCCAATCAATCTCAAGCTGTCTGCCATTCAGTCTCTCATGGGCTTGTGTTTGTTTGATTTTCTTCAAAACATGCTTCACTGGCTCATGTTTGTTTAACATTTGTCTCTGCAACCCCCTCCTTCCTGAATGTATGTTTCTTGAGTGCAGGGAGCCGGACTGTTTTGACTGCAGATATATCTCCCAGCCCAGAAGCAGGCTTCTGTCACTGTAAGCAGGCATTCAATATGTAAATTTGTGGCTGTGGAAGGAAATTAAATACTGCTTCTATGGCTACTCTGTGGCAGGTAGGAAGTGGCTAGAGATCGGGCTCATAGTGGTTAGAGTCTTCAGGAAATTATAAGCCACATAAGAGTTTGGGTTTTGTTCTAAAACATGGGGCAGTCACGAAAACTGTTTGAATCAAGGGAGTAACATTTTTCCAACTTGAACTTTAGAATTTTAGAAAGATCAGCAGTTTCAGTAAAACTAGTAAAAGGTATAGAAATAGTATAATAATGGTAATTAATAGCAGTAATTGAAAAAATAAAAAGAGCTATAGTAATAGCAGTAGTTATAGCAAACAGACACTTGTAGTAAACACTAGTAATAACAGGTGTCACTACTCCATAATGTAACCTTATTATGTGCCAAGCTCTGGAACAAATATATATGTATTATCTCCAGTATTCATAGGCATAATAGTAATTCCCATCTTTTATATGTAGTTCTTTCTCTTTGCCAGGCAGTGTTGAATAGCTATTCCTGTATGTTGTAAACTTCACAATAACCTATGCAGTAGGTATTATATAGTTCCCACTTTACATATAAGAAATCCAATAACTAGTCTGGCAAAGACAAACTTGCCTGGAGCCATAGGAGAGTCAGTGTGTCATGGTGAGAGGAGAGTTGAAATCTGCCAAGTACAGGATTCTGTTTTGGGGATGGTGGAAGCCAGGGAGAACTTTCACATTAATAGCTTGTATCCAATCACATATACCTAAGAACTTAAGCCTTAGTGGATTTAAATGGCTTCAAACCGTGAAGCAAGAAAGTAGACCTGGAATTTTGACACAGGTCTCTTCATCTCAAAAGTTTGTGCTTTTTTTTGGCTATGTGTATATGTTGTGGATTGAATTGTGTTCTGCCACAATTTATATGTGAAGTGTTAACCCCCAGAACCTCAGAATGTATATTTGGAAATTGGGCCTTACAAAAGGCAATTAAGCCAAAATAAAGATGGGTCCTAATCCAATCTATGTCCTTATTAAAAGAGATGAGGATTTACGGAGAGGTGCTAGAGGCACAAGAAGTGGCCTTGAGGACAGAGCAAGGAAACTGGCTTCTAGAGACACAAAACCTGCTGACACCTTGACCTTGGCTACAAGCCCCCAGAACTGTGAGGAAATAAATTTCTGTTGTTTAAACCCCCCAGTCTGTGATTTAAATAGGTTTAAATAGGGCTGCATTTTGTTATGCCAGCTCTAGCAACCTGATACAGTATATATTATCCTTTCTTACTCCTAAACTTACAAAATCAGTTAAAATATGTTTCGAATTTGGTTTATTTAATATTTTCTGTAGTACAGGAATCAATGCTAGTTTATTTTGATGAAAACTTTCTCTTAGAACTGATGAACTTTTTTTAGGTATGTATAAGGGATCCTGCTGATCTCACTTCCCCCAGCCTGGATTTCTATAGATTTGTTGTAAAGTCACATTTTATAACACATACAGTGTTTAAATGCACGCGTTGGACATCAACAGTAGTCTGCCTATAGTAACTGCTGAAAAAAATACCTATGAAATAAGATGAAATCGGAGTACTTTTCTAAATAATATTTTTATCTCAGCTACAACCTAGGTTTCTCTAAAACAATGTAAATTAGTACAAAAACAACATGAAGATTAATGCATTTTTCAAAAGAAAAGTACTCATCGGTGTCATTTATTTTGCTTTCCTTGCCTTTTCCATTTCTGCTTTGGCTTGAAGTTTTGCTCTGACTGTGAACCTAAAAATCCTCACTTTACTGAATGAGGCTTAGTTGCCCCTTGCAGTGAAGATTAATTACCTATTTAATACCCAGGAAGATGAACCCCTGCTGCCAAGTTTTATGATTTCTTCCTCCACCATAACATCATACCCTCATCTGGAGGTGGGGGTGCGGATAATTAAGTCCTTAACAAACTGCCTTATTATAAACTATTTCAGCAAATGCCTTATTTTTATCTCCTTTTAAATCAAAGTTTATTCTCACTGGGATTTTTTTTTTTCCTAGGTGTGTATGTATTGGCACAGGAGAGGTCATTATCTTTCTCTTTTGGGTAAAACAGCTCAAGTCTACTATGATCTAACTAGTTGCTTTTTGTTCCCATTGATGTTAGTCAGCTAAAATGGAATTTTCTCTGAGTGTAAAAGTATGCTATCCACCTAGGTCCATGATCAGGTTTCAAATACTACCCACCTAACCAACATGAAAGTTCCTGTGTCTTCTCATTTTGACATCTCATAAGTTTATTCGGCCCCAACAAAGACAACATATATTGAGCTCTTCTAATTTACCAGGCAATATGCTAAGGTTTATATCCAAAGATGATTGTTTGAGACATGACTTCTGACCTTGAACAGCTCATAGTAGTTAGCAAAACAGGCTAACAAACAATATCTCGGCACAAAAATCCCTGAATAACTCTGATGGGATACAACTTTTCAATTATGAATGTATACCATCCACTCCACTTCCTTTCCTGTGACTCAAGACGTTTCCAATCAGGCAACAGCTAGGCATTTGGTATCTATTGTTTGACCTGAAGGCCGTTACTGCAGAAAAGAAAGGAAAGACAATTAAATTTTAAAAATCTAGACTTTGGAGAGCTGGCAAGAATTCAAGGCAGAAGACAAAACTAGGAAGAACTTATGATGTTGAAAGACCATGTCTCTGCGGATGGAGGAGAGAAGGTGAAAACGCCGGCTCAGGTACCGAGGAGAGACGGGCCTACTTGAATGCAAATACAAGGACTGCAAAGATCACAGTAGAAAGAGTCAGCTTCCAGATGCCACGTAGTCTCCACAGGAGCATCTACAGAAGATAGTACCAGTTGGACAATCAATTGTGACCTTTTAATTAGCTCCAATTTTAAGTTAATATAGCCTGACATTACTCGCATCAGATTCATTCTCAAGCTCAAATGAGAAGAAAATTCCATTTAGGGTAAAATAATTTGGTTAAAAACTTACTTGGCCATGAAAACAAACAATAGTTCTTCAGTATTTGGAATTGAAGTGTTCATAGTTTTGCACATAGAGTATCCGAGGAATAGCAAGTTGGAAACTTAACCAAACCCAATTTTGAATCACATTTTAGAGTAGGGTTTGCAGCATAGGGGCATGATTATGAAGGGGATTCTGGGTCAACAGATGAGGCTGAATTGTTTCTGGTTGTGAGTGGCTGGGGCAGGCCATAGTGGCGGGAGTGGGCTGGGGTACAGAGAGGTCAGCTGTGTTCCAAGAAGCAGGAATGTGACAGAAGCATTAGAAATAACAGGAACTAGTTTTTTGCTGCTTTTGTAACTACATCGCTCAGCTGATAAGAATGTAATTATATCAGCTGACATCTACTGAGCTCTTGCAGCATGGCAGGTTTATTTCTAACATTAAAGGTATTAATGCATTTAATCCTCATTACAATACTACAAGATAGAAACAACTATTACCTTTATTTTACAAAGAATGGCCTCATCATACAGAGCCTGTATGTGGTAGAGCATTTGTAAATCCAGCATTTGGGGTTCAGAGCCCTGCTGTCAACCACTCAGCTATTCGACACTTTGTTCTCTTTTCCTACTGGCCGTTTATTAGATTTCCTCATTCTACTTGCATTTAAGATGCAAAGATTCTGATAGGATATATTCTCTGCCTTTCCAGCAGCTTCCTAGGGGCCTTGAAACTCTTAAGTATTCAGACAATTGTTTGATCAAACAATTTTGCTTTTCTGAAGTAGCGTCAATTATAGAATAATGTAGAATCCTGGACTTTAAAGACTTATTCAGTGTTTTATTCTACTGTTGGTTTGCATACTCTAGTCCTCGCAGGAGGGTCTATGAGAGATAAGGAGGATCAAGGATCTGTGCTTTCTCTGCGTGAACTCTGGTTTGAACGTTTTCCTAAGTGTTCCTATGTGATAGTGTAAAAAAATATCCCAAAGTATAGACAAGACTGGTAGAAACATAAGGGGACCTGCCTTCCATAATGGATAATGACAATGAAAGGTCTCACCTTGTGCAATATTTACTCACCCATTTCTGGCGATTGTTTAATGTGGCATGTTCAGTGGTGAATAGGAAAACAAACACAAATAAAAAAGGGGTTAATAGAAATTCAAAATATATTGATAAGAGAAGAGTAGAATACATTAGTGTATATCAATAACATGGAAAATAAGAACTCCCATATAAACATGTGTATATATTAACTTTATCATATATGTATGATTTTGATGAAAATGAGAAATTTGAAGGAATCTAAACTAAGTTATTCATATGGAGAGTGTAGGAGCAGAGAAAAACAAAATTAAATTCGTAATTCCTTGAAAAATAAAAACAGAAAGACATGAGAGTCATTGTGTGCCAAACTAAATAGATCATCAGTCATTGAAGCAGTCCAGAATTTATTACCTTGAGAATATAAGTCACATCATAGGATATTTCAGACTTTCCCTCATCTACTTCATTATTCAACAGATCATGATGGAAATAATCACATTTTACCCATTCTATTTTTTTTATTTCTGACAAATACTTTCAATTTTGTAGGCAGGTTTGTCAGTGGATGGATAAATATTCTAGTTCTTGCCAGGCAAGGTCGATTTTCACTGTGAGATGTTTATACATGTTTGGGAAAACAAGCTACCCAGACCTTGGAGAGCTTGAAGCCATCTGAAGTTACTTTTGCTAGTGGTTGTAGGCAGCTGCCAGTCTGTGTGAAGCAGGGTTTGGGTGCAGGCATTGTCTCACCCTGGGTCCAAGTGAGCACCCAGAATCATTTCTGAACAGTTATGCTAGTTGTCCCACAGTTAGCTTTTTCCCAAGACCCAAGCCAGCCATAGGTATTATTGTTCTTTGAAACTTTTGCCTGTCAGATGGCTACAAGCATGTCTTGTTATCTTTTGCTATGTCCAAGCCATACCAAGAATTAGCAGCTTAAAATAAAGACAGTTTGCTGAGGAATAAGCAATGTGCATAGCGCTTGATAAGGAACCCTCATCTCCGCCTCATTCAGCCTTAGCTGGGCTTGCTCAAAGGCTGTGGGTTATAATTATTCAAAGCCTCATTAACTCACACCCTAGCAAGTTGATGGCAGTTGGCTGAGATTTCAGCTGGGGCAGTGGCCAGAATACATACATGTGACTTTTTCAAGGGCTGTTTGGCTTCCTCACAGTATGGTGGCTCGGTTCCAAGGGCCAGCATTCCAGGAGGGAAATCTCAGCACTCCAGGAGAATCATTTAGCATCACGTCTACCTCATTATGTTCATTAGAGGTTAGTCACTAAGGCCAATGTATATTCATGAAGAATTAAACTCTATCTTTGTTTGGGAGAAACTTCAAAGAATTTTCAGTCATGTTTTAAAACCATCACAATAGAAAGAACTCATTCTTTCTTTAATTTTTCATTTTTCTCACCACCTATTTTGGGCATCTTTTTATTTTCTCATGTCTTAGTTTTCTATCACAGCATAACAAATTACCACACACTTTGCAGCTGAAGACAACGCCCACCTCATAGATTCTTCAGGTCAGAAGTTCAGGCATGGCTTAAAAGGGTTCTCTGCTTAGGGACTCATAAGGCTGAAATCAAGGTTTTTGGGTGGGCTGCCATCTCATCTGGAGGCTTGACGAAGGAAGGATCTGTTTCATTGTCTGGGTGTCAGCAGAATTCATTTCCTTGTGGCTATATAACTCATGGCAGCTTTTTTCTTCAAAATCAGCCATGGTGAAAATCAGTCTCTGCTTCTTCAAGTCTCTAACTTCAGGGAAGGCCTAGACTCTCCTAGGCTTATATAAGTAGGTCATATCCAACCAGGATAATTTTTCTTTTCATGAATTCAAGAGTCAACTATTTAAGAATCTTACACATGAAAAACCCCTTTCTGTGTGCCATATTCTATTGGTTAGAGTCCCAGGTTGTACTAATACCCAAGGGGAGGGATGGATACCAGGAAATCAGGGCCAATCTAGAATTCTGACCACAGTTAAGTGAATTGTTTCTTTCTTTGTTTTTCCCATGTGTTTTTTTCCTATTTTCTATTTCCTTCTGATCAGTTTGTGAAAGTTCCTTGTATACTATAGATATTATGCTCTGTCTTTATTCTGCATCAAAGATATTTTTCATATCTATTATTTGTACACTAACTTTTTGCAGATTTTTTATCCATAAAAAGGTTTTAAATTTTTATCTTGCTTTTCATGAATTAGACTTCATGTAAATTATGACATGTAGTTAGTGGCTCCTGTGTTGAATACATAGGTAGAGAATATATCTGACATCATATAAATTTCTATTCAACAGTTCTAATTGTTTTTGTAAAGAATTCCCTTAGACATCAAAAAAATTTTTTTCTATTTTGCTTCTCTTATTTTCTATTTATTAACTTAACATTTAAAATATATTAATTGAGTTCACATTTTAATCATATTAATTTCCTCTTCTGATTTATTTGGTTTATTTTGTATTTCTAAAATATTTTGTAGGGTGAATAAGTAGTTCTTCCTTCCAGCTTTTCTTTCTTATTTATTATAAAAGGCATTAAGACTTTATTTACTTTTGAGTTCAGTTTTTCTGAGTCTTAAAAGTTTTTAAAGACCCTTTCTGATATAAGGATTATATAAGTATGCATTTCATCATTTCTAAATTGTTAAAATCTTTTTATGATTTCTCTTCAATTTTCCTGGGTCATTATCAGATAACAACTACACAACAGTTGTTTGAAGCATTGTCTTTGTGATAAATAATCTATTATAAATATTCTAATTTCATACCCCAAATAATGCATATTCTTTACTTAATAACAAGTGCTGGAAGGACAAATTCAATAATTTTTTCTTTTATTATCCAATTCTTCTATCAGTTTATTTTATTTCTCTGTCTACAATAAACTTCTAATTCGCAAAACTTTGTCTCTCAACACATCCTATTGTTATAAAGGTCTTTTTTTAAAAATATTTTTTTCTTCATTTATTAGCTTCTGTGTTATTTGGTACATAAATGCTCGTTATATATTTTATTAGACAATTGTATCACATTTTGATTTATCCTTTATTATTATTATGATGATTATACGTAAGTTTAACCTTAGCTGACATTAATATTTCTTTTATTTGCACTTGCTTATTATTGATTTATCTATTACTTCTTAGTTTCAATCTTCATCATTTTAAGCTGTTATTAGGTTACCAGTGAAGAATTTAGATTTAATTTTATTGTTCTGTTGTTTTTTAAACTTAATATAACTGTCTAGGATATATATGTATATATCCTTGTTTGCTATCTTTGTCTCTTGCTCCTAAACCACCATATTCTTTAATCATATCCACATATATCTCCATATACAGTCATGCGCCTCAGACTACCATTTCAATCTTGCTCTCCCATTATGGCAGTTATGTTAAACTTGCTTGCATTTGGCCTCTGCTTTTCAGAGAATTAATCATCCACATTGTTACTACAGATTTCAGTCCTGTAACAGCATCTTCTAACAGTAATCCTACTCTAAAAAAGGAAAGTCATGACTAAACATTTTTCAATGCAGCCGCCCACTCACAGTGCATTCCTTTTTGTCTTTAAATTATAAGGCACAGGCCTCCTGAGGAATGAACAGCTGGTGGAATTTATGATCTTTCATAATAGATCCATTCTAGCATGCCTGTGTCAGACATGACCACTTTTTTCCATGATCTGCCATACCAGTTCTGGCGTCTTCTTGGTGTGGGCTAAGTGTTCAAGAGCCATCTTAGCAACATAAAATTGACTGCTGGGGCGTAAGTAAGGTTTAGATTTCATGTCATGAGAGAGTTTCCCCATATTGGTAAACTCTGTTCCACTTGACACTGTCCCCCTTGGTTCAGGCCCCTTAGGATCCACTCCCACTCCTACTGACCCAGTTCCTACTGCTCCGTGCTGGCAGGCATGGCAGCTCCTTTGTCATAAAACCTTGTCTCCCTTAGGAGGACTCGCATTTCTCCAGTTAGTTATGTTGTGATTTGATTTGCTAAGTAGGAGGGGTTGTGGGAGCATATCTTGAATAAGAAAACATTGCCTTTTAAAGCACCTGCCCCATTTGAGGGTTCCACATAGTTTTAAAGCAAGGGGATATATGCAACCCTGTAACATGAGCTACATGCCACTTGTCTTGGCCTAGGAATTTTAGGGGAATCTGGGCCCTTACGTTTTTCTGGCTGATCTACCAAATGTCCTCTTCCCAGATCTCAGGATCCCATGCCTTTCATAACTGGAGTCCAAATTTCATGAAGGAGATTTGCCAAGATAAGTGATCAACCTTCTATATTTTGCTACCCTTTAAATAAATAAACATTTATTTCTGTTCCTTAACATGATCAGCCCTCCATTTACAGAAAACAATTTTTTTCTGATGTTCAAATGTTTCAAATTTTTTTATTTGAAATATTGGAATTAATATTTGATCACCGCAAGTCTACCATTTTCTCTTTTCAAAGAACCAGTGTTACTCACCAACAGCTACCTAATTTCTCAAGTAACATTGCTACTGTAACAGCCATACTTTTCCAAGGTGAGAGATAGCATGCCAATATCAAATGCCAGTGCATCCCTTTCTAATTGTAGTCTAGCCAAATTCACTGGAGGTGAAAGTCTTAACAATTGCAATTCCACGGAATACCAGTGACTATCAATTTTCTACCTACCATCCAAGACGGGGGTCCTCATTCCAGTTGTTCACCATTTGTTCAACTCCAGGATCCCATTCTAGAGTCATCTTCCTAGGATTCACTCCTTAGGTCATGTCCCTAGAAGTAAAGATTGAGATAGAGGTTCAGGTGTATGTGATTTAGTGAGTGAATGCTCTTCAGGAAAATCCTGTAAGGGAATGAGGGAAGCAGGGGAGGGGAGAGGAAGAATCTGAACAAGGATGTAGTCTAGCCTTGGTGTGATACACAAAAGGACTGGGAGACATCCCTGAGAAGTTGATCACACCCAGGGTTGTACCAGCTTGCGGCTAGGGGACAAGACTTTGTATGTTTTTATTAGAATTGTAAATGGGGAGGGGGTGGTATAACCACCTAGAATTGGTTCTTTCCAGCCAAGGGAAATTCTTTTGAGAAGGTCAGTTATGAACCATTAACTGCAATAGTCACAGCAGCTGGAAGGTAGTTGGATGAGGAGCTGGCAAAGGGGATTTAGGTGAAGCCCTGAGAACTTCTCTCGCACACCAGCCATGTAGTTAAGAAGCATGAGTGTCAGTGAACTATGAAAATGGAATAATTCAGGCATAGAACTATGTCACAAGGAGAAATTACTTAACACTATTTTGAACATTTGATTATAGGCCTTAGGCACTTTATTACTAATTAAAATATCTGACTTGGTCATTTATTGGAGACCCCCTTTATGTTATGAATTTACTTATGTACACAGAGCTACAAAAGAAAAATAAGGCATAATGTTGTTCTCATGAACTTTATAAAAAGCTGCCAACATTTCAGGATACCATGTAAAAATTCCAATAGAAGTCATAATAATTACTACTACATGGCAAGGATCATAAAAACAATGCAATATCAGATTTTTTGATAAAAACATCTTGAGCACTCAGGAGGAAAATCCTTGAAAAGTTTTGTGCTGCATCTTTGAAATCAATAAAACTGGAAAAATATTTCTAGTTTTTGAAGAATCTATTTGAGTCCTTTAATATAATCTATCATAAATAAATAAGTAAAGGGATTAGTGAAACTGGGTATTTGATTGTGATTGGTTATGGCCTTGGAAAAGAATGTCAATCTTTGCAGTTTTAGTCTAAACAATGAGCACATCATCATTACACGGTGTCACTTCTCCTTATTCCAGCAGTTAGTGTTGATTTTTTCAGCTTTGCTCACTCAGCAGTGGCTAGCCATAGATACTGAGTGTTGGAGAGAGACTGTTTAAATCTTCTTTGTATAAGAAAGGGGCTCACCAGACTTCAGTTAGGAATTTATTTTTAATCAACAGCAATTCATAATAAATAAAGTGACCAATAATCCATATGTAGATTAGTGTGAAATAACATGAACCAAAAGCTTTTTCCCCCTGCAATTCACAATCTAAAGGTATATTTTAAAATTATGCTAGATTATTCACAATATGAACAGCAATACATTCATGAAAAAGTTGGAAACCCTGCTTATAATCCAATTTTTCATGGCATTTGCAAAACAAAGGCCTAAAAAATGGCACACAATGTCATGAGGATATATTCTCAATGATCTTCAAAAGCTTTTTTTTGTCATTGTTGACAGAGTAGTGTATTACACTGATATTTTTAGGAAAACATTTCTCAAGATTTGTTTCCCAGCTCAATGTTTCATAAGTCACTGCTTGTTTAATAAATTGTTTTCAAGGTCAGATAGGTTCAGAAAATGCTAGCTTAAATAAAATTAAGTTGGTTTTCTGAAGATCTCTGGGAGAATTTAATATCCTCATATATGCTATGAATTGCTAATTAAAAGAGAATTCTTTAAACTACATGGAACCTACTTTTCTTGGAGCACATCATGTGACTGATTCTGAGAAACATTTTGAGACAAGCTGCTTTAAGGCAAGTTCCACAATTACTTCTTAAAAGTCATCGTCTTTATAAACAGTGCTTCAAAGAATGTGAATCAGTCCAGGGCTGATCAGGAGAGAGAACCACACAGTAATTTGAACAGAGAAAATTTAATATAAAGAGTTTTTAACCATGGTTGGGATTGGATTAATGATGATAGGTTGGTAAAACATAAAGAGTCTGAGTATAGCAGGCATGTGCCAGTCACTACCTTTCAACCAAGATAGAACACCCACGGAGGAGCTCCTAACCTCCACTCTGCCAGGGCTGAAAATGATACCTTGCTGGAGAGGGTGTGATCACTTCTGAATAGCAGAGAAGTCACTGTGAAGTGGCACTAGCAGAACTTGCTGTAACTCTTCTTCCTGGAAATTGTTGGAAGTTGATATTCTAGTGTGTGTTCTGTTCACAGAAAGATATGTGCTGGAAACGTTCTGTCCTAGAATTGCCTGAGGGGTTTCTAGGGGAAGCTTCTGTCTGCTGAGTCCTGCTGGATGCCATGCATGACAGGAATTAGGTGCTGGAGAAGTGCATGCAACTGCAGGAGACTGATGCTGGAGAAGCTGTGTATTTCCAAGAGTCGGCCACTGGAAAAGCTGAGAAGCCATCCATCCACACCACAGTTACTCATTGACTAGCAAGGGAAAACAATATAGTTAAAGTGCCAGATCCATTTTTTATGGAGCAGGCAAGGAAGGGTAAATTTCAAGGTGTGAGGCATTAATTACTGACATATAACATGAATACTTAGAAGAAAATTAATTCTTACATTCTTCTGTTACTCTTTCTCTGTTACTTTGATGGTATTCTACAGACACTAAACCTTGGTCTAAAAATTTAGTTTCATTTTAAATAATGAGAACCATCAGAAATAATTAAGAACATTTAGGTTTTTTTTTTTTAGAAAAATGTTTTGAAATGTTCTTCTAGATTCAAGGTAAGTTTGATATGAGTACTTTAGATCACTAGTTGCAGAATACTCCATGTGGCTGCAAGCAATAGAATAAACTATAAATAGGCATATAAACAAATAAATGCTGATTTTTCTCACATGAGAAAGTCCTGAGGCAGGCAGTTTTGGGCATTAGACTGGTAGATCATCCACATCCTGGCTGCCAAATATGTGACCTTATGCTTGTGCATGCCACATGGCTATTTCATCTTCAGGAATAATATCTGCAAGCAAGGTAGGAAGAAGAAATAACATATGACAGAAGCTAGGTCTGACCCTTTTAAAAGCAATGAGAAACTTAGAAGCTTGCCACAGAATCATTAACCAAAACTATATTCTAGCCAAGATTTTGTCTGGGAAAGCAATTTTTAAACTGTTAGTTCATTGATATCTAAGTTATTGAGTCTTTATCTTTTTGTTTTTATTATTATCCTAACAGCCTACTCTATTTTTACCATATAGACTAATACATCCAAAATGTTTAAGGAAGGTAGTTTAATATTAATGGTCATTTTTTATGTTTTTTCACAGCCATGATTCAGCTTAAAAAAAACCCCAACTCAATGGCAGACATACTTACCATGCAGATTGTATATATTATTTTTTCCAAGATGCTGAGTGGCTTATTTTTAATTGAAGAACAATTAACATAAAATATTATATTAATTTCAAGTACACAACACAGTGAATAAATATTTATATACATTAAAAAATGATCACCACACTAAGTCTAGTTACCATCTGTTACCATACAAAGTCGTTACAATATTATTGATCATGTTCTCTGTGCCATACATGACATCCCCAAGTCTTATTTTATAACTGGAAGATTTCACTTCTTAATCCTCTTCACTTATTTCATCTACCTGTGCTCCAGGCTAAGTACCTCCAATGTTACAAATGACTAAAAATAACACTTGCAGTTTCTGAGATTCTGAACTCTCAATATTAAATTAAATCACACAGACTGTTATAGCTTCATATTGTACTTGCTTTTTCTTACACTGAGGAGGCCTGAAAATCAATTTCCGATACAGTTATTTTAAATATTATATTCCTATATAGGAACTTTTCCCATCAGAATAAAAAATAAAGCATTTTCTACTACAGAGTAGGTTTAACCATATTTTGTGTTTTTTTTCTTTCATAAAATATATTATCTCTTCCATTCCCAAATTAGTTCACAGAATATATTGTGGACAGTACTTAAGTTTTGAGTGTGTTCTGACATCACTTAAACTCCTTTACATTTTATTTTCAAGTGGATTTTGGCAAGTCACGTGCCTCTCTAAATCATACTTTTCTCATATATAAAATGGGTATGATATTGCAAAATATGTAAGATTCAGGAGTTTTTGCAAAGTAGGCACTTATCAATTGTAGCAATTATTCTTATTAAAAATATAAACTAATATTTATATTAAAATCAAAACAAAACAAATGTACCAGTTAGGTGGTTTAACACAAACATAGTTTGGTAATTAACTATTTCTTTCTAATAAAGATTTTAAAAATACCAGTGATTTAAATTAGGAAATGCATACCTTAACATGCATGTGTCCATTCTATTTTGAATGAATGAAGAAATGTTTTAGGGTAGATACAGGCTTCATAGATTTTCCAAAGCACTCAACTAGTGGTTTAAATGCATAAAATGTGCACTTCAGAATACATAGCTGAGAACTGAAAACAAACAAAAGTTTTGTAGCTAATAAAGGAAAGATGGTACCAGTGACAATACATTTAGAATATATAATATGTGCTTTGATTTACACACACACACACACACACACACACACACACACACACACACACACACACATCCACACATCTCTTCCAGAAATGTATAACCTAAAATAAACCAACCAAACCCACTTTCCTGACTGCATTTGGATTTGGATTTGACTATGAATTTCTGTAATATCATCAAGAGAATTAGAATGTGAGCATAAATTCAATCTCACATACTTTTTGATCAATCTGAATATGATACTTAAAAAATACACAGAACTTCTGGGAAGATGGCGGCATGAGCAGGGCGGCATAAATCTCCTCCCCAAACCATATATATTTGTGAAAATACAACAAATACCACTATTCCTAAAAAAGAGACCAGAAGATACAGCACAACAGCCAGCCTACAGCTACACCTGTGAGAACTCAGCACCTCACGAAGCGGGTAAGATACAAAGCCATGACCCGGCAGGACCCGTGCACTCCCCAACCCCAGCGCACTGGTGGGAGGAAAAGAATCACAGCGGGGAGGGAGTGGAAGCACAGGCCCACTAAATAACCAGCCCTTGTGATCTGCACCAGGAGAACAGACACACATCTCATGGTGTACTGGAGATTAGAGAAACAGAAGGGCAGGATCTGAGATGGAGACTGCAAGCAGGTCCCCTCAGCCGGCTCCCCAGGACAAAAGAAAAGTGGGCGCTTTTTCAAAAGTCTTAAAGAGACAAGGGCCTAACATCGGAACAAAATCGTCCCAGTGCACTCAGCCCAGCAGGCTGGGTGGCTTGGGGAATTTCAGACCCTCTGGCCAGTGGCCGGGCAAAGCAGCCATGCTGAGGCTTCCCACAGAGATCAGCAGCGTGCCATTCGTTCCCCCCCAGCCGGCACTACAAAGGGTCCGGCGGATCCACCACAGCTGCAGAGAACAGTGGAGGAGCGGCGCCGCCCACAGCAACCTCACAGAATCTACTCCTGGCTGGCATGCAGCTAAGCGCAAAGGGCCCCAGAACCTAGAACAAGGTTTGGAAGGTACCAAGGGGACCAGAACGCACCCAGCGAGACTGCAAACCGCCACAGTGCTTTAGGCTAGACTGAGGCAACCCCACACACAGGCAGCTCAGGGGATTATCCCAGAGACTGCCTCCCAGTGTGCGAGAAACCAGCTCAGGCCCCTGAGAAGGGCAAGGAGAACAACAAGCAGGAAGGGACTTTGATCTCACACCTGACACACATGGCACCTACCAGCGACCACTTCTATCGCCATGAAAAGACAGAGGAATATGGTCCAGAAAAGGATCACACAGACAACCCCAGAAAGAGAGCCTGATGGAATAGATTTAAACAATCTTCCTGAAAAAGAATTCAAAATAAAAGTCATAACCATGCTGATGGATCTACAGAGAAATATGCAAGAGCTAAGGGAGGAAGTGAGGAGAGATATTACAGAAATGAAACAGTCGATTGATGGGTTGAAGAGCAGACTGGATGAGGTGCAAGAGGCTGTTAATGGAATAGAAATCAGAGAAAGGAATACAGAGAAGCTGACGCAGAGAGAGATAAAAGTAGCAAGAGATAAAGAAGGACATTACATAACGATAAAGGGGTCAGTCCAACAAGAGGACATAACCATTTCAAATATATATGCACCCAACACAGGAGCACCGGCATATGTGAAACAAATACTAACAGAATTAAAGGAGGAAATAGAAAGCAATGCATTCATTTCAGGAGACTTCAACACACCACTCACTCCAAAGGATAGATCAACCAGACAGAAAATAAGTAAAGACACAGAGGCACTGAACAACACACTAGAACAGATGGACCTAACAGACATCTACAGAACTCTACACCCAAAAGCAAAAGGATACACATTCTTCTCAAGTGCACATGGAACATTTTCCAGAATAGATCACATACTAGGCCACAAAAAGAACATCAGTAAATTAAAAAATATTGAAATTCTACCAACCAACTTCTCGGATCACAAAGGTATAAAACTAGAAATAAATTGTACAAAGAAAACAAAAGACTCACAAATACATGCAGGCTTAACAACATGCTCCTAAATAATCAATGGATCAATGACCAAATTAAAACAGAGATCAAACAATATATGGAGACAAATGACAATAACAACACAAAGCTGCAACTTCTGTGGGATGCAGCAAAGGCAGTTCTAAGAGGAAAGCATATTGCAAGCCAGGCCTATTTAAAGAAGAAGAATAATCCCAAATGAATAGTCTAAACACACAATTAGTGAAATTGGAAAAAGATGAAGAAATGAGGCCCAAAGTCACCAGAAGGAGGGACATAATAAAGATTAGAGAAGAAATAAATAAAATTGTGAAGAATAAAACAATAGAAAAAATCAATGAAACCAAGAGCTGGTTCTTTGACAAAATAAACAAAATAGATAAACCCCTAGCCAGACTTATTAAGAGAAAAAGAGAATCTACACACATAAACAGAATCAGAAATGAGAAAGGAAAAATCACAAGGGACCCCACAGAAATACAAAGAATTATAAGAGAATACTTGAAAATCTATATGCTAACAAGCTGGAAAATCTAGAAGAAATGGACAACTTCTTAGAAAAATGCAACCTTCCAAGACTGACCAAGCAAGACACAGAAAACCTAAACAAACCAATTACCAGCAATGAAATTGAATCAGTAATAAAAAAAGTACCAAGAACAAAACCCCTGGGCCAGATTGAGTCACCTCTGAATTTTATCAGACATATAGAGAAGAAATAATACCCATTATCCTTAAAGTTTGCCAAAAAATAGAAGAGGAGGGAATACTTCCAAACTCATTCTATGAAGCCAGCATCACCCTAATACCAAAACCTGGCAAAGACCTCACCAAAAAAGAAAATTACAGACCAATATCCCTGATGAACATAGATGCAAAAATACTCAAAAAAATATTAGCAAACTGAATTCAAAAATACATCAAGAGGATCATACACCATGATCAAGTGGGATTCATCTCAGGGATGCAAGGATGGTACAACATTCGAAAATCCATCATCGTCATCCACCACATCAACAAAAAGAACAAAAACCACATGATCATCTCCATAGATGCTGAAAAAGCATTCGACAAAATTCAACATCCATTCATGATAAAAACTCTCAACAAAATGGGTATAGAGAGCAAGTACCTCAACATAGTAATGGCCATATATGACAAACCCACAGCCAACATCATACTTAACAGCGAGAAGCTGAAAGCTTTTCATCTAAAATCGGGAACAACACAGGGAGACAGGGATGCCCACTCTCCCCACTGTTATTCAACATAGTACTGGAGGTTCTAGCCACAGCAATCAGACAAAACAAAGAAATACAAGGCATCCAGATTGGTAAAGAAGTCAAATTGTCACTGTTTGCAGATGACATGATATTGTACATAAAAATCCCTAAAGACTCCACTCCCAAACTACTAATACTAATATCTGAATTCAGCAAAGTTGCAGGATACAAAATTAACACACAGTAATCTGTTGCTTTCCTATACACTAACGACAAGCTAACAGAAAGAGAAATCAGGAAAACAATTCCATTCACAATTGCATCAAAAAGAATAAAATACCTAGGAATAAACCTAATGAAGGAAGTGAAAGACCTATACCCTGAAAACTACAAGACACTCCTAAGAGAAATTAAAGAGGACACTAACAAATGGAAATGCATCCCATGCTCTTGGCTAGGAAGAATAAATATTGTCAAAATGACTATACTACCTAAACCAATCTACATATTCAATGCAATCCCTATCAAAATACCAACAGCATTCTTCAATGATCAACAAATAGTTCTAAAATTCATATGGAACCACAAAAGACCCCCAAAAGCCAAAGCAATCCTGAGAAGCAAGGATAAAACTGGGGGAATTATGCTCCCAGACTTCAAGCTCTACTACAAAGCTACAGTAATCAGAACAATTTGGTATTGGCACAAGAACAAACCCACAGACCAGTGGAACAGAATAGAAAATCCAAAATTAACCCAAACATATACAGTCAATTAATATTTGATAAAGGAGCCTTAGATATACAATGGGGAGATGACAGCCTCTTCACCAGCTGGTGTTGGCAAAACTGGACAGCTACATGTAAGAGAATGAAACTGGACTACTGTCTAACCCCATACACAAAAGTAAACTCAAAATGGATCAAAGACCTGAATGTAAGTCATGAAACCATAAAACTCTTAGAAAAAAATATAGGCAAAAATCTCTTGGACATAAACATGAGCGACTTCTTCATGAACATATCTCCTTGGGCAAGGGAAACAAAAGCAAAAATGAACAAGTGGGACTATATCAAGCTGAATAGCTTTTGTACTGCAAAGGACACCATCAGTAGAAGAAAAAGGCATCCTACAGTATGGGAGGATATATTCATAAATAACATATCCAATTAGGGGTGGACATCCAAAATATATAAAGTACTCACACACCTCAATAAACAAAACGCCAATAATCCAATTAAAAAATGGGCAGAGGACATGAATAGACACTTCTCCAAAGAAGAAATTCATATGTCCAACAGGCACATGAAAAGATGCTCTACATCGCTAATCATCAGAGAAAATCAAATTAAAATCACAGTGAGATATCACCTCACACCAGTGAGGATGGCCAACATCCAAAACACAAACAACAACAAATGTTGGCGAGGATGTGGAGAAAAGGGAACCCTCCTACACTGCTGGTGGGACTGCAAATTAGTTCAACCATTGTGGAAAGCAGTTTGGAGGTTCCTCAAAAAACTCAAAATAGAAATACCATGTGACCCAGGAATTCCACTCCTAGGAATTTACCCTAAGAATACAGCAGCCCAGTTTGAAAAAGACATATGCACACCTATGTTTATTGCAGCACTATTTACAATAGCCAAGAAATGGAAGCACCGTAAGTGTCCATCAGTAGATGAATGGATAAAGAATATATGGTATATATACACAATGGAATATTATTCAGCCATAAGAAGAAAGCAAATCCTACCATTTGCAACAACATGGATGGAGCTAGAGGGTATTATGCTCAGTGAAATAAGCCAGGCAGAGAAAGACAAGTATCAAATGATTTCACGCATATGTGGAGCATAAGAGGAAAGAAAAAATCTGAAGGAACAAAATAGCAGCAGACTCACAGAACCCAAGAATGGACTAACAGTTACCAAAGGGAAAGGGACTGGGGAGGATGGGTGGGAAGGGCGGGACAAGGGGGAAAAATGGGTATTATGATTAGCACACATAATGTTGGGGGGGCATGGGGAGGGCTGTACAACTCAGAGAAGACAAGTAGTGATTCTATAGCATCTCACTACGCTGATGGGCAGTGACTGTAATGGGGTTGGTGGGGGGGACCTGATGAAGTTGGGAGTTCAGTAGTCACAATGTTGCACATGTCATTGTAGATTAATGATACCAAAATATAATTAAAAAATACATACTACCACTAATATTATTAATAATAATAAGTATAAAATAAGCACCCAATATTTTTGTGTGATTATGACATACGGGGCTGTTTTATGAATGCTTTATATTTATTATTAACTCATTTTAACCTCACAACAATGCCATTAGGTAAGTACTGTTATTATCAGCTCACTACACAGATGAGGAAAGTAAAGCATGAGGATGAATTATTTCTTAAGGTGACACAGTTTGTATAGTTAGTAAGTGAAGGAAGTAGGATATGATAATATGTGATAGTATATATTTTGTATTTATTATTTAATTATGTGAATGGTTGGATTAGGGGACAATGTGAGTGAACTATTAAGTATACATTAACTGTTTAAAAATTTTAGTTCAAATATTCTTATATAGCCCTTCATATAATTGATGACATGTGACCTGAAATTTGTACCAATGCATTTTCTATGTATATAGTAAGTCTAGCAATATTTCTATTACAAATCAAATGCTACTGAGAAATAATACGTATTATTAAATAAATGCATTGATATTTTAAAATTGTTTTATGTAAGTTTAAGCACTTAATTGGTATAATTTATATGTTGCTAATTACTACAGAATTTTTTCTTTTATCAAACAGTTTCTTTCAATGATGATTGTTAGAGACTTATACCCTCAATTTTATTCTGCTTTTAAATTGTGCTTATTTTTCTGTAGACAAATAAATAATTGTATGACTCTACAGATAAAGGGATGCTTTGTCTAGAGAAAATTATTGAAGGTATTTTATAAAATGCATTGAGAAAAGCACATACATCTGTTAAATAAGTGATACCATGTTTTAAAGTACACCTACCTCATATGTCCACATGCATTCATGACTAGCTGCCTGGTCTTACTCCTATGCTGAGGCTGGTATTGTAATTATTTAAAATGAGCCTTCAACAGAAAGAAAACAAGCATATAAAATGAAAAAAAAATCTATTACCTGACATGGAACTACCAAATTAAAGACACAGATTTTTACCTCATGTATACTGAATCTTATATCCTAATGTGCTAGGTTGATACTGAACAATTTTCCATTCAGGGCAAGCCTGTAAACAAAACTTCCACAATTAATAAAAACAGGCTTTACTGAGTAACACCCATTTAAAAAAGTAATCTATATTTATAACCTTCCAATTTTAACCTTCTTTTATTTCCAGTGCTTTAATAAAATATGCACTATACTAAGTTGAATGTTGTGTTTTAGTTAAAGTCTTAAAATCTGTGACAGCAAAAATGATGTTCCTTTACCTATTATAAATATCCTTCTTTCTTAGTATCTCAGCTCAGTTTTAAAGAGGAAAAAAAGCTCAAATTAAATTGTTAACCTAATGTTAATTACTTTCTATAAACCTGTTTGTGTTTTGCTAATCAAAAATAGCCACATTTGAAATATAACAATGGGTAACCTTTCCTCCTTACAAATCTTGCATATATGTTCAAGTATTTTTAAGAAGCTCACCCAAACTTATTTAATTGTATATGAGAAAGCATTTGTGCTTGATTTAATATTTTATTTGAGCCCTGAAAACTATTATACATGAACTTCTAGATTTTTGTCTAGTAGAAAAGATAACCCTAAAAGTTATAGATTTATGATCTTATGGACATTAACCAGTTTTGTATCCATTACCAATTTCATTTCTGCATTCTGTTGACTGACTATTTATAGCCTTTGGTCCTTGAATTCTCCTCTTCTTCTTGATTTAGATCATGTAATTTAATTTAATTTAATCATGGTAAAATACACAATACATAAAATTTACTATCTTAACCATTTTTACGTGTGCAATTCAGTGAAATTAGTACATTCCGATTGTACAACTATCACCATCATCTTTTTCCAAAATAGAGTTACAGATCATTTTAGACCAATTAATATTACACAGCTTAAATATCCTTCCCATTTAATATACTTGATTCTGAATGAGTTTTAATTATTGCCACAGATTAAAGTCAGTTTCAAATGTAACAAAAAACCTCATCAGAGAATAAATTTTCTAGTTTTTTTTTCTTTTACCTACCAAATGTCTCCTCAAAACCACAAAATCCAAAGAAACATCACTGAAAAAAGACCATTCTTTATCCCTAAAGAAAGTGGAAAACTTACAAACTTCACTTAGGAGTGTATATTCTTTTTGACTTCTTGAAGTTAGCTGTCATTAGTGACTGTTTTCTTCTATCATTTCCAAAAAATGTTTTCTGGTTCTTAGGCTTCCACTCTGGAGTTTCTGTTGAAGTTCCTCGTACAGCTGATGCCCTGGTTGCTGATGTCCTTCCTAACTTTTGACCTTAACATTTGTTACTCCATCATTTTACTTTCTTATTCATCATTGCTATGGGCATATAGACTTCACTTCCACTCCTATTAAAACGTTTTAGGGTTTGTAAAGAAGAGATATATTTACGTATTTTGGGCTTAAATAATAAGTTATTTTAATTTTATTTGCTTCCTATGGTGCCCTTTATCTATACCCCAGAAGGTGAGTGAATAGATACTTTGTCTAGGGAAGGTAAGTGTAGCACTCTATTCTCCTTAAAAGCTGGCAAACATTACGTAGAACCCCTAAGAGAAGTAGAGTATGCTGGTGCAGGATTCTTAAGGTGTACAAACTGAAAACACAGGAACACAAGCATGGAGCCTCCTTGGCCAGGTGGAAACTGAGGAATAAGGTTACTCTTTCAAAGAACCACCTGGCCTGAATAGGGATCTGGGCCACCTGAAAAATATAGTATCAAGTGCCAATATCAATTTAGTGTGGAGGGAGCAAATCAAAGGAGAATTATCCCAAACTTTCAGTCTCTCTCTCTAGGGTCTAGAAGTCAGAATTAAATCCTTCCTAGACTATTAGCATTTAGCTTCTTTGTGAGAAGAGGTGAATCCAAGAGGTAAATGTGGATTTTCTTCTAATAATGCATGTGAGAGCCTAAACAATTGCCTGCGAACAAACTGCACCCTGAGATTCACAAAGAAGCACATTCTAAAAATTGGGCCTCATATTCTGAAGAAAATATTAAGGCTTACATTTCTAGTAGTAGCTATTGCATAGTTATCTAAGGTTTTAAGTAAATTATGCTATTATACATGAGTTCTGACACTTTTGTAAAGCATGTATTATTTTAAAGTCATACTTGATTTTTGTGTTTATATTCACCTTTTTATCTAAAAAGAATGTTTTAAAAATCCTTCTAGAATTTCTATAGATTTCCTGTTTATTTCTTATATTATGGGACTTGATTTGGCAGGGTGAGGGAATCAAACTAGAGAAAAAGGAGAAAATTTAAAAATGGAGGATAAATTTAACTGGAACAAATTGTGGCATTTCAAGAATTCTCTCCCATCCTAGGATCTATTATTTGTTTCAAGTTTTAGTCTTCTCATTTTTTTTCCATTGTAGATATTTCTAGTTTTTCTCCCTTTTCCTTCCCTCACTTAAATACAACACTTCAGAATAGGTTGTAGTTTAATATCATAGTATAAGTTGAAAACCATAACTTAAAAATATTTAAAGTCATTTGAAAATAGCATTTAAGGTAGAGGGGAGGGGGAACTTTCTCTTTCCTCTTTCTAGAGATGTTAGTCTTGCCTTTTTTTTGTGTGTAATCTAAAGGTAAGAAACCTACATGAAATATTCTAGACTAATGAGATGATACTGTTAGGCAGAGAAGTAGACATAAGTGAGGTGGAACCAGTATAAAGGCAGTAAAGCCCAGTAAATGGGACTCAAAGAGTTGGCAAGATAAAACTAGAGAGCCATAAAAGACTCACAGAGTTGATGAGTTAACTGGTTTAAGTTCCAAAAGCCAGGAGCAACCTGGAATGTCCAGATATTCCTCACATGAAGAAAAGTATCCAAGCACAGCTCATGTCTTCATTGTACCAATTAGATGATGCCATTGTAAAATCTACTTAGCCTGCAAAAAAGGCCCAGCTTATTCTTTAACTTAATCTGTATGCTGTTTTTTTCCTATTCTTCTAGACCCTTCATTGAGAAACTTTGTAACCAGGGCAGGAGACAGACCTCCCAAGTATAAATAAACCTATGTGGACAAACAATGCTGAAGCCCCAAACCAACATAATCACCTAAATAACCCTGTTCTTAAGACAAAACTTCACAGGAATTATGAATCACAAGTATACATCATGCCTTATGCTGACCTTTACCTAAAAAGCCCTATAAAACCCCAGACCCTAAATCCTTAAGCATGCCTCCTCTCTGAGGTTGCCCTCTCTTGCGTTTCATTGAATGAGTCACTCTCTCTGTCCTACTCCAGATAAGCAGGGAGGGGCTGCTGAAAGCTCTGATTTGGGCTTGACAAGACTGCAGCTACAGGATCCTGCTCCTTAGTAGCCTGCCTGAAAAACCTCCTTTCTTTTTGGGGGAAGCTCTCAGAACATAATCTCACCCTATCCAGTGCTCTGCAGCTCCCGCAAATCCTGGGGTGGTGGGGACTTAGTCCCCATGTCATTTAGGTTCAGGTGGACACTGGACACCGGGTGACACTGGCTTTAGGAGTTGGCAGGGGATGTGCCCTATGCCAAGTAGGAGTTCAATGAGCTTCCCCTTCCTCTCTGTTTTATTCAAGTACACCTGCCTTTGTCTCCCTTGACTCTGGCCTGCTTCTGCCTTGGAGTGTATTCAAATAAAACCTCAACCCTGCTTCACTACCGTGTCTCTGACCTTTGTTGCAGTGGGGACAAGAACCAAGAACAAACTCAATCCCCAGCAATACACCCAGAATTCCAAAAGCTCTGGGGAATTATATTTGAGATGTTGAGGTCTTGTATATAACTATAGCTTTAGATAGTTTCTTAGTAATGGAGAGAATAAGAGACTTAGAAATAATTGGCAATGACAGGCTGTATGATTTTGTAAACATTTTATTGTTTTAAAGCTCAAACTTCTAACATTAAAAAATGGAGACTATAAAACAAACAGTGGATTTGGTGATCAAACAAGACATTCACATATGAAAAAGGATCATACTGTATGGATCTGCTGACCTAGAGCTGGTTTCCATTAAGGGTTTTCCCTAAGCACTCCCAGCCTCTTGTTCTACCACTCTATCCTCCTCTTCTCAGAGCAGTAAAACAATGCTTAGCTTTAGTTTGGTACAGATAACATATAATTAATAAGTGAAATTCCTGCTTGCAAAGGGACAGCCATTGGGAATAAACAAAGGGGAGCAATTTTATGGGCAACACTGACATAGGAAGTTCAAGGAATCTGGCTTGCAGGGGAGAATGGCTCTAAGTTTTGATGCTACTTTATTAGGTTCTAATTATACTGGCTTTGGGTAGCTAAGATAAAAAGCACAAAAGAAAGGCAAATATTAAGATTTGTATGTAGAGGGAGAAAAACCCCAACTCACATTAAAATCAACAATTGTTGTATTCGTAGTCTGAATTAATTGAAATAGCAGTTTTAAATGCCACTTTCTGAAGAAAGATTCGTTGGGTCATTTTGCTTACTAATGAAGTATGTGGCTCTTTTTGTATGGATGAGTGTCCATACCTAGAGCTCCCTGGCCTTAAGAAATGCATGACGCTTTAATAGGCACCAAGACTTCAGGCATGGCTGAAGTAAAGATTCTGGGAAAAAGAGAAAAATTTTATAGTCACACCTTTCAGGCCATAGAGAGTTAGAGCAGTTGTTTGCTGTATTATATCTGGTATTTCAGTGATGTCTGTAGAAAATTCCAATTCCAGGCCTAGAAAAGTGGTAGTAGATTGGTTGCCTTTAATTCCTTCTAAACTAAAATTATAGACAGACTAAATCTTGAATTAAGACTGAAAAAATCATAGTCATTTATTTAATGAATATTAATTGAGCAACAACTATGTGCCACATAGACACAGGATTGATGACGCAAAGAAAAATAGGAAAGACAACGATAGCTTGAGTCCAAGACTTGGATAAATATAATGTATGATGGGAGAATATCTGATGAGAAGGACTGTCTGACCAAGAATCTAAAACTGAGCAAACTGTTGGAATAAGTGATGCTTTTGGCAACCCAGAACTCTTACTGTGGGGCTCCAACAAGACAGAATTCTACTAGCAAATGCTAATAAAAATATCTGGACCAAAAAACAAAAACAAAAGTCTTCCTGACCAGAAAGCGGTGGTCACCCTGGACATATTGAGTAAAGAATAGAAAAGATGAAGCAGATCTGTTCCTGGGCAGCTGCTTCTGGGGAGGTGTCTCCCTGCACACCAGGTGAAACCTCAGCCTAGATGGGTAAAGGTTCTTGACTCTGAATGAGAAAGAATTCTTGAGCAGGTTGGAAGAGTGTAGGTAGAGAAGGAATTCATTAGAACGAGAGTAGAAATGAATAGCAGCAGGTTTGCAGGCAGTTGAGAGCAGGAGAATACAGAGGTGCAGAGGGAAAGTTTACTAAATATTTCCTTGGTATAGAGTGGATTCCCTTGCCATCTCTTAAAGTCAGGGTCACTTGGTGTCCTGTGTCATCGGTACATTGGATCTGCACTGCGTCGGGATTAGCCCCTACCACCCCAGGATTTGCGGAGCCATGGAGCATTGAATAGAGTGAGATGATATTCTGAGAACTTCCCAAAGAAAGATTTTCAGGCAGGACCCTGCAGCTGCAGTTCCATCCAGGTCACTCAGGTGACAGGAACTTGCAGACCCAAATCTGAGCTCTCAACAGCCCCTCCCTACTTACTAGGGGTAAAATGGAGACTTGGAAATAGAATGAATTGGCAAAAAGACAAAACGCAGTAAGTTGAGCAGTGACAAACCTTTATTTAAAGGTGTGTACTTAAAGAGAGAAAAAGTGTGGGCATCCTCAGAGAGGAGGTGTGCTAAAAGGCTGTGGGTTCCCTCACTTAAGGATTTTTCAGAGCCAGGAGTTATAAACTTGTAAAGTGGTCTCAAAATGCTTATCTCCAGTGAGAGACAGTAAGTCTCTTCTTTTCTATTATCAGTCCTGCAGGTAATTCTGCAAAATTAACTTAATACAAGAAATTGGTCACTTCCTCTCCAGGATAGCAGCTTCCCTCTGGGAACATATCAATCAAGACCACCCTCCCTGCCCCCAAAGTGGATTGAGTTATTGTCTGTTTGCTAAAGAATATGTTAGTGATCTTACTTCCTAACTTCCTGGCTTTTTAAAATGGAATCTTAGCTTTATGATGGAATCCTTCCTGTTCTTACTATAATGTTTATATCTCAGCATTTTTCTTCATAGGCAGGAAAAGTTACCTGTGATGCTTATCCCAGTTTCCTGCCCCACATCAGATTTAGCTGTACAAACTCACCCAAACCTACCTGAAGCAAACAGAGGAACAGTAACAAGAAATAACACCCTAGAGTTGTCTCCCTCTGCTGTAGAGAAACCCCACTCAAGGACTGGATCATCAAAACACTGAGGAAATGATAGCATGAGGACTGCATGGCTGAAGTACGGGTTTTCACCACATCTCCAGATTCCTAAGTTTCAATGGCAGCTTCAGTGAGAATCTGCTGCAAATGATTCTCCAGGACAAAAAAACCTGAGGATGAGATAGTCTCCTTCCTAGAAGGTAGTTCTCTTAGTTGTGAGTTATTTAATGGACACATGACCACACAAAGAATTCTCATTCAATTCCTTACTGAAATGCCAAAAAAAGCATTAAAAAGAGATACACAAATTAAGATCTGAATAAAGAAAAGGAATAGCACAACAAATTGGAATTGAGATTTGGTGTTTCCATGCCTATGAATGTCTCAGGTAATTAGAAAGCAGAAGGGACTCAAATGCCACTTCCTGAGGAAAGGTAAGATAGCATCAGCCGTCTCCAAAGGTATGGTATGAGCCTAGTATGAAAATGAACTACTCTTGGATAGTTCTTCAAAGCTGTGGATTCCATTCAATTACAGATTAACTGAGATACTGCCGAGGCTAAAGCCAAAGATGTTTGTTGCCTACCCTACTGTGGATAAAGTGAAGGTTCCTGTGGCCAGGATTCTCACCTGGCCCTTGTTGGCTACCTCACTACACATGTGTGGGCAATACATTGTTATTGACTCTATATAAGGAGCTCCTCCCAGGGCTCTGGGTGACACGGTGGCACAGCTGCAAGGCTGCAACAGAGCAGAGATGAGACTGGAGTGGTGGCAGCACTGAGGACAGAGACTGAGACGGCTGTGGGGTTAGAGAGGCCCGGAGGCAGAGACCAGCTTGCTGCATGCAGACTTGCTCTGAGTGGATGGGATTCTAGTGATTGACCTGCCACCGTGGAAATAAAGTTGGGTATAACCCTTTCACCCCAAGAACATTCTACTGTTATTTCTTTGGTCACATTGAATCCATAGTGAACTTGCTTGTGGCTGAAACCTATTGGCAAGACACCTACATTGCCAACATAGCAATGCATCTATGGCAAAACTAATTGTATTCTGGGAATACTGCTTTGTTGTCTGGAGTGATTGGAGTAGGAGATGCAAATTGGCTAATTTTCTAAATTGGATGGGTGTTCAGGAGGGCCATGATAATCTTGTGAGACCAATTAATTATGTAGACTCTTTAAGTGTTTGGTTCATGAAAGAGTTGGCATTAAACTCATGTTATGGAACCACAACCAACTGTAGGGAGAGAGTATGGGCCACAGCTGCTGAGAAAAAACAAACCTATTTGGTTTCAAGAAATACTCCAACTGATACTAAGCAAAATGCAAAATTGGGGTGGGTATATTTTGGCCTTCAGTCTCTGAATTCACAAGGTAATTGTCTGACCTGAGGGGGATTGCACCTGGGCCAGTTCACTCTGGATTCGGTGAGACCCAAGAACAACAAAAGAACGTTAGGGGTAAAAAGGTTTATACCAAGCTTTATTCTCATGGTGGCAGGTCCAGTGATGGAATCTTGTCTGCCTCTGGGGCAGTCTGCACGCAGCAAGCCCGTCTCCATCTCTGCCTCCAGAGAGCGCACAGGGTGGAGCACCTTCATATAGTAGCACCAACAATAAAAGCTCATTGCCCACGGGTGTGGAAGCATTAGCCTAGCTGGAGGCCAATTACATCATTAAGTAATTTAGGGTCAGGTGAGGATCCTGGCCATAAGAACTTTCATTTTCCCTACAGTAATACAATTTAATATTTGACTGTAATTCCTTTTGACTTTATAATAATAATCAATGTGATTCTGATATTTAATTTCTCCTCATGAATTTTTTAAGGGAAAGCATCAGGATTTTATCATCAGGATGTCTCCATGAGGTTTATCTTAATGGCATCCCTTTGGTTTCATGATCCTGTAGGCTGTACTGGATAAAATAACCAACCATTACTCGGGTGGGAAGTGGAATAGGGAATTTATTTTTAGTCCTGAGTAAAAAGTGACCTTGGGATGATTTTATTCACTGCACTTTTATTCATTTTTGAGTCTAAATCTATGCCACCCACCTGTGTTTGACATTGGGGAGTTACCTCCAGAAGTCTGGATCAGGGCTGTCCTGAGAAATCACTGGGTCCTGTTCTAAGGTATAAACCATAGCTGGATGACCACTGACTTCATTGTAAAGCTCACATGGTTAAGAGAGTAAAATGTTCATAGGGAGAAGTGATTTTTCCTTTACTACTAGTTTCAATAAAGAGAGATTTTTCCCTAAATACTCTTGCCTTACATTTTACTCTTCATAGAAGGCAAATGAGTGAGTTGGCATCATGGTTGAAAATTTCCTGACTGGGTGTAGAGAATCTTTTATAAGTTACTATGCAAAAGAAATTTGTTCTCCTTTAAACTCCTTCCATATTCATTCAGACCAGTAAGAATCTATCCCTGGGCATCTCTTCTGTAGGCACAAATCCCTGGGAGGGTTGTTCAAAAGCCAAGATTGGTGACTATGTATAACTTGTTGTGGGGCGGGTGTCTTGCCAATGGGTTTCAGCCCTGGGCAAGTTCGCTATGGATTCAATGTGACCAAAGAAATTGACAGCAGAACGTTCTTTGGGGTGAAAGGGTTTATTACCAAGCTTGTTCTCCTGGCAGTAGGTCGAGCACTAGCATCTCTGCCTCCACCCAGAGCACCGGGCTGAGCTCTCTATATAGTACAATAATAGCTTATTGCCTAAAGGTGTGGAAGGGGTAGCCTAGCAACAGGCCAGTTACATCATCAGGTGGTTTAAGTTCAGTGAGGATCCTGGCCATAGGAACCCCAACTTCCCCACACTCCACCCCTCCAGGATTCTCACCTTACAATCTACACACTTTCACTCTTCCGCAATGGTCCCTGTGCGAGAAAGCTGGAGCACTGTAACCAGATTCCACAATAGAAAAAGAGGATAACAACAATTTAGAGAAAATAAAAAATTAAGATACAGGTAACAAAAACTATAATAATCCTCAAGCCAGAGGAAGTTCCCAATCCACAAAGACTTTAGGGGCAATAAGACACATGTTTTAATGCCACCAACATAGGCAACTCTTGTCCATCAGGTAGGATGCATACAAGAGAGTGGTCCTGTGACAGGACTGTAGCAGGAAGGGGGTCCTTTCCAGGTCTAGAATACCATACTTCAACTCCTTTCCCTGTGGGGGTTACTGAAGGGTCTATATAGTGCTACTGGAGATGCATGCACTGGCTATAATGATAAAACAAAATTCCCCGGTAAGATGCTCCTACCTTCTGGCCGTTCAGGATATACTACTGTGACCTTTGGCAGCCACTCTGCTGTTATTCCAGGAATACACAGGAGACCAGCTTCCAGGCCTTGTCCCCAGGGTGCCAGGAGAGCCAGCCATCATTGGTCCATGTGTTGAAAGGTCCAAGGCCATGTCCACTCAATGAAGTCTCCGGGGTTCAGTGCAGTTAGTGCTGGCAGCAAGATGTTATTCTGGTGGCCGAACCTTGGCTTCAGTGATTCTTCCCTGGTTTGTACTTGCAGTTGTATAGGGGAGGCAGCCATATGTGTTAACATGTCTACGGGGCTCATGGCTCCCTTTCAGAGACTCTCATTCAAACGCTGTAGCCCGGTCCATAAGCAGACTGATCATCCTTGCAGACTATTGGTATTTGACTTTAGTCCGGATTTTAACAAGCCATTGTGCCTCTCTATCATCCCTGCTGCAGTAGGATTGTATGGCACATGAAACTTCCACTTCATTCCCAGCTGTTGCACCCATTCTTGCAGTGTATGTCCAGTAAAATGGTTGCTCTGATCACTCTCAATTACCTGTGGTCGGCCATAGGTGGCAAAGAGATGCTCCAGGTCTCTTTTGGTCATCTGCTGGTCTGCACAACAGGTAGGAAAAGCAACCAGAAGTCCAGTAGCTGTGTCCACACAGGTCATCTCATACCAATATCCTTCTGATACAGGTAGAGGCCCAATATAGTCTATCTGCCACCTGACGAGGGGTATAGGCCCTTTAGCTATTGTCCCATGTTGCTGTGGAACTCAGTGTAAGCCCCTTTTGGAGCACACACACACTCCTGCCGGGCTCTACTAACTTCTTCGAAGGTCAAAGGCAAGCCCCACTGACAGGCCCACATTGTCTTTTGCCTCACATGCAACAATTGCTGATGTAGCCATTGGGCTACACCAGAGGCAGGCTTTCCTTCTAACCAACGTATCTGGGCCTATCTATCTGCTTCATCATTTCCTGGGGATGCCAGTGGCAAATGACCTGTCACATGGTTTACTGTAATTATTTTAGTCTGATCACAGGCCCATAAGTCTTGCCACAGTTCTTGCCCCCAAAGGGGTCAGTGACCAACCAGCCAGTTGGCATGGTACCAGGTTGGTAGCCACAGGGTCAAGCCCCGACAGACAGCCCAGCTGTCAGTGCAGACATCTATAGGGGGTGCTCCTGGCTGATGACAAGCCACATGGCCCGCAGCTCTGCCCACTGGCTGCTCTTCCCCCTCACCATCTTCCATCCATATTGTCTCAGTCTTAGGATGGAAAGCTATGGCCCTCAATTTTGGGGGCTGCCCATGGCTGGAGCCATGTGTGTACCATGCATCTTTGGGTATAGGGGCTCTTCCCTCCTGATAGGGACTCTCTGCTACTAACGGTTCAAAAGCAAGTTCCTCCTGCTTTTCAGTAGTATATGTCACCAGCCCCAAGAAGCATTGGAGTTCTTCACTCAAGGGGCTACTAGAAAGGGCACTATGCTGCTGTAGGTAAGTACCCCACTTGGCTTGTGTGGGTGTTTGTGCCACGCCACTCCTTGGCTTTTGGGTCCAGTCTCATATCCACCCCAAGATGGGATAGGTGATTATTACCTTTATCAGGGCCATTCCAGTGATGGGTTCTTTAGCCAGCAAGGCATGATACACAGCAGCCAGTTGTTTTTCTATCAAAGTGTATCATACCTCTGCTCCTTTCCAGAGTTGTGACCAGAATCCAATGGGTTGGAGAGTTCGTTCAAGCCGCTGCCAGAGACCCCAGCCATAACCGTCTTCAGTGACATGAACGTACAGCTCACAGGGCCTTGATGGGTCTATCACACTCAGGGCCTGCACGGCCTTGACTGCCCGTTTTGCTGTAGTAAAGGCAGATGCACATGTCTCATCCCAGTCCCACCTGACGCCCTTTCATACCACCCGGTATAAGGGCTTCAGAATTTGTGCCAAATGCGGGATAAACACTCTCCAGTAGCCTAGAAGACCCAGATACTCCTGTAGCAATGCTACAGTTGTAGGGGTAGGAAAGGCCTGGACTTTATCTAAACTGCTTCTGGTATCACTCTGGTCTTACCCAACCAGAAAACCCCCAAGAATTTGACAGACAAACCAGGTCCCTGAACCTTGGTGCTGTTCACAGCCCATCCTTTCTCCTGTAGATGTTGCAGCAGTCTAGGTGCTGCACCTTCCAGATCTGAAAGAGAATTAGACGTGAGCATGACATCATCAATATAATGGTACTGCCGCACCGTTGGCGGTTTCTCCCATGTAGCCAAGTCCTGGGCTACAAGTCCATGACAGATGGAGGGGCTGTGGAGGTATCCCTGTGGGAGGATGGTGAAAGTCCATTGCCGTCCTTCCCACATGAAGGCAAACTGTTCCTGACTTTCCTGCTCAATGTCAATGGAAAAGAAGGCATTAGCAAAATCTACCACATAATGATATGTTCCTAGTTCATGGCTGAGGGTATCCATCAAGCCTGCAATAGAGGGGACAGCAGCATGCATAGGGAGTATGACCTTATTCAGTTGTCTGTAATCCAGTCATATGCTAGGAGCCATCTGGTGTTTTTACTGGCCACACTGGGGAATTGAACGGACTATGGGTGGGCTTTATAATACCCACATTTTCCAGCTCCTGGAGAGTTTCTCAGATCTCTTTATGTCCCCCAGGCAGTTTGTATTGTTCGGTATTAGTCACCCACGAAGGCACAGGCAAAGCTATGGGTGGGTGCCTAGCATGTCCCCTCAGAACTGCCTTCACCACACGTACTCTCAGTCTGAACTCACCTGCAGTGGTCTATAGCCATAGACACTGCAGGATATCAATCCCCAAAATATACTCAGGGATAGGAGATATATACACGGTATAGTCTTTTGGGGGTAGATGTCCTATTCCCAAAGGGATTTTGGCTTTTTTCACTCTGATAGCCTTACCCCTGTATCCATCTATGATAGTTGGGGTCCCAGGGAACCACTCAGGGTTACCATGAATCAGTGAACATTCATCCCCAGTGTCCACCAGAGCCAGGACATGTTGTATGTTCACTGGGGACCAATGGGTAGCTATTTCAACATGTGGCCTCCAGTCCCCCCACTGGTCCCTCAGGGCAGATACCTTGACCTTCTCCTCAGTCAAACTGTGTTCCCCAATCACCTTCCTGTGTGGGCTCAGTGAGGTTGTCTAGGTCTCCAGCAGGAAGTCCTGCAAACACACAGGCTGGACTCATGGCTCTGTCTCTGTCCTCTGCCTCTTTGGTCTTAATGGCTGGAACTGCTGCTCTGGTTTCAGTTGTTGCCATAGCTCTAGTAAGATCCTATTTGTCTTCCCATCTAATTTCCTTCCATCTGCTCCTTCCCATATTAAATCAATCCACATCTGGGTCCTCATAACCTTCATGGGGCCCTGTAAATTCTTCTTGTAAGCAACAGGTCTTACTTCTTTCTGAATTCTCGTGGCTTCAGCCTCTCCTAAGTCTGCTACTGTACATGTCACCTCGCTTATGGGATGCCCTAAGTGAGGGGAAAGAATGGCTACTAGAGACCCAAAGAGGGATGTAGGAGCCATTTGAAGTACAATGTTCCTCATCCCAGTAGTGAAAATCTCTTCATCTGGGCCATAATTCTCTGGACTATAGATGGCATTGCTCACGCCTAGCTCTTGTAACACCTGTTGGAGTTCAGCATATGTCTGCCATCTAACAAGAGAGGATGGTAGATGACCCGGATTGGGCCACACAGCACGAAGTGCAGCCATGAGCCAATTGAGGAGGGAGTGACTCCCTGGGGTCTGATGTGCATTTTGTAATTGCTGCCTCAAGGCAGGCTGCACTGTCCGGGAAGACAGCTTTCCCATCTCTGACCCTGACAGAACAATTCCATCCACCCCTAAGTCCCACAGACGCAGGAGCCAAGCTGATATTGACTCTGAGGGCTTCTGCCTAAACCGGGAGCCCAAATCCACCAGCTCAGGCTGAGTATAGGGGCGGACCATAGAGTGCCCCATGACCTGGGGAGGGGCTGCTCCTCTCCTTGGGGAACCTTCAGCTGCCGGGTCTTTATTTTCTTTACAACCACTGGGCGTGCTTTCAATACAGGAGGCGCCAGTGCATCTGGCATGACCCCTTCATTCTTCCGCAGCTCCTCCATTTCTTGGGCTGATGGCACCTTTCTCTCCCCTCCCCCGAGTGCCTCCTCTGCTACAGCCTTTACCTTTTCTAGTGTACCTCGCAGCAATGCTACCTCAGTCTTCAGAAGGTCTCTTACCTTCAGCTCAATACTTTGCAGCTGATGTTCTTGTACCACCTCCACCTGTGCTTCCCTCAGTTTGTCTTTTTCCTTGATGGCCTCTTCCTCCTTCAGAACACCTGGCAGCACTGCCGTCTTGTCTCCAATGGCACCTTGCTGCCGGTGCTCTTGTATCAATGCTATCTCTTTCTTCAGGGAATCCACAAAAGTGTGCAGCTCTCATTCTCGTGCCACCTCCTCTCACATCAATGCCATTTCCCTCCTCAGGGAATCCACAGAAGTTTGCAGGGTGTGTTCTCATGCCACCATTTCTTGGGACTCCTCTGAAGACTTTTTTAATACTGTGAGAAGCAGTCAACCCACAGTCCCTGCTGCCTCATGGGCACTCTGCTTCTCAAAGTATCTGCTCACTGTACCAAGAGCCACCCCTACTGCCTCAAGTGTCACCTCCACTTGCCTCCAGTCCTGGGGTGGGGCCCAGTCCTCTAAGAGGCAAGCCACCTCAGACCACATACCCACTGGGGGACAATCCACTGTTTCCCCAGTCACAGGGGCAGCCCGCTGAAGCACCCCTCCCATAAGGGCAGCCTGTCTTTTTCCTTGGTCAACAATGAACTCTGCCCACTTTTGCCAGTTGTCTTGCCAGTGAGTTTCAGCCCCAGGCAAGTTTGCTATGCAACCAAAGAAATTGACAGCAGAACATTCTTTGGGGTGAAAGGGTTTATTACCCAGCTTGTTCTCCTGGTGGTAGGTTGAGCACTAGCATCTCTGCCTCTGCCCAGAGCACTGGACCGAGCTCTCTATATAGCACAGTAATAGCTTATTGCCTAAAGGTGTGGAAGCGGTAGCCTAGCAACAGGCCAGTTACATCATCAGGTGGTTTAAGTTCAGTGAGGATCCTGGCCATAGGAGCCTCAACTTCCCCACAGGGGGAATATTTTCCCAGCCTGGGGAAAATTACTTTTGAGACTGAAATCAAAGGGAGAACTAAAGTGGGAGAAATCCATTTATTGCTTACAAGCAGTTGTCCACTTCTGTTCCCCATGTCTCTCAACCTGGCTGCAGAAAGGGACCCCACCCAACCTCTCCCATCCAGATATGCACTCTCTCCCTGTTGTAATTACCTATTGATATAGAGATGGACTACTTCTCTCCACCCCTTGGAAACACCTATTGATATGGAGATGGACTACTTCTCTCCACCCCTTGGAAACACCTATTGATATGGAGATGCACTAAGGCCAGGAGAGAGATTCTGGAAGTATTGCAATTTTACCCACACTAGGGAAGTGGTGATACCATTTTGACTGTCCCAATAGACTGTAACATCAAAGTGACAATGAGGATTTCCCTCCATTTTCTAATATACCTTTTTAATGATACTATTACAAAGTAGGTAGAGAAGCAGGGTCCTTCAAGACCCTGACATGTAAACTGTGTGGACCATAGACCTGCATGTTCTCTACTATTTCTCTGCTTATAAATTTTTTGCCATAAAATCTGTTATATCTGCACTGTGCTAGTGATATGTGTCTGTGACCAATTGTGTGACAGATACTCACCATAGAATTACAAAAACCCAGTCCCAATACTTTTTTCCAATGGTGTTGATGAGTTATGGTATAGAAAAAACAAACTGATAATTTCACTTACTTAAAGTGACAATGTTTATTTCTTATACATGCCACATGTGTATTGTGGGCAAGCAAGAAAGTTATGCTTATCATAGTTATCTAGGGATCAGGATTGATAAAGGCTCTGTTGTAACACATGATTCCAGAATTGCAGAGTCAGTGAAAAGAAAATTCCATAAGTCACATTAAACTTGGACATAAATTAGGACACGCAACTTTCACTCACATTTCCTTGCCAAAGCCAGTCATATGGTCATGCTTGAGTTGAACAGGTTTTAGATGTCTAATTTTCCAATTGGTATAATCACCAGATAGTTTGGTGTCCCAGTTCTGGAGTCTTTTGTATCCTTTGATAGTAATCTCATCCTTTGATAGTAATCTCTGCCACTTCTGACATAGAATTGACCCTTTGGTGTTTCTCTCCATCATATTTCTCATTACAGTAAGGAAAATTTCTCTTACGGACACAAAGGATTTATTCTGAAGAACATGCATGTCTCCTTTGTGTTCTACAGTGTTGCTTGCCTAATACAGGGCTGCCAATTTTGTACTATCTTTGACATGTGGATAAATGACCTCTTAGCATCAATCCCATTCAACAGTTTGAAATTTGAGCCTCTACTTATAACACTGAAATGCTAGTACATTAACTGCCCAGAGTTTTCTTCTATTTCTTTAAGCTCACTTGTAATGGTATTGCAGAACGGTAATGGCCAATACCCCCTGAAAACATTTTTTTAAAGGCAGGAAATAGAAACACCACATAAAGATCAACCAAATAGAAAAAGTTTTGAGGTGCAAATCTAACAAAAGTATAGCATTTGAAGCTTATTTTAAAATGTAATCTGAAGCTTACTTTTAAGTGGTAATATTTTTAAACTTGCTAGTTGTCCCTCTTTTTCCACTTTTAAAATGCTCTATAAATAAGAAAAAAACCAACAACTTCCACTGTGTATACTTGAAGGAATCTTATACATACTATTTGTTATATATGTCACATCATCTACGAAATTTATAAGGAAATTCCATCACTGGAAATCTGGACTGCTGGGGAAAGCAAAGGTTAAAACTTCTGTAAGAAGAATTTTTTCTGACACTTCTCAGATTGCAAAAAATAAGTAGGATAAGGCTGTTTATCAACTGCTAAAGAAATCATGACCTATAAAATAAGGCTTGGGATAAACAGAAAACTGTCCATTAAAAAAATCACGTATTTCCTCTCTGCTCAATCCTGGGCTATACCAACCCCACCCTGTGTTGTAATGTTTATTGATCTCATTAGAAAAATTATGCACTTGTATAATGATAGAACTAATACCAGGATTCATGACACCATTTCTAAAATGGGTTTCCAGTTTGAGAAATATGAAAGAAAGCAAGACCCTATACTTAAGAACTCACACTCAAATGGAGAAATCATAGATTATATCTGGCTAGAAAAAAGAAGTTTCATTTTCTAATTTAAATATAGGTTAGGTGTCATTCTCAGAATTAGTTACGTGATTAACTAAATCTTTTAGTGATCTGTTCTCTATTTGGTGAGGAAGTTTATTTCTGTTCTATTCACTGATATTTTCTTGGAAGTTAATTTTTATCTGAGCCAAAATATGTTTCAGTTATATTTAGCCTTTTGATCCAAATTTTATCTTCATGAACAGCACAGAATAATCCACTCACAGCTTTTTGTGAAGAACTGTATACTCCCATCCCTTATCTAGCAACTATGTGTCTCTACGTCTAACCACAACGGGAAGATGGTGTTAGCCCTTAGTTTCTTCAACCATCTTTATTATGTTGTATCAAGGTTTTTAAAAATACTCTGGATGTCTTTCCAAAATACTCTTTTAGATATTCTGTCCAAAATTGGGCAAAGCATTTCTGAAGCCTGTAGAATACTGTTAATATATCATCTCATCATATTGTTAGCTTTTATTAAACTGTGGCTAAATAAGCATCTATATATTTTTTATTCAAACTACTGTATCTCTACATGCCATTGACCAAGAAGCCTATTCAGTGTAATATTTCATGGTTGGGTAAACTCTCGTTGCTTTCAACCAGGTGACTCTGTATACATTCCTGAACCTATACTCTGTGCTATTTTCTCGTCATTCTGGCTTTTTCATCTGAAAATGTAATATTTTTTTCTTTGTTACTAAAATAAAGAACCAGACTATAAGAGGAATATTGTTAGTTCATATGAATAATGGTTTAACTATATTGTATTTTAAGGCGTTTATGGTATTCAGAAGATAAAGGTGGTCCCTTCAAATATCTCTTCTTGTCTTGGGTAAGGCTGTGACTCAGCTAAAAGCTAACAGCTGTTAGAAGGAAGAGGGAGTTCTATTATCAAGTATAGGAGGCATTAGCCAGAGAGCCACCTGCTTCTCTACTGAGTGAGAGCAGACTGTGCAGAGACGGTGAATCTCAAAGACAAGTTAAGCCTTGACTGACTTGATCATCTTATCCAAAGCAACAGTCCACCATGTTAAGGTACTTCTTTGATGAGTCAGTGGGAAATAATGAGGAGGAGGTCAGAGAGCTCTGTTCCTGCTCTGTTCAGAAAGCTGTTCTCCAGATTCAAAAGAGATGCTTTAGGACTGATGAAGTGACAAGCTTGGAAGCAGAGCAACAGACGCCAAGGCTGTAAACGTCTGGCCTGGGGCCCTGCATGGCAAGGGTCTGGCTCCTTTGAAGGTTAAAGGTTTTCTATGGAAGCATAATAAAAGCCAAATTTTTGTCAAAGTGTTATTAAAATTAGGAGTGGTGTAAGTTGAGACTAGTTCTTTTAGATCTTGTTTCAAACTGTATCTTTTTATATGTATATGCTGCTAAGAAGTGTTTAATTTGCATTTTGTAGATTTACTTATGATAGCTCTCTAAAAATCCATTTGGGAATTCAAAAACTGTCTCTATTAAAAAATATCTGGAGTTTGATAATGTTTGAAACCTATCAAGGAACACCACTCTAGTGTTAATTAAATTGCAGGGCATAGTGTGATTTCTCAAAGGGTAGAAGGAATTAAGCAATACAGCCTTGTAGAGAACCTAAACATGACCCCTGGGATTAGGAAACTGGCCTGTGACAGAAGTTAAGTCCTTTAAATAATTTTAATATACTTTTCTTCATGAAAAGTAGTGCAACCTAATTTGTCTTTCATCTTCCTTCTTTCTTAGGGATAAAGACTGTATATATTCCCCACCTCCAAAAGAAAATTGCTTAAGAAATGTGGAACAAGAAATTGTTTTGGAGAATAGTAAGACTTCAGAGCTGTAAGAGAAGGGGGATGTAGATAATGTGGTCCGTTTTATATTTCAGGTGAGAGAAAGTAAAGCCAAGAGAAATGAAGTGCCTTGTACAAAAACTCATAAAACAGAGAATTACAGAGGGAATGTCAAGGATTTCAGCTCAGTAATAGGCTCAATGAAGAATATGGATATTTATCCAAAATATTTAACAACTATGACAAAAGGCTTGCTAAAGCTTCTAAAATGTTTGCAATAAAATATCCAAATATGAGAGGTTTAACTGCCTGATAAAATAGTTTTAAGAGTCCTCTGAGATTCAGAGATCATTGTAGATTTAAATGATCTATAAGTTGCATAGAGGTTGAAGACACCATGTGACTGAGTCCCAGAATTGCATCAGAATTCAGTCTCAGGTTTAGTTAAGTCCAGGATACATGGAGTAACTTTTCTTTTGAGGATGGAAATAGTACGCACTTCTCACTTTTTACTTCTATTTCCCAGCTCGAGTAAAATAATGGGAAACTATCAAGCAATCAAGGACAGGCCAAACATCCATAGAAGACAGGTGTGGGTGAGTTAGAGCTGGAGTGATAGTTTTAAAGAAGAAAGCAGTTGGCACTACTCCTCAAAAGTTAATTATTTGGGTGATTAATCCAGTTTCCAGACATGATGTGCTCATAAGCATGTCAACAACTGGATATTTCCTTCAAGATATATGCTTTGATGAATCTAGTCTTTTTGGCTCTTTGATTAATCCCAAAATATATATAGTGAAATAATCCAAAAGTGTTAATTAAAATTCAAGGCAAATTAAAACAAATAAAAATCTTGCATTCTGTATTACAGAGAGAGAGATGAAAAGACTATATGTGACCAGATGCTCATTACCAAGTTGATTTTTTACAGAAAACAAAGTGGTAACTTCAGCTAGAAGTTGTCCTGCAAATATGGTTCCTGGTAGGGGCCGCATTAGCACTGTTACATTGTTAGAAAAACAAATTCTCTGGTCCTAACCCAGATCTACCTGCTCAGAATCCCTGGGTGATAAGCAGCATCCTGTGTTTTACTCACCTTTCCATGTGGCTTGTATGCATCCTCGGAATTGAGAAGCACTGATGTAGAGCACCTTACATGTTCTGTCCTTGGTAGGACCGTATTTATCAGGGCCAGTAGATGAAAACAACTGTAAAATCAAGCATCTTGTTGCTAGAAATGGATATTTTATGAAATGAAAAGATAAAACTGCTCTTTGGGGATGTTTTTCTGATGCCAACCTGTATGGAAATACAACCTAACATAATTTGAGAAATATTTTTAAAAGGAAGCAGGTAAGCTGCAGCATTAATTCACCTGAAAGGGAATTTTAAGACTATTCATATATGTTATGTTTAAATAAAGTCGTTTTTTGTTTTAATAAAAAAATTTTCCTAATTACAGAATAACAAAATCAAAGATCATTACTTTAAATCAAAATTTTCATATTTCAAACACTCATTTATATTAAAATAGCTTTTTTTGATTTAAAAGTATGCTATGGCCTCTACCATCTGGTCCAGTTGTATCATTACACCTGATAATTTAGTTTGAATATGATTCTTTAATTTAAACATGCTCCTTATGATTTTTTTTCTCTGTTATAGGATTATAACAATTACATTTAGGTGAAATAATTTGGAAATGTTTCAGATATACTACCATCTGCTGTAGTATTTAAGTTCTAGAAAAAAGAAAACCCAACTTATATCAATATAAGAGTATTTCACTTCTAGGATTTAAACACTTGCTACACATATTTTTTTAAGTACCTGATTAGAATAAACCCTATTACATGCACGGAGCTATTATCCATTGAGTTATATATAGTAAGAGTCAACTGTTGTCTTCATTTATTGGAAAAGTTGCAGTAAGAGTAACGCAGGCTGCGTGGCTATCCGCATGCCCCCTGTTCGTGCTGAGGGAGGGCGAATGCCCGGCAGGGAGGGCTTCTGTTTGCTCTGTATAAGGACAGTCGTTTTGCCTTTGGTGTAAACCTTCTGCCGCACAGCTGCAGGGTGAGAGACTGTCCAGTTGCCTCTTCCCTTCCAAAGTGATGACTTCTTTTGGAGGGGGGTTAAGATGAAGATGCGGGCGATAGCGCCTTGTCTGTTGTTATTATCACTATGTTGAGTCGCTGCTCAGTTATGAGCTGACGGTCTTAAATCTATTCCCCAGAAGTAGAAATAGATAAGAGTTTATTATATATATAATATTCAATTCCATATTTATATAATTCAATTTACTAATCAATCTGAAATAGTTTTAGGATTAAACTAATAGCTTTACTTACTCTGTGTGTGTGTAGTATGTTTCATTTATGTACAAAGTATATTTTTAAGTTACAAAGCTTATTTGATGATTAAAGAAAAACACTCTGGTTCTCAATAGCTTTTATCTTTTTTGGGCTATATTCCATTCCCAAAGCTTTTTGATTACTCTCTCAAAACCTTGGCTATTACAGATCTTTTAAATTTTAAAAAGCATTTATTAGAACATATTTATTAAAAGTTTTAGGATTTAAACTTGCATTAGCAACCTTCCAACTACAGAGTTTTGATTACCCAAATTAGTATAAATATTCTCCTCATAAGGTGTCAAAGTTAAATTAATCCATGAGCCAATTTATTATCTAAAAACATAAAACCCAAATAATAATGCCTAAATCTTATGACACTTCAATTAAAAACAATTTTGACTGTATTACTTTTGTGTTTTAGAATATCTGTACGAAAATTGGTAGTCTTTTTAGACTGGATTCATTATGTATTAAAAATGCCCTATTATATTTAATGTTATATTAATGTGAGTAACAGCCACAATATGTTGAAACCCAGGTGTAAAGTCACTGTAGCAGAAACTGTGGGTGTCCTGCCAGTGAGTCCCTCCCCCAGCTTCTGCCCATTGCTTCTAAGTTTTTACACCCACAGCTCTCTTTGTAGGACTTCTCCTGTCTACCGGGGCAGCTTTACCCGCTTACTCATGCCAACAACTATAAATACTTAGAAGTTTTACCGAGCACCCCTTGCCACCGCTTGTAGTATCCTTAGCCAGTGTTGCTAGAGTAGACATAGGAAAGGCCAGCCGAGTCCTGTGCTTTAAGACAGGACAAACTTTGAGTCATCATTTCCACTCCAGAGACGCCCTGTAGGATTAGCGCCAGAATGAGGCTCTCCCGGAAAATACACCACTTCTTGACTTGGGGTTCCTCTCTGTCCTACTTTTCCCACTTTTCACAGGATTCTTCTGCAAGCAACCTTTAAAAATAAATCATTTTCACATAAAAGTTTATCTATTTCTACTTCTGGGGAATAGATTTAAGACCGTCAGCTCATAATTGAGCAGCAGCTCAGCATAGTGATAATGACAACAGACCAGGCGCTATCGCCCGCATCTTCATCTTAACCCCCCTCCAAAAGAAGTCATCACTTTGGAAGGGAAGAGGCAACTGGACAGTCTCTCACCCTGCAGCTGTGCGGCAGAAGGTTTACACCAAAGGCAAAACGACTGTCCTTATACAGAGCAAACAGAAGCCCTCCCTGCCGGGCATTCGCCCTCCCTCAGCACGAACAGGGGCCATGCGGATAGCCACGCAGCCTGCGTTACTCTTACTGCAACTTTTCCAATAAATGAAGACAACAGTTGACTCTCACTATACACTCAATGGATAATATATGTTTGTATATATAAATATATGATATATAACATAATATATATATGACAATATAACATTGATATATCAATGAATTATTAGTTCAACCTTAAAATTTATTTCAGATTAGCTATCAAATTGAATAGGTATGTTATGCATATTAAAATATTATGTATATTAGTATCATATGACATATAATGCACAGTAATGTATTATATATCATACAATGTTATAATAAATAAAAATAGGCAATATATGTTTTTGCATTCTTATATTTTTTATAATATATATTTGTGTATATATATATATATGAACTTAGTTATTTAATAATTTATATACATACCTCAATGGAGGATATACTGATTGTGTAAGATTTTTTTCATTCAAGTTGTCAGGCATGTAATAACATTTCTATCAATGGGTAATAGAATTCAAGAAATGAATTATATTATTTAGAGGTTTCAATTTACAGATTGTACTTTTGAGACATTAAGAATTCAGAGACTTTCCAATATTACTCAACTAACAGAATCAGACTAGAATACAAATATTTTAACATCCAGATATTTCAGTTATGGTGTACTTGCTGCAAAGAATGTCTGTTGCTGCACTTTCCATATGGATATAATTTTAAAAGGTAAACATTGGTTTCCTTCATTTTCAATTCTGAAACAAAGAGGCTCAATGCTTAAATCTGTGCCATCTCTCAGAGAACTCCACTGGCAGGATTTTTAAATTAAAATTTTTGTGTCTTTTTTAATGTGTATGTGTAGGAACAAATTAAGTAACTCAAAAAGGTATACAATAAATTAAGTCTAGTTCTTTAACAATGTAACTTGGTGATTTTCCATTGGGACATAAAAAGCTGCTTCATTCTTTTTAATCTGTGCATAGTATTCAATTACATGAATGCACCAAATTTTTTTACTTTGTCATAAGGCAGATTTAAAGCAAGCAAGCAAACAGCACTTTATGACAGACTTCTGCTTTTGAATGGAATTAAATAATTCTTTGAGTGGACAAATGTTCCAGTGGACAATAAGAAAACTAATTTATAAAATTATCTGTTGAAGACATCAGAGAGCTGCAGAAGCAGTGGGACTAGAGGGGCTAGAATTCCAGAGAGGGGAGAATCACAGAGGTAAGCTGATGAGAGCAGCTGCTTTTCCCCTGACATCGTTAGCTACTTATGGATGCAAGAAAGCACCTGAAAGTCAAAGTACTTTCCATACAGATGACCTACGAGAAGGTGGCCATCAGTGCTAACATCTGTTTAAAATAGAAATAGAATCAATGCTGGACCCCATCTCAATCTAGCAATATGTTACAGTCATCCAAGGATACATGAAACAACCAGTAAAAAAAAATGCTTCTTCCATCACACTGAAAGGTAATTTTTAAATTGTCCATCAAAATGTTGTTTATAGTGTTTTAATGGATAGTGCATCAGTAATATTCATAATAATAACATAATCCAGAAGAAAACAAGCATTTTTGGAACACTGGAGAATATCAACTGTTAATTTATAATTTTGTGTCAGAGAAGTATCATAGGTGATCAATAAAATATTTTCAGGGATCAAAACATATTTAGGATAGTATTCTATTAGAGAAGGAGACTGGAAATATGAGTTCAAGAGAAAGTAACAACATAAAAGTTAAGACTGTTAAAAAATAGCTTTTTCATGTATTTTGAAAGTGTGTGATCATAGGAATTAAATACCTATGGTATTTAGGAGCCACTGAATTCATTTATTTTTAAGTATTGCATTGAGTTTATTTCAAATATTTAATATTTACCATCTGCAGAAATCATTTCATTTGGTAGTATTTAGATTTATGAAATATTTTATGCTAAAAATATGTGAAGAAATACATAGTTTTACAAGTTCCTTTAAGAAGTACTTGGCTAAAAAAAAGTTGAAAACTCCTTTAATAAATTTGGTATTATTCAACTAAACAGAAAGACTAAATTCTTCACTTTCCCCAGGAATTGGTATTTATTTGACTTAATTGGATTTCATGAAAAATGTATTACCTGGAGGTGTGCAAATCCCATTTAAATTACTCTTTGGGTTTCTTTTTTAATGAAGGTTTTGTTATGAGGTAAAACCTTTTGCTTTTTTACCTAAATTTAAATCTAATATAATAGTTATGTTAAGCTTTTTAATGAAAGACCATTCAGGGAATGTTTAGGAAGACTGTTCTCAAACCCAGGGTTGTGCTAGATGGACGCTATTTGAAAGCAACACCATCCTACCCTTACTAAAGAAGCAGTGAAGAAGCTGTATCTTTATTGCCAATCTTGCTCAATTCTGCGGATTTTATTTATTGGTGGAAACAAAGGACTTTTGCTAGTTTCTAGACCAGATTTTCATATGGAATGTGGTGAAATTGTTACAGAGTTTAGAGGCTGGTTTAGGCATTTGTTCCAGACATTCAGCACTGGTAAAGTAAATGATAGGAATCATTAAGATTTAACTTTGGAAAGCTAAGGGTTAATTTGTCCAGGGCCAGTCCCTTCAGGTCATCCTCCCAGTAAAGAGTTGAGCTCTCTCCCAAGCTGCACAGAAACCGGCAGCATCCTGGTGCGGACGGAAGACCATCAGTCAGGAATTACTACAGGGCTTAGATGTCAGCACTCACTTTTCATCCATCACAGAAGAGGCCATTTCTTTTCCAACCTCGAGCTTCGTCACGCAGCCCAGATGGAGGTTTCTCTCCTGGAACCTGACTTCAGGGTCTGTTAGATGGCTGTGTGGAATCAGGACCTGAATCCTTGCCTTTTGCCTTGTCTCTGAGCTTCCTGCAATAAAAGCTATCCCATCAGCCTGGTGGGCGAGCTGCCTGTTCCTATGCTTTTGTTTACTCACCTATATCAACTCATGTGCCATAAATGCATGAGCATGGGAGTCAAAGAGAAGAAACTAGACAAACAAGAATGCCTAATAGCCAAATTATAATGCTGAGGCTAACACATTATAATTCTTAACATCTCAGCATCAAAATGCTTTTGTGAAATGTCACTTCATAGAGTTATATTGAGGATTTCGTAAGATACTATTATTGTAAAATACTTAACAAGAGCACTCAGTGATCATTTCATTCATTTATTGATGTATTCATTCATAACTAATAGGCATGCTGGAGTATCTATAATAAGCCAGAAAATATTCCAAGCAATTTGTAAGAGCACAAGTACATTCTCAATAAATTTTACCCATTATTTAATTAGCATTAAATTATTTACTATTGAAATTAATTTATTATTTTTAAGATATGCCTACATTAAAATTAGCCATGGTTTTATATTACTTATAATTTATTTAAGTCTACTTCAGTATAAACAGTGTGCATGTATATGTGTGCATGTGCATACGTGTATGTGTGTGCTGGGTAGTTTTAATCTTTATAATACTATTTGGACAATTGCCTAATACTGAAATGTCCTAATTTGCAGGGTACATACCAAGGATCATTTATACTCATTTGAAAGATCTACCCAGAAGCCCATATTCCAGAAATCTAATACCAGCATGTGAAGTCATCTAGTCTTATATTTCATAAACAACAGAGACTAGCTAATTATAATCTTAACATGTGTTATAGTTTTTTAAATGAAATAAGTGGTATTTACGTGCTGGAATTGGTGAGGAACATCTATTGTTTGAAAAAGGTGTAACAGGGGACTTCCGGGAAGATGGCGGTGTGAGCAGGGCGGTACAAATCTCCTCCCAACACTATATTTATCTACGAAAACACAGAAAATACATCTATTCCTAAAAGAGAGACGAGAATACACAGGAAAGCGCCCAGCGTGCAGCTACACCCGAGAGGACTCGGCACCCCAAGAGGTGGGTAAGATCCGGAGCCGCGACCCGGCGGGACCCGAGCCCTCCCCCACCCCAGCGCACCGGCGGGAGGAGAGGATTCAGAGCCGGGAGGGAGTGGAAGTGCACCCCGCGAAGTAGCCAGCCCCGGGGATCTGCGTGGGGAGCGCTGACCCACATTGCGCAGTGCAGCGGAGATTGGAGAGACAGAGGGGCAGGATCTGAGCGGGGAACGCGCCAGGGTGCTTGCAGCCGGCTCCCGGGAAGGAAAAAAAAAAAGTGCGCGCTTTCTTCAGCGGTCTTAAAGAGACAGGAGCCCAGCGGAGGAGCCGGATCGCCCCAGCACACTCAGCCCAGCAGGCTGGGAGTCCTGGGGAGTTTCAGACGCCTTAGCTGGCGACTGAGGAAGCGTAGCCATACTTAACACTTCTCACTGAGATCAACAGCCTCCTATTCGTTCCCACCCCTGCCAGAGCGATAAAGGGCCCTGTGGAGCGGCACAGTCACAGCTGTGGAATAGTGGGGCAATAGCGCCACCTAGAGCATTCCCACAGAATCTATGTCCAGTGGGCATTTTTTGTTTTTTTTGTTTTGTTTTGTTTTTTCTTTTCTTTCTTTTTTTTCTTTTTTTCTTTCTTTCTTTCTTTTTTCTCTTTTTTTTTCTTCTCTTTTTAAAGTCTTAAAGAGCCCAGCTGACATACGTGGCAACTATCAGTGACCAAATTATACAGCCATGAAAAGAGAGGAATATGGTTCAGACCAAAATCAACCAGACAACCCCAGAGAGGGAGTCTGAAGGGATGGAAATGCACAGCCTCCCTGAAAAAAAATTTAGAATAAAAGTCATAACCATGCTGATGGACCTACAGAGAAATGTGCAAGAGCTGAGGGAGGAAGTGAGGGAACTGAGGAAAGACAATACAGAAATCAGACAAGCGATCGACGGGCTTAACAGCAGAATGGATGAGATGCAAGAGACTGTTAATGGAATAGAAAACAGAGAACAGGAGTACAGAGCAGCTGAGGCAGAGAGAGATAAAAGGATTTCTAGGAATGAAAGAATATTAAGAGAACTGTGTGACCAATCCAAACGGAACAATATTCGCATTATAGGAGTACCAGAGGAAGAAGAGAGAGAAAAAGGGATAGAAAGTGTCTTTGAAGAAATAATTGCTGAAAACTTTCCCTCACTGGGGAAGGAAGTAGTCTCGCAGTCCACCGAAGCTCATAGATCTCCCAACACAAGGGACCCAAGGAAGACAACACCAAGACACATAATAATTAAGATGGCAAAGATCAAAGATAAAGACAGGGTATTAAAGGCAGCTAGAGAGAGAAAAAAGATCACCTACAAAGGAAAACCCATCAGACTATCATCAGACTTCTCAACAGAAACCTTACAAGCCAGAAGAGAATGGCATGATATATTTAACGTTAATGAAACAGAAGGGCCTCGAACCAAGAATATTGTATCCAGCACGATTATCATTTAAATATGATGGAGGGATTAAACAATTTCCAGATAAACGAAAGTTAAGAGAGTTTGCCTCTCATAAACCACCACTACAGGATATCTTAAATGGACTGCTCTAGAGGGAAGCACACCTAAGGCTAAAAAGATGTCAACAGAGAAAAAAAAAATCATAGCAAAGAAAGCAGACCATCCAAATACCAACTAAAGGCAAAGAATAAAACACCTATTATAGAAAGAATGGAGGAGGAATAAGAAGGGAGAGAAAGAAAGAAACATCAGACTGTGTTTACAATAACTTAACAAGAAAGTTAAGTTAAATTGTTAGATAGTAAAGAAGCAACCCTTGAACCCTTGGTAACCACGAATCTAAAGCCAGCAATGGCAATAAGTACATACCTATCAATAATCACCCTAAATGTAAATGGACTGAATGCACCAATCAAAAGATACAGAGTAACAGAATGGATAAAAAAGCAAGACCCATCTATATGCTGCCTACAAGAAACTCACCTCAAATCCAAAGATATACACAGACTAAAAGTGAAGGGATGGAAAAAGGTATTTCATGCAAACAACAAAGAGAAAAAAGCAGGTGTTGCAGTACTTGGATCAGACAAAATAGACTTCAAAACGAAGAAAGTAGCAAAAGATAAAGACGGACATTACATAATGATAAAGGGGTCAGTCCAACAAGAAGATATAACCATTATAAATATATATGCACCCAAAACAGGAGCGCCAGCATATGTGAGACAAATACTAACAGAATTAAAGGAGGAAATAGCAATGCATTCATCTTAGGAGACTTCAACACACCACTCACTCCAGAGGACAGATCAACCAGACAGAAAATAAGTAAAGACACAGAGGCACTGAACAACACACTAGAACAGATGGACCTAACAGACATCTACAGAACTCTACACCAAAAGCAACAGGATACACATTCTTCTCAAGTGCACATGGAACATTTTCCAGAATAGACCACATACTAGGCCACAAAAAGAACCTCAGTAATTCCAAAAATATTGAAATCCTACCAACCAACTTCTCAGATCACCAAGGTATAAAACTAGAAATAAATTTTAGAAAGAAATCAAAAAGGCTCACAAATACATGGAGACTTAACAACACTCTCCTAATTAATCAATGGGTTAACGACCAAATCAAAACAGAAATCAAAGAATATATGGAGACTAATGACAACAACAACACAAAGCCACAACTTCTGTGGGACGCAGCAAAGGCAGTTCTAAGAGGAAAGTATATTGCAATCCAGGCCTATTTAAAGAAGGAAGAACATTCCCAAATGAATAGTCTAAAGACACAATTACTGAAATTGGAAAAAGAAGAACAAATGAGGCCCAAAGTCACCAGAAGAAGGGACATAATAAAGATTAGAGAAGAAATAAATAAAATTGAGAAGAATAAAACAATAGAAAAAATCAATAAAACCAAGAGCTGGTTCTTTGAAAAAATAAACAAAATAGATAAACCCCTAGCCAGACTCATTAAGAGAAAAAGAGAATCTACACACATAAACACAATTAGAAATGAGAAAGGAAAAATCACGACGGACCCCACAGAAATACAAAGAATCATAAGAGAATATTATGAGAATCTATATGCTAACAAGCTGGAAAACATAGAAGAAATGGACAACTTCTTAGAAAAATACAACCTTCCAAGACTGACCAAGCAAGAAACAGAAAAACTAAACAGACCAATCACCAGTGACGAAATCGAATTGGTAATCAAAAAACTACCCAAGAACAAAACCCCTGGGCCTGATGGATTCACCTCTGAATTCTACCAGACATATAGAGAAGAAATAACACCCATTCTCCTTAAAGTTTTCCAAAAAATAGAAGAGGAGGGAATACTTCCAAACTCATTCTATGAAGCCAGCATCACTCTAATACCAAAACCGGGCAAAGACCTCACCAAAAAAGAAAATTACAGACCAATATCCCTGATGAACGTAGATGCAAAAATACTCAACAAAATATTAGCAAACCGAATTCAAAAATACATCAAGAGGATCATACACCATGATCAAGTGGGATTCATCCCAGGGATGCAAGGATGGTACAACATTCGAAAATCCATCAACATCATCCACCACATCAACAAAAAGAAGAACAAAAACCACATGATCATCTCCATAGATGCTGAAAAAGAATTTGACAAAATTCAGCATCCATTCATGATTAAAACTCTCAACAAAATGGGTATAGAGGGCAAGTACCTCAACATCATAAGGCTATATATGACAAACCCACAGCTAACATCATACTTAACGGCGAGACGCTGAAAGCTTTTCATCTAAGATCGGGAACAAGACAAGGATGCCCACTCTCTCCACTGTTATTCAACATAGTACTGGAGGTCCTAGCCACAGCAATCAGACAAAACAAAGACATACAAGGCATCCAGATTGGTAAAGAAGAAGTCAAATTGTCACTATTTGCAGATGACATGATACTGTACATAAAAAACCGTGAAGACTCCACTCCAAAACTACTAGAACTAATATCTGAATTCAGGAAAGTTGCAGGATACAAAATTAACACACAGAAATCTGTTGCTTTCCTATACACTAATGATGAACTAACAGAAAGAGAAATCAGAAAAACAATTCCATTCACAATTGCATCAAAAAGAATAAAATACCTAGGAATAAACCTAACGAAGGAAGTGAAAGACCTGTACTCTGAAAACTACAAGACACTCCTAAGAGAAATTAAAGAGGACACTAACAAATGGAAATGCATCCCATGCTCTTGGCTAGGAAGAATAAATATTGTCAAAATGGCTATATACCTAAAGCAATCTACAGATTCAATGCAATCCCTATCAAACTACCAACAGCTTTCTTCAATGAACTGGAACAAATAATTCTAAAATTCATATGGAACCACAAAAGACCCCGAATAGCCAAATCAATCCTGAGAAGGAGGAATAAAACAGGGGGAATTACACTCCCTGACTTCAAGCTCTACTACAAAGCCACAGTAATCAAGACAATTTGGTATTGGCACAAAAACAGACCCACAGACCAGTGGAACAGAATAGAAAATCCAAACATTAACCCAAACATATACAGTCAATTAATATTTGATAAAAGTGCCTTGGATATACAATGGGGAGATGACAGCCTCTTCAGCAGCTGGTGTTGGAAAAACTGGACAGCTGCATGTAAGAGAATGAAACTGGACTACTGTCTAGCCCCATACACAAAGGTAAACTCAAGATGGATCAAAGACTTGAATGTAAGTCATGAAACCATAAAACTCTTAGAAAAAAACATAGGCAAAAATCTCTTGGACATAAACATGAGCAACTTCTTCATGAACATATCTCCCCGGGCAAGGGAAACAAAAGCAAAAATGAACAAGTGGGACTATATCAAGCTGAAAAGCTTCTGTACAGCAAGGACACCATCAGTAGAACAAAAAGACATCCTACAGTATGGGAGAATATATTCATAAAAAACGTATCTGATAAAGGGTTGACATCCAAAATATATAAAGAACTCATGCACCTTAACAAACAGAAAGCAAATAATCCAATTAAGAAATGGGCAGAGGACATGAATAGACACTTCTCAAAGAAGAAATTCAGATGGCCAACAGGCACATGAAAAGATGCTCCACATCGCTAATCATCAGAGAAATGCAGATTAAAACCACAATGAGATATCACCTCACACCAGTGAGGATGGCCAACATCCAAAACACAAACAACAACAAATGTTGGCGAGGATGTGGAGAAAAGGGAACCCTCCTACACTGCTGGTGGGACTGCCAATTAGTTCAACCATTGTGGAAAGCAGTATGGAGGTTCCTCAAAAAACTCAAAATAGAAATACCATTTGACCCAGGAATTCCACTCCTAGGAATTTACCCTAAGAATGCAGCAGCCCAATTTGAAAAGGACAGATGCACCCCTATGTTTATTTCAGCACTATTTACAATAGCCAAGAAATGGAAGCAACCTAAGTGTCCATCAGTAGATGAATGGATAAAGAAGATGTGGTACATATACACAATGGAATATTATTCAGCCATAAGAAGAAAACAAATCCTACCATTTGCAACAACATGGATGGAGCTAGTGGGTATTATGCTCAGTGAAATAAGCCAAGCCGAAAAAGACAAGTATCAAATGATTTCACTCATATGTGGAGTATAAGAACAAAGAAAAAATACTGAAGGAACAAAACAGCAGCAGACTCACAGAACCCAAGAACGGACTAATAGTTACCAAAGGGAAAGGGACTGGGGAAAATGGGCGGGAAGGGAGGGATAAGAGGGAAAAAGGGGCATTACGATTAGCAGATGTAATGTTGGGGTGGCACGGGGAGGGCAGTACAACTCAGAGAAGACAAGTAGTGATTTTGTAACATCTCACTATGCTGATGGACAGTGACTGTAATGGAGTTGGTGGGGGGGACCTGATGAAGGGGTAGTTTAATAATCGTAATATTGCACATGTAATTGTAAATTAATGATAATAAAATAAATTATATTAAAAAATAAAAAAATAAAAAAGGTGTAAGTACCTAGAAAGCTGAATAAACAATTCCCTTTAGAATGGTGTCCTTGGTTTAGGATTCTGCCCTAGTTTATGATCTGTCAGAGTTGTTGTCACTTCGCACTAACTATATATTTAGCTAAACATGTAGCCATATCCTGCCATGAGGTTATTTTTACATTGCCTTATGCTATTTGAACAAGTAAAAGACACCTAGAAGTTCTCCATTCTTACATAATGGGCATGCTTCTGCTTTTGTGTTTATGGCTGTGATGAATTCAAGTGGAGACTTTTTATCACCAGAATATACTAATACGTAAGATCACCTCACCTCCTTCTCTAAATCTACCATGTAAATCAACAAGTACATATAATGAACTGTGGTTTTTACTGAGTGTATGCACAGTGAAAGGTGCTTCTAGAATGCTTAAAGAAGTACAAAATGTGTTTGGTTTGTATTATCCTGGTCACCCTGGGAGCTCTCCCAACTCACAGTCCCTCAGCTACATTGAGGTATAATTAACAATTCAAAATTGTATATATTTAAGATGTACAACTTGATTTAATATACATATACAGTGTGAAGTATTCATCACAATTAAGCTAATTGTTACCATTTTCTCACATAGTTACCATTTTCTTTTTCTTTCTTTCCTTTATTTTTGTGGTGAGAACACTTAGGATCTATCCTCCTCTTAGCAAGTTTTAAGTTTACAATAATATTCTTAACAACAGTCATATTGTACATAAGATCTCCAGAACATCCATCCTTAATAATGGAAACTTTACATCCCTTAACCAACCTCTCCCGTTTCCCTCTTCTCCCCGCTAATTACCATTCTTCTCTCTGTTTCTATGAGTTTGACTATTTTAGGTTTCACGTGTAAGTGAGATTATTTAGTATTTGTCTTTCTTTTTTCATTTAGCAAAAAATCCTCCAAGTTCATCCACATTGTTGCAAATGGCAGGATTTCCTTCTTTTTTTAAGGCTAAATAATATTTCACTCTGATATATATCTCTATCTATCTATTTATTTTATCCGTTTATCCATCCATGGATATTTAGGCTGTTTCCATATCATAGGTGATGTGAATAATGCTGTAATGAGCATGGAAATGCAGCTGTCTCTTTGAGATCCTGATTTCCTCTCCTTTTGATAGACCCAGAAGTAAGATTGCTGGATCACAAGGTTGTTTTATTTTTAATTTTTTTGAGTAAACTCCCTACTGTTTTTATAATGGCTGTACTATGAGGGCTCTTCTATTATTTGTTCTTTATAGCAAGAATGGGTGCCCAATCCTCAATTCCCTATCCTGGAATAATAATAAAGTGAATCTTAATCTAAAGAAAAAAAATCATCGTTCCTTAAAATATAAATAAACATTCCTGTCCTTTTTATTTCATTTTATGATTTTAAAAGCAGCATATGGGGACTTTGGAAAATTTAGAATAAACACATAAATACAAAGAGAAATCTGTAATTATACCAAATTCCACAACTCACAATTCATTAATTTTGAAAATTATTCTCCCCTGATAAATACATTAACTATATTTTAGTCTCTTGTCATGGATATTTTCACCTTTTAAAAAAATGTAGGCTAATACCTGCGATTTCAAAAAAAAATAATGTTAACTCTACTGTCATAACTTTGAAGACAGAAAAGTAGTGTAAATATTGTTTACTTGGATTCCAAAATAATTAGATGTATGGTAGTTGGAAAGTTAAAGGCTCACTAAAGATTGATTTAATTACAGGAGTTAAAAATGTATTAAATGCATACCCAGGCATTGCCTTGGATGCTATGAAGACATTGTACTTATTACATCACAGCCCTAGCTTTGAAAGACCCTGACACCTAATGAAAGGGAAAGTGAAGGCATAAACACCAAAATATTACCCTGTGCAAACACTGCTGTGATAGAACTATTAACACGTATAGCTGAGACACAAGTAAAAGGAGGGCATTTGGAAGGACCTGGATTAATTCATCAGGCAAATGGGGCTTGCGGGCACAGTTGCAGGAAATTCCAGTCAGATTCTGTAGCCTATGCAAAGACGTGGACATATGAGGGGACACGCTGAGGACCTTTAGCAGGTTTGCATGGCTTTTGTGTGGGTGTGCAGTGGGGTCGGCCAAGCCTGGATGTTTTGGGTAAGGTGGGAACATGTAAATGACGACAGCTGGATGAAGACCATAACAAGTGGTGGAGGATGTGGCAAACTGGAAAGCATTTGAAGCATCCAAAAGAGGCAGACAGTCAACTAAATGCGTGTGCTCTCCAGATGTGTCCCCTTAAGCTGCAAGTTCGCATCCCATTAGAAAGAGGTAGAAAGTTGTGAGAAGATTTTATTTAGGATGTAAACCAATTTGGACTTTCTCCTTTGGTCAGAGTTTTCCAGTCTTAACGCTATTAACTTTTAGTCCTGATAATTCTTGTTGTTGAGGGCTCTACCCACTAAATTCACGTAACACTTCCCTCTTCCCCAGTTGTGGCAATGAAAAGTATCTCCTGACATGGCCAAATATTCCCTAGGAAGGAGAAATTGCCCCCTAGTTGAGAACCACTGGGTCAGTAATCATGAATGAGTTCCATCTAGTGCAGTTACATGAGGAAATTTAGGCTTTAAAGGGGAGATTCTGGTGGCAGGACAAATAAGTGTTATATGGAAAGTAGAGGAGACCGAGAGAAACGAGGCTGATTTCTCCTAAAGGCTGATGATCCAGCTTAGAAGCTATTGCCATAGCTTTCTCCATTCCTATAAATAAGGCTACTTTGACAAGCAAAATGATAATGTAACCAAAGTAAATATTTAACTTTCTCTAAAAGGACAACCCATAGACTTTTTGACTATTTCCTTATATTCTGAATACAAATGTTATTGCCAAATACATAATATTATTAATCATATGTTACAGTGCTTAACAAACAGCTCTGGCTTATGCATCTAATATTTTTATTGTGCTCTATGGCTTTTGTTTTTGTGGACACAACTACCCTAAATGTGGTACTTTTTATTCTGTGTTAGTAATTGTAAAAACAAAGGTTCAATTACATTAGAAATAGAACACTGACATACATAGAAGTGCATCATAGGATTGTGGAAATCATAATGAAATCATACGTTCTTGATGTCTTGGAACATTTATTTCTTTACCCTTATTTAGTTAAAAAGTATGTAGGATCAATGAAGTGCCAGGCTCAGTGTTAGGTTCTGAGGATGCAGTAGTGAACAATAGTGATGTTTTTGCTCTTGTGAGGTTGGAGTCTAGTGGAAGGATCAAATATTAATCAAATAATCATTCAATAAAAGTGAAACTATAACTAGGGAAAGTACTATGAAAGAGAAAGTAGGACAGAACCTTTTAGAATAATTATTCTGATCATATTAACTCACAGAGTTATATGCACATTGCAGTGTACTTACCCAGAGTAACATCCTTAGAGCTAAGCTATGGCACAGGGATATAGTCATACTTTGTGTGAAAAATTTAGATGATTTGATATTTGCATTGATTTATTACTCTATACATTTTTATTATTCTATATATCTTTATAAAAACAAATTTGATATTCAGTTTCATGAAATGAATCATTCTGTGTAAGGGTAACCCACAAAACATTGGTAATTAATTAGCTGAACAACTACAGACAGCTACAGAT